>JAOTON010001331.1:815000-862500 GCA_034440635.1 Lepas anatifera
AGCATGTTTCGTCGGAATGTACGGTGCAAGGAGCTTGTTTAATGACTTGGCTAAGTCGTATGATGGTGTTGGTAACTGAGATATTATCGGCCTGATGGGGTGGCCAGCTTTATGCGTTTTTATGTTGCCATAAAAGTACCCCGGATTAAAGTCTCCTACGATTGGTTTGAATTGGAGATGTCCCGCAGCCTTATTAGCAGCGCCAATTAAGCTATTGAGTTTTTTCTTTTCTGCGTCTATCGGGTTTCGGGATAGCTTCTTAAACTTCGAAGTATCTTTGAGTATTTCTTTCACTTTCCTCAGGTATTCTTCCTTATCTAGAATTACGAAAACTTGGGACTTGTCAGCACGGCGAATAACAATGTCGGGGTTATTCTTCAGTTCATTGGCCGCTTCTTTCAATCTATCCGTAAGAACAGAACTCTTAGTGTTACCACGCAGTTTTGAACATTCAGCTTGTAACTGACCCTGTATGTCTGGATTTACTTCTAACTTGTCTTTGCTCTTTAAGTAGCAGATCTGCTGATAAAGTACTTCGATCTCTGCTTTCTTTAATGTGGCTGATCGTTTTGGATAGAAGTGACAATTCAAGCCCAGATTAAGGAACTCCTTTTGCGCATCAGTGAGCTCTAGCGAAGACAAGTTGATGAAAGCGTTTCCTTCATCATTAGATTTCAGCTGTTCTCTACGAAGTTCACTGAGTTTTTTCTCTATAGTTGTACGGGCTCTCTCTTCGAAGATAGCGTTCTGGTTATCAAGGGCAAGATCCGTTTTACGTCTAATCAAATCAGGAATATCTAGCTCTCTATACCGATCTAGAACTAACTCCAATTCCTGTTCAAGACTTACCAATACCTCCTTCTTCTTCTTAAACTCATCAATAACCAAGCTTCGTCGGAAACTTAATGTCCTCTCACTTTGCCGCACTGCTCGGTCATATAGCTTGATATTTGAGTACTTCGGGAGCAGGTTTTCTTTGATGCAATATTCGTTGAATATGACGGCGAAATGGGCCTTTGTTACTTTTCGGCTAAGTGATTCTATGGTCCTGATAAGCTTCTTGTTCTCGCGATTGAATTCTTTTAAAATAACACCAAACGACTCTGGGCTTTGCAACGTTTCGATATTTCTAATATCATCCTCTGGCATAATTAAACATATTAAATACACAGCAAAATCGATCTAGTGTTCGTAAATATTCGCGTCGGACTCCATACCTTCTAAAATGAGCGAACATTATTTCATAGCATAGGCAAGTAAAAAACAATCACAAGAGACGCATTATTCGTGCGGGCACTTCGTTTTCAAAGTTTGCACGTTACCAATATCCTTAAAATCTAAGACATGATCAATCATAAACACACACGGATACACAATGATATTTGAATTGCGTTAAACTAACATATTTTAATACGGGTTCGCACTTTAATAGCTAGATGTTCTGGGTTTTAGCTATGTAATCTCAGCGGGACGCTTTCATACAAGGCTAGTTTAGCCACCAGATTCATCTGTCTGTTGATGGTCGGGTTCATTTCACGGATGTAGACCGCTTCCAGGGCTTGCAGTTTTCTTTTGTCGTGGCAGCGCGTCAGTATGGTGGTGTTCTCCACAATATCGCTCCTGGTGAGTTCTTTGCTGTGGGAGAGGCGCACGTGGCTCACCAGTGCTCCTTGCTGTAGGTGGTTCGTCAGTCGTCTGGATAGTGTGGTTGTTGTGTAGCCGATGTAGGAACAGTTTGTTTGGTGCGCACAGTCACCATGTTTACATTTAAATCTGTACACTACATCTGTGGCTTTCAGGTCCGAGTGGTCTTGTGAAGGGTTGTTTTTCAATACGAGAGTTGCTGTCCTAGGGCTCTTATAAAATATCACTAGCTCGATAGAGTCGCCGAGCTGCTTTGGCGAGCAGTTCTTGCTGATGATAGCTTGAATGACCTTTTCATCTTTGAGGTATGATGTTGACATTGAGTTCTGGTAGAATATTTTGTGGGTTGTACCGGTCTCAGTTGTTGGTGTCTTGTTTTGAAAGTATTTGTTCATTTGTTTTCTGATAATGTTTTCTATATCTTCGGTGCTGTAGTCATTGTTGACGAGGATGTTCTTTACTCTGTCCAGCTCTTGATGAGCAAGCTCCCATGTGGAACAGTGGGTGAGGGCACGGTGTACATATGCCCGGATAACACTTTCTTTATACCGTTTTGGGCATTCACTGCGCCCGTTCATGCACTGGCCGGTGTTGGTAGGCTTTCTGAACACCTTTGTCTCGATGTGTTTAGCTGAACCGTTTACATGGACATCCAGGAAAGATATCTTGTTGTCGATGCTTTCTTCAGTTGTGAAAGTCAGCTTCGAAGCCTTCTCCAGGTGTTCTTTCAGGCTGTTCAGCTGGCTCATATCCGCTACTTCGGTGTAGATGTCGTCGATGTAACGAAGGTATATATAGGGTCTAGTCGGCATTGTGCTCAAAGCCTGCTCCTCTACAAATGTCATGTAGCTCTCGGCAAAGAGGACACCGAGCGGAGAGCCCATGGCCACACCATCCACTTGAGAGTACAGGTTTCCCTCCGGGCACCGAAACGGTGCAGTTTTTGTGCACACTTCGAGCATCTGCTGCAGTGTCTTCCTTGGAACGCACGGTGGGGGTTCGTCTGGGTGGTTGAAAGCATAGTTGAGGATGATGTTGATGGTTTTCATCGATGGGAACATTCGTAAAGAGACTTTGAGCGTCTAGTGACGCTAGGGTGCCTCTCCTCTCATGAATTTTCACCACTTCAATGAATTCAGCCGATGATTTCAGAGCATGTTTCGTCGGAATGTACGGTGCAAGGAGCTTGTTTAATGACTTGGCTAAGTCGTATGATGGTGTTGGTAACTGAGATATTATCGGCCTGATGGGGTGGCCAGCTTTATGCGTTTTTATGTTGCCATAAAAGTACCCCGGATTAAAGTCTCCTACGATTGGTTTGAATTGGAGATGTCCCGCAGCCTTATTAGCAGCGCCAATTAAGCTATTGAGTTTTTCTTTTCTGCGTCTATCGGGTTTCGGGATAGCTTCTTAAACTTCGAAGTATCTTTGAGTATTTCTTTCACTTTCCTCAGGTATTCTTCCTTATCTAGAATTACGAAAACTTGGGACTTGTCAGCACGGCGAATAACAATGTCGGGGTTATTCTTCAGTTCATTGGCCGCTTCTTTCAATCTATCCGTAAGAACAGAACTCTTAGTGTTACCACGCAGTTTTGAACATTCAGCTTGTAACTGACCCTGTATGTCTGGATTTACTTCTAACTTGTCTTTGCTCTTTAAGTAGCAGATCTGCTGATAAAGTACTTCGATCTCTGCTTTCTTTAATGTGGCTGATCGTTTTGGATAGAAGTGACAATTCAAGCCCAGATTAAGGAACTCCTTTTGCGCATCAGTGAGCTCTAGCGAAGACAAGTTGATGAAAGCGTTTCCTTCATCATTAGATTTCAGCTGTTCTCTACGAAGTTCACTGAGTTTTTCTCTATAGTTGTACGGGCTCTCTCTTCGAAGATAGCGTTCTGGTTATCAAGGGCAAGATCCGTTTTACGTCTAATCAAATCAGGAATATCTAGCTCTCTATACCGATCTAGAACTAACTCCAATTCCTGTTCAAGACTTACCAATACCTCCTCCTTCTTCTTAAACTCATCAATAACCAAGCTTCGTCGGAAACTTAATGTCCTCTCACTTTGCCGCACTGCTCGGTCATATAGCTTGATATTTGAGTACTTCGGGAGCAGGTTTTCTTTGATGCAATATTCGTTGAATATGACGGCGAAATGGGCCTTTGTTACTTTTCGGCTAAGTGATTCTATGGTCCTGATAAGCTTCTTGTTCTCGCGATTGAATTCTTTTAAAATAACACCAAACGACTCTGGGCTTTGCAACGTTTCGATATTTCTAATATCATCCTCTGGCATAATTAAACATATTAAATACACAGCAAAATCGATCTAGTGTTCGTAAATATTCGCGTCGGACTCCATACCTTCTAAAATGAGCGAACATTATTTCATAGCATAGGCAAGTAAAAAACAATCACAAGAGACGCATTATTCGTGCGGGCACTTCGTTTTCAAAGTTTGCACGTTACCAATATCCTTAAAATCTAAGACATGATCAATCATAAACACACACGGATACACAATGATATTTGAATTGCGTTAAACTAACATATTTTAATACGGGTTCGCACTTTAATAGCTAGATGTTCTGGGTTTTAGCTATGTAATCTCAGCGGGACGCTTTCATACAAGGCTAGTTTAGCCACCAGATTCATCTGTCTGTTGATGGTCGGGTTCATTTCACGGATGTAGACCGCTTCCAGGGCTTGCAGTTTTCTTTTGTCGTGGCAGCGCGTCAGTATGGTGGTGTTCTCCACAATATCGCTCCTGGTGAGTTCTGTACGTGCTAGTTCTGGTGAGTTCAGTACGTGCGCCTCTCCCACAGCAAAGAACTCACCAGGAGCGATATTGTGGAGAACACCACCATACTGACGCGCTGCCACGACAAAAGAAAACTGCAAGCCCTGGAAGCGGTCTACATCCGTGAAATGAACCCGACCATCAACAGACAGATGAATCTGGTGGCTAAACTAGCCTTGTATGAAAGCGTCCCGCTGAGATTACATAGCTAAAACCCAGAACATCTAGCTATTAAAGTGCGAACCCGTATTAAAATATGTTAGTTTAACGCAATTCAAATATCATTGTGTATCCGTGTGTGTTTATGATTGATCATGTCTTAGATTTTAAGGATATTGGTAACGTGCAAACTTTGAAAACGAAGTGCCCGCACGAATAATGCGTCTCTTGTGATTGTTTTTTACTTGCCTATGCTATGAAATAATGTTCGCTCATTTTAGAAGGTATGGAGTCCGACGCGAATATTTACGAACACTAGATCGATTTTGCTGTGTATTTAATATGTTTAATTATGCCAGAGGATGATATTAGAAATATCGAAACGTTGCAAAGCCCAGAGTCGTTTGGTGTTATTTTAAAAGAATTCAATCGCGAGAACAAGAAGCTTATCAGGACCATAGAATCACTTAGCCGAAAAGTAACAAAGGCCCATTTCGCCGTCATATTCAACGAATATTGCATCAAAGAAAACCTGCTCCCGAAGTACTCAAATATCAAGCTATATGACCGAGCAGTGCGGCAAAGTGAGAGGACATTAAGTTTCCGACGAAGCTTGGTTATTGATGAGTTTAAGAAGAAGAAGGAGGTATTGGTAAGTCTTGAACAGGAATTGGAGTTAGTTCTAGATCGGTATAGAGAGCTAGATATTCCTGATTTGATTAGACGTAAAACGGATCTTGCCCTTGATAACCAGAACGCTATCTTCGAAGAGAGAGCCCGTACAACTATAGAGAAAAACTCAGTGAACTTCGTAGAGAACAGCTGAAATCTAATGATGAAGGAAACGCTTTCATCAACTTGTCTTCGCTAGAGCTCACTGATGCGCAAAAGGAGTTCCTTAATCTGGGCTTGAATTGTCACTTCTATCCAAAACGATCAGCCACATTAAAGAAAGCAGAGATCGAAGTACTTTATCAGCAGATCTGCTACTTAAAGAGCAAAGACAAGTTAGAAGTAAATCCAGACATACAGGGTCAGTTACAAGCTGAATGTTCAAAACTGCGTGGTAACACTAAGAGTTCTGTTCTTACGGATAGATTGAAAGAAGCGGCCAATGAACTGAAGAATAACCCCGACATTGTTATTCGCCGTGCTGACAAGTCCCAAGTTTTCGTAATTCTAGATAAGGAAGAATACCTGAGGAAAGTGAAAGAAATACTCAAAGATACTTCGAAGTTTAAGAAGCTATCCCGAAACCCGATAGACGCAGAAAAGAAAAAAACTCAATAGCTTAATTGGCGCTGCTAATAAGGCTGCGGGACATCTCCAATTCAAACCAATCGTAGGAGACTTTAATCCGGGGTACTTTTATGGCAACATAAAAACGCATAAAGCTGGCCACCCCATCAGGCCGATAATATCTCAGTTACCAACACCATCATACGACTTAGCCAAGTCATTAAACAAGCTCCTTGCACCGTACATTCCGACGAAACATGCTCTGAAATCATCGGCTGAATTCATTGAAGTGGTGAAAATTCATGAGAGGAAAGGCACCCTAGCGTCACTAGACGCTCAAAGTCTCTTTACGAATGTTCCCATCGATGAAACCATCAACATCATCCTCAACTATGCTTTCAACCACCCAGACGAACCCCCACCGTGCGTTCCAAGGAAGACACTGCAGCAGATGCTCGAAGTGTGCACAAAAACTGCACCGTTTCGGTGCCCGGAGGGAAACCTGTACTCTCAAGTGGATGGTGTGGCCATGGGCTCTCCGCTCGGTGTCCTCTTTGCCGAGAGCTACATGACATTTGTAGAGGAGCAGGCTTTGAGCACAATGCCGACTAGACCCTATATATACCTTCGTTACATCGACGACATCTACACCGAAGTAGCGGATATGAGCCAGCTGAACAGCCTGAAAGAACACCTGGAGAAGGCTTCGAAGCTGACTTTCACAACTGAAGAAAGCATCGACAACAAGATATCTTTCCTGGATGTCCATGTAAACGGTTCAGCTAAACACATCGAGACAAAGGTGTTCAGAAAGCCTACCAACACCGGCCAGTGCATGAACGGGCGCAGTGAATGCCCAAAACGGTATAAAGAAAGTGTTATCCGGGCATATGTACACCGTGCCCTCACCCACTGTTCCACATGGGAGCTTGCTCATCAAGAGCTGGACAGAGTAAAGAACATCCTCGTCAACAATGACTACAGCACCGAAGATATAGAAAACATTATCAGAAAACAAATGAACAAATACTTTCAAAACAAGACACCAACAACTGAGACCGGTACAACCCACAAAATATTCTACCAGAACTCAATGTCAACATCATACCTCAAAGATGAAAAGGTCATTCAAGCTATCATCAGCAAGAACTGCTCGCCAAAGCAGCTCGGCGACTCTATCGAGCTAGTGATATTTTATAAGAGCCCTAGGACAGCAACTCTCGTATTGAAAAACAACCCTTCACAAGACCACTCGGACCTGAAAGCCACAGATGTAGTGTACAGATTTAAATGTAAACATGGTGACTGTGCGCACCAAACAAACTGTTCCTACATCGGCTACACAACAACCACACTATCCAGACGACTGACGAACCACCTACAGCAAGGAGCACTGGTGAGCCACGTGCGCCTCTCCCACAGCAAAGAACTCACCAGGAGCGATATTGTGGAGAACACCACCATACCGACGCGCTGCCACGACAAAAGAAAACTGCAAGCCCTGGAAGCGGTCTACATCCGTGAAATGAACCCGACCATCAACAGACAGATGAATCTGGTGGCTAAACTAGCCTTGTATGAAAGCGTCCCGCTGAGATTACATAGCTAAAACCCAGAACATCTAGCTATTAAAGTGCGAACCCGTATTAAAATATGTTAGTTTAACGCAATTCAAATATCATTGTGTATCCGTGTGTGTTTATGATTGATCATGTCTTAGATTTTAAGGATATTGGTAACGTGCAAACTTTGAAAACGAAGTGCCCGCACGAATAATGCGTCTCTTGTGATTGTTTTTTACTTGCCTATGCTATGAAATAATGTTCGCTCATTTTAGAAGGTATGGAGTCCGACGCGAATATTTACGAACACTAGATCGATTTTGCTGTGTATTTAATATGTTTAATTATGCCAGAGGATGATATTAGAAATATCGAAACGTTGCAAAGCCCAGAGTCGTTTGGTGTTATTTTAAAAGAATTCAATCGCGAGAACAAGAAGCTTATCAGGACCATAGAATCACTTAGCCGAAAAGTAACAAAGGCCCATTTCGCCGTCATATTCAACGAATATATATATATATATATATATATATATATATATATATATATGCAGTGTATGGAGTCAGCATAACTACCCAATGATTCAATAAAAGGTGGTATATGCTATCACCACGTTTCATGATTATGTGACGCTACGGTTATTTTATATCAAATCTACATCACAAAATAATGTTACGGTATTTTATGTTGATGGCATTATCATGGAATTTTATCTACGGATACGATAAGGAAAAGTGTACAAAATCCACGGCTTGGTCACTAGAATAAATCTGGGTATAGCACAGTTGAAGAAATGGCAGACATATTTGCGCTACTGAAAAATGGTATAAATGCTTGGCAATGGCGCAACGCACTTCCTTTTGAGCAGGCCACGCCATCTAAAAAAGAATGTGCCCGACGCTCACATTTTGCCAAACTCATCACGTGTCTTTTTCTGGTGGTGCCGATGAGGTGCAGCTCACCGAGATCAGTTGCAAAGTCGCTTATAACTATGCCTTTTGATGGCTCAAAATCATCACAGTCAAAAACGTTTGGTATGGGCCTGAAACTAGTTTCGCGGGATGCAATTTTTAAGACGCGCAATGCCAGCGGTCCGAGCCACCTTCCCCTGACAAGGGTGTGGGTTACGCCCCCTCCCTTAAACTCTAGCAACTACGCTAGTTAGTGAAAAAGTAAATGGCGTTAAGTAGCACAACCTAACCCTTAAAGGAAGTGTTCTTTACATTATGTTGTCGGGTAAAATCTGGGGGTATTGGAAGCCAAGAAATGTCACAATATGGATATGGTGGCATAAGTGAAATACAGTTCTTCAGTCCTACCATCTGATGTAGGAGAGATACGATATATAAGGATTCACTATCTAAAGATTTTCTGCGAGCGGCGTCGAATGATGAATAATGTGACTATTCTAGGCCAAAGCAAATATTTGACCTGGCTTTGGATCAGGTCATTATCGAATTGGGTCAGAATGCATATCATTAGAACTGGAGAAACAAGACAAACGCAATGATTCCAAAATATACAATTTAGCTCCGTTCCCAACAAAATTATTATGTTTAAACCATTTTTGTCGATACTTTTCCAACGGTGACATCATGACTGATTACTTACCTTAGGTCATCGACTTTAGAAATCCTAAAAAAATACATTTTGTGTACTCGTTGGGCCTTTTTTCAATATGAATTTTAGATTGATAAGTTAAGCTGTTTCTTGCTCATGTTTTTTTTAGATGAGGTCACTTGACCTGCACTTATATCCTGACCGGAAATGAAATGAACGGAAAATTTTGACAGGAGTTGTAAAAAGCTTCAGAAAAAGCTATACTGGGTACAGCGGCGCTGCGCGTAGCCGTTTTCAAGACTTTGCGAAAAACCCAAGGGGAATGGTTACCCAACCCCCGCCCCGGCAATGCACGTACTCGGTACGAAGTCGGTCAGGTGCACCAACTGTGAGTACCGTTAGATACTAAATTCTGAAGTGCTTCTTTCCATCTCACTTATCCAGTACCTGCAGAGAGATCGTTATCATATCACCACCCTCATTGCTACACAAAAGAGAAATACTGCTTATCTGATGCCCATTTCGTATTAAAATCTATACAATAATGCTATATTTTTGTATCAAGCTCATTAATGTATTCCAAAACTTTGGCCAGCCCTTACAGGTTCGGCTCGGCTATGCTGATGTACTTTTTCAGAGCTGCAACAACAAAATAATTATTTTTCAAATAAACATAGACCATAACTCTGTTTTAAGTTTATCCGTATATTAGAAGCGTTATACAGTTTCAGCTATAGCTGAACATAAGCCGGCAATTATAGTTGTTGGCATAAACAGGACACGGAATAATACAATTGTTACGTATGTTTTCCATGTGCTATCATTGCCTATTGCCATGACCGTGGCTGGAGCACTTACACGCGCATTGACGGGGGCGGGTACCCGCCCCCTCGGGTTTTTCGGAGATAGCAGAAAAACGGCGGCGCTACGCGCCGCCGTACTTTGCATACCTTTTCCCTCATCATTTGTACAACTTCTGTGAAAATTTTAAGGTTAGGTCATCTCAGTTCAGGTCACCAGTACAGGTCAAGTGACCCAACCTCAAAAAAGTTTAAGATAGCATAAGTCGGAGCAGGGTGAACTTATCCGATTGAAACTCATATCACATAATGGCCCCACCAAGTTATCTAAAATATGTTCCGGTATTTTTTATATCCATGACCTAAGGTCAGGTGCGAGGCATGACCTCTCCGTTAAAAATACATGGAAAAAAATTATTTTTACGGAATAACCCAGTAACGGATGGTGATAGAGCACTTATTTTAGTTGCATTAGACTCACCTGGGCATTGCGGTTCTAATGATATGCATTTTATATAATTTGACCCTTACCTGACCTCAGGTCAGGTCAAATCCTTGATTTGAACTAGCAAGGTCAAATTGTATATCATTCGATTGGGCTTGCTGAGAGGATTCATATAGTTTAAGTTGTTTTGCTCTATCTTTACTTTTTCAGATGTAATGGCCGAAAAACTTAATTTACATGTTATCCCTATGACGGCATGCTTTGACCTCTCGTGACCTTAAATGTGACCTGACAAAAAATGGTGCAAATGTTTTCGATGGAGAAGTGGACGGGCAGCCCAACGCCGTTTACCGTTTTTCGCTACCTACCGTGGTTCTCGAGATCTTAGGGAGGCGGGTACCCGCCCTCCCGTCAATGCGAAGGTGGCTCAGACCCCCGTCAATGCGCGTGTTAACACGCGCATTGACGGGGGTCTGAGCCACCTTCGGATTGACGAGGGGGGCGGGTACCCGCCCCCTAAGATCTCGAGAACCACAGTAGGTAGCAAAAAACGGTAAACGGCGTTGGGTAGCCCATCCACTTCTCCATCGAAAATAATTGAACCATTTTTTGTCAGGTCACATTTAAGGTCACCAGAGGTCAAAAACATGCCGTCACATGCCGTCATAAGGACGGCATGTTTTTGACATGTAAATTAAGTTTTTCGGCCATTACATCTGAACAAGTAAAGATAGAGCAAAACGACTTGAACTTTATGAATCCTCGCAGCAAGCCAAATCGAATGATATATGATTTGACCTTGCTAGGTCAAATCAAAGATTTAACCTGACCTGAGGTCAGGTCAGGGTCAAATTATATAAAATGCATATCATTAGAACTGCAAAGCCAAGGCGAGTCTAATGAAACTGAAATAAACGCTCTGTCACCATTTGTTACTGAGTTATTCAGTAAAAACCATCGAAACTATCGAAAATACCGGAACGTATTTTAGAGAACTCGGTGAGCCCATTATGTGATATGAGTTTCAATTGGATAAGTTCACCCTGCTCCGACTTATGCTATCTTAAACTTTTTTTTGAGGTCGGGTCACTTGACCTGTACTGGTGACCTGACCTGAGATGACCTATCCTTAAAATTTTCACAGAATTTGTAAAAATGATGAGAAAAAAGGTATACCAAGTACGGCGGCGCTGCACGCCGCCGTTTTTCTGCTGTCTCCGAAAACCCGAGGGGGGCAGGTACCCACCCCCCGTCAATGCGCGTGTTAAGCTTGAAATGCATTTGCTAGCCCACCGGAATCGACAAGACAATTTCTGGAAGCCTTGGCAATGGTCAAACAATGACAGGCGTGCCGCCTCTTACACCGAGAGCGATTTCGAGGCCGGCACTTCCTCCTGTATCAAAATCTTGTTATTGGAAAAATTGTGGACGTCCGTAGTACATTTTAACATAGACATAGCTAAAATAGAGCTTTGGGAAAGTACACCAGTTCTTTGTCCGTTTCTTACGGCACAATACTTCCCATCAGGGGTTTGCTTTGTTAATGAATCAAGATATTCATTTCAGATGATAATGACAAAAAGTAGTGGCATCTCTAGTTCGTTTTGAACCCCCCCCTCCCCACCTACGATTCATATTGCATAAGCCATGCACCTCGAGGAAGGATAGTGACTGGAATAATTCGTCAGCGGGCATAAGGACCCGGTGCGAGGTAGAGCCAAGGGTGTACACCAATTTTCAAAAATAAATATCAGGCCGCCATAAAATCAAGGAAAATACATCATAGAAAGAGAAAACATAGACGGGGAGTGTAAAATCAGATCACTGAAAGATCATTATTCGGATTTAAACTATACGACATATTGGCATACTAGGGATTTTGCGAAGTCCCTGAAAAGCACTCAGGTAGCTCGCTGAAATCACTGAGGTTTCAGTGAGTTCGCGAAATCCCTAGGGAGTTCGCGAACTCCCGGATTTCGCACTTTCCCTGTAACATATATATATATATATATATATATATATATATATATATATATATATATATATATATATATATATATATGTGTTACAGGCAGGGTGAAGAACCAGGCATTCTGCAAAATGCCTAGGCATTCTGCAGATTGCCCAGCCAGTTTGGCATTCTGCAGAATGCCTAGGCAGTCTGTAAAATGCCTAGGCAATCTGCAGATTGCCAAAGCGTCTGGGCATTCTGAAGAATGCCTAGGCATTCTGCAGAATGCCTAAAATTTCAGGCATTCTTCAAACTGCCTAACACAATTTGCTCCGATAAGCATCCCATCGAGCAGTTATTTGCTACCAAACAATCTTTTTCATCTCGTCCAGTGTTCCAAACACTCCACAGGCCAGGAATCGCTTTATGGAGCCTGTGGTTCTCAGTTGCCGTTTCCAAAAATACATAGGTTTTGTGACTAACTTCTTTGATCAGATACACCTTCAGTAGTTTGATTTAAACTGAGCAAGTTCACCGCTGGTGGGTCCGATTAGACCTCCTTTGGTTTTCCGCAAATGCTTCCGAGTCAATTTAAGTGAGAGCCTCGTCACTTTGCACACCTCTAGAGTAATTGGCTCCACAACGTATGACCAAAATTGGCATAGGGCAGGCCAGGTCAACCCGATTTTAAGATATTATTTAGGACGATTATAGTATTCCAAAATGAGGCTGACAAAACCAGGGTGTAACATGGCTTCTATAAGAACTTGATCATGTTTATAAGTGTATATTATTTGTTAATTAAAGTTTATATTATGCGAAACCTCTTGAAAGAACAAATCGGCATGCTGGCATCCATTGTGAGGTCAGGTCAATAAAAAGGTCACCAAAGGTCATGGTATTGGAGTTGTTAATGTCTATAACTTTTGAACAAGATATGATACATCAATAAATTTGGCATCATAGTGACGAGCATGACGCAAGGAGTCAAATGGTGTGCAGCAATATTTCTTAAAGGTCATTAATTGGCCTTGACCTGAGGTCAAATTTTGTTAACCTTGACCTGAGACCAGGGTCGCGGTGGAACCTTCATTGGTCATGTTGCATATCAATGATTGGGTCAGGACGAACACATTGATGCCTTTGACCTTGTTCTAGGTCTAATGGTTCCCGAACTACAAAGGGTTTCCTAAATGGGACAAAATTTTACCCATATTTGCCTTCTGTGACGTCACGGGTCAACGTATATGGTTCAAACTCGTCTTTGGAGCTGTTTTTCTTATTTTTCCTTTCCCAGGTGGCCACGACGATTACGGACATCGTTGATCAGGTGGCATAGATCACTGTCTTTTACGGCTTCCAGATCCGAATCATTTGTCAGTTTTACCTCAACACCAATTTTTGTCAGCAAGTACTTTTTTAATCTTGCTTAGTGCTTCTTTTATAGGGTACCCCATACTCCTCTTCGTCCCGCAGATCGTGAAAAATTTATGCGTGCTAGTCATTTGCTAGCATTGGTGTGTTAGCTGATTTGTTTGGTTTCGCACGTCGAGAAGGCTTTCGAATCTCACACGAGACAGGATGCTGAAAATTTGGGATCTAATCAATTATTTGTATGCTTTTCTCCAATGGTAAATTGCAAACATTGTAAATTTTGTGGAACGGTTAGCAGCCTACCAGAAATATCTTAGTTTTGCAATGCAGAATATTTCAAACATATTCAGTACACCAATGTTTGCTGGCCACACATTTCTTTTCAGGATAGTTCAAAATCCGTGTAGAGTGGTGCTTTCGAAGGGTTGCGTCTTCGAAACTGACTTGGAAACTGTTACTTCTAAAAAAATGTGTTTCATCATATCTAGTCAGAGTATCGAAATGTTTCAGAAAAAAATCATTTTGGGGGTTTGCGTGGCAAATTTGAAAACATTATTCAACTTAATGTTCATCCGACATTTTGTAAGCTACAAGTATCATGTAATCATTTGTTTCCAAATAATTTTCGAGACCATACCAGAATTAAACCAAGCTTTCTTAAATACCTGTGCTGAAAATTAAGAAATATTACAAAGTTTGCATTGTAGTATTTAAGCAAAATACTCAACAGCCAACTTATTCCTAATATCGTAGCACTTCGCAGCGTAACGATCCAGATCACAAAGATTGGTAGCTTCTTCGGGGCAAACGAGATCAACTCCGTTCAATCCAGTACAGCCTACCACATGGACACAATATGCATATTCAGGACGATAAGCATGCGGTAGAATGAGGCAGTTTTGATTTCCTGATTACTTGCTCTGTTTCCCATTGTCTCGCATTAGATTCTCACTGTTAACCCGGACCCTCTTGGGCTCTTTTTGTTCACACCACCGCCTGGGAGAGGGGTACGATCGGACCCTTTAGGATCTCAGGAACCGGAAGTAGGTAATACGAAACAAAATAGAACTATGCCGGAAGTGCCTCACCGTCTTCTACTTTGGAGCCAAGTCTCAACCAGATCCGTCGACCCGTGGCGTGACAGTGGGCCAAAATGAGTCAAATTTAGACCAATTAGTTAGTTAGTTAAGGACGTTTTATAGGGCGTTCTGTGCAAAGCACCTTCGCCTGCCTCTAAAGTGTGTGAAAGAATTTTGCGGGAGGGGTGTTTACTTAAATGATGCAGAACAAAGGGGCGAAGCTTATTTCAAGGAATGGGTCGTGAAGTGTGGCAACACTTGCCAGGGTAGGGGATTGCTACGACAGAGTTGCTGAGCCTGGTTGTTGGGGCACAGTTAGGATTTAACCCTCGCCCCACCGGGGCCATCGATAGCTCTCCGAAGGTTTTTCAGGATAGCAGAAAAACGACGAGACGCAGCACCGCGGTTGAGGGCTATATCTTTCACCCTATCATTTTTCCACCATCCCTGACCTTTTTTTACCCCGGGTCACCCAAGGTCAGGTCACCAGACCAGGTCAACCAAGGTCACCTCACTTCAATTTTTGAGCTCTATAAGAGCTACATTTATTAGTCGATCAATTTGAAACTTCCTACACTTCATGGCCCCTCCAGGGTCTACAAGGTGTGTGTCCGGGATTTTTCGATTTCGTGATCTGAGGTCAGGTCAGGGGGTGACCTCTCCCATTGAAAAAGCATGAGGAAAAACTGTCTTATGATCTAAAAGTCACAAAAATGATTGCAAATGCTCAGACTGCTCAGAACAGCGGTCTTCGACACCCTTTCACGGATCCCATAGGTCATAGGGTCTGGCCTTTTCCTATCAAATGTACTTTACCAGATCTCAATAGCTCTAATTGCATAAGAGTTATGCCCCGTTTGCTTGAGCACTGCATATTTGAGTGAAAATGGCCTATCGTGAAGTAACTTGACCTCTGAAGGTCAAACCATTGACCTGAGCGCTTAAACATGCAAAGTAATTTCTTACTGAATTCACGCGAGCTTTCTAATGCACTTCGCAGATTTGCGCTAACCGTTATATGTTCGGAGTTAGAAGGGGGTCATCGATGGCCCCGGTGGAGCGAAGGTTGGCGCCCGACCCCCCGGTGGGGCGCGGGTTAAAAGGGTACGTGAAGAAGCTTGTCATCGCAAAGGTTAGTGATTTTATAGGTTTTTTTTCAATTTTGTTACCTGTTGTCGAATGACCGTTTTGCTTACGTTACTCGAGTTTTTCCATTGCAAAATAATTTTGGGCAATTTGAAACACCCGCAATTCCATGACGTGTTGCCGCAGGTCTAGAGTAGTAAGCGGGTATATTTTTCATTTCAATTGCTTTTGAATGATTTTTTAAAACGTAATCTAGTTCTTCTATAATTCGGTGACACCCTGTTTTTTCAGACTCATTTTAGGAGAACAAAATGGCCTTACATGGTTTAGAAAAAGGATGCCATAACTTGTTGACCTGATCTGAACTGATGTTAATATTTGGTGGTAAGTTGTCTAGTTAATCACCCTAAAGGCCAGAAAAATGACGTACGTCTTGTTTAAATCGGCGCACAATAATTCGCGAAAAAACCGAGGGGAGGGTCCGATCTGACCCTCACTACGGTCTCGGGAACTGGAGCTGACACCGAAAAACTTGAAACGGCGCTGGAAGTGTCTTACTGTCTTCTACTTTCAAAGTTAGCTTGAACCATGTCTGTAGACCCGTGACGTCACAGAGGGCTAAAATAAGACAAATTCTGACCAACTTAGCTTCATAACCTATAACATTATAAGCTATATAACTATAACTATTAGCTTTTTACCTTTATAACTCGCTAACCATTACTCACAGAACAAAGTCAAAGGCATCGATGAGTTCATCTAGACCCAAGCATTTGAATGATATGCAACATGACCTTGAAAGGTACCATCGCACACTTGACCTCAAGCGAAGGTCAAATCGAATAAAAACCTTTTCAGGCTCATGTACATCATTTGAATCTCTTGGTCATGCTCGTCACTATGATGTCAAATTTACTGCTGTAACTTACCTCGTCCAAAAGTTAAAGACCCAAACAACTTCCAAAACTGTGACTTTTCGTGACCTCTGGTGACCTTGTTATTGACCTGACTTCAAAATGGTTGCCAGCAGACAGGTTTGTCCCTTCAAAAGATTTCGCATAATGTGCATAAACCTAATCTAGTTCCTCTCTTCTAGACGCCGAGTTACACCCTGTCGGCCTCATTTTGGAATACTATAATCGTCTTACATGGGTTTCGAAATGTCTTCAAAACTCGTTGGCATGGCCTGCCCTATGCCAATTTTGGTCATACGTTGTGGAATCAATCACTCTAGAGGTGTGCAAAGTGACGAGGCTCTCCCTTAAATTGAATTGGAAGCATTTGCGAAAAACCAAAGGAGATCTAATCAGAACCACCAGCGGTGAAATTGCACAGTAAAATCAAACTACTGAATGTGTATCTGTTCAGAGAAATTAGTCACAAAACCTATGTATTTTTGGGAACGGTAACTGGGAACCACAGGCTTCATAAAGCGATTCCTGGCCTGTGGAGTGTTTGGAACACTGGGTGAGATGAAATAGATTGTTTGGTAGCAAATAACTGCCTGATTGGATGCTTATCTGAGCAAACTGCGTTAGGCAGTTTGAAGAATGCCTGAAATTTTAGACATTCTGCAGAATGCCTAGGCATTCTTCAGAATGCCCAGACGCTTTGGCAATCTGCAGATTGCCTAGGCATTTTGCAGATTGCCTAGGCATTCTGCAGAATGCCTGGTTCTTCACCCTGCCTGTAACATATATATATATGTGTGTGTGTGTGTATATATATCTCTTATTATTCGTTACTCCACTGTTTGCGGACTCTAAATCACAATGACAGAGCGGTACTGGCTTGTAAAAATTTTATATATATATATATATATATATATATATGTGTGTGTGTGTGTGTGTGTGTGTGTGTGTGTGTGTGTGTGTGTGTGTGTGTGTGTGTGTGTGTGTGTGTGTGTGTGTGTGTGTGTGTGTGTGTGTGTGTGTCAGAAGCCGGTGACGAACGAAGTAAGAAACGGCTTCTATTCTGACAGTTTTTCCGGTCTCGTCGTGGTTGTCTGTCAGAAGCCGGTGACGAACGAAGTAAGAAACGGCTTCTATTCTGACAGTTTTTCCGGTCTCGTCGTGGTTGTCTGTTGTTGTTGTTGTTGTTGTCTGTTCTGAGCGCTGGTATCAGAGACCTAAAACTTTTGTGGATAGAAGGCACTTCCAAATGAATAAGCACCACGGTTGTCAATTTTCAAAATTTTCAAAATTTTGCCCAGAATTTTGCATTATGTGATTTTTAACTTTTATTTTTCTATTTTTTGCTAATTCATCTAGACTCTTCAAACTTGCACCCTTTTACATCAGGGAAATTTGTAGTTCACACAAAAAGTTGGAAAGAAAAAGCTTTAAATTTAGGGCTCTAAATTAGCTTTTAAACTTTGCACCCTAAATTTGGCATAAAACTCATGGTCTAAACTACAGGCTCGAAATATCTGAAGCTACAGCAGTTCAGGTTCTGAGTCAAATATCAACTTAAAGGCCGGTTTGTGCAGTACTACACAAACACAGAAACAAAACAAAAACGGAAATTTAAGGGTCCTTTTTGGCCCATTCCGTGAAGGTCTGCATTTCCCAAAATATCATTCAAACCCTTATATCTTCCGATCTAATTGATAAAAATTAGTTCCCATTTCAGGTAATAAGAGAGAATAGCCTCCTTTATTATATATTTAGAGATAAAAACTTTCAGACTGAAACTTTTTATTTTATAGGCAAAAATAAAATATAAGTTTTTTAAATTTTTATTCTCAGCCCCCTGGTTTCCAGACCATGATAGCTACGGTATTGAACTTAACACGGCTGGATAGAAAACTTCGTTGCCGTCATTTTTCTCACTGATACCCCCCACTTATCTCTTACGGCTTCCGCACTATAAGCCGTAAAATGCATTTCAAAGTGGTAATTTTATCAGTTCATTTTTGCTTCACACCGGGGTTTAGGGTGGTTAGAGTCATTGGAGGGAAATGAAATTTTGCATGCAGCTAGGTAAGTGACATATGTCGATATTCCATCTGCATATATATCAATGAAACACCAAGTTACCTTTACTAACATGCCGTTCCTCCACGCATCGTTGTAGCAAATGACCACGCGTCACCCCTGCGTCCACGTCGCGGCAACGCCGGCGATCGGCGCGGCCGTTTCTGTTTATTTATGGTCTGGTAAAAAAGTACCCAACACTACCCATAATGCATCACAAGTAATTAGAGTACCGTAAAAGTCTGAGTTTACAATAAGAGTATTATGTTTCTGTTTTTGGACCATGGGTGGATCCAGGGAATAAGTAGGCTAAGTGCCCCCCCCACCCCTTCTCCCCCCATCCCCTCCCCCAACCCTCAATCGACCATCGGCGCCCTCTGAAATTGTAAAGACACGCCTCTCAAGGCGAATGACGCTCCCTGAAATGTCGCTTCCCATACGCGGATCCAGGATTGCCTATCGGGGGCGAGGTGGAAGGGGAAACTTCCTGGTGGGCGCTATCTACACCAGGGACGCCACTTTTGGCCGGAAAAACCTATCAAGTAGGCGCTAAAGCCTATCAATAGACCCCGATACCTGCATCTCGGGAAAAACGACATTTCAGAGGGTGCCATCGAACTTTCCAGGGGTTTCCGGGACAATTTCAGGGGCGCTAAGATTCTATGGGGGCACCTGTCCCCTTTCCCCTTGTATCCGCCTATGTCGTTTCGGGGGCGGGGGGGCACGGAGGTGGGGCGTTACTGGTGTGGGGGGTAAGGAGATCGAGCATAAGCGGATCCAGGACATCAGCATGGGGGTAAGGGCTAAAGAGTTCGAGCATAGGCGGACCCAGAACATCAGTACGAGGGTGGGGCTAGGGAGTTAGAGCATAGGCGGATCCAGGACATCGGTACGAGGGTCGGGCTAGGGAGTTAGAGCATAGGCGGATCCAGGACATCGGTACGAGGGTCGGGCTAAGGAGTTAGAGCATAGGCGGATCCAGGACATTAGTACGGGGATGGGGCTAAGCAGCTGAGCATTAGCGGAATCAGGACATCAGTACGGGGTGAGACTCGGGGGTTCCAGCATAGGCGGATCCAGGACATCAGTAGGGGGGTAGGGGCTACGGAGTTCGAGCATAGGCGGATCCAGGATTGTTGTTGTTGTTGTTGTCTGTTCTGAGCGCTGGTATCAGAGACCTAAAACTTTTGTGGATAGAAGGCACTTCCAAATGAATAAGCACCACGGTTGTCAATTTTCAAAATTTTCAAAATTTTGCCCAGAATTTTGCATTATGTGATTTTTAACTTTTATTTTTCTATTTTTTGCTAATTCATCTAGACTCTTCAAACTTGCACCCTTTTACATCAGGGAAATTTGTAGTTCACACAAAAAGATGGAAAGAAAAAGCTTTAAATTTAGGGCTCTAAATTAGCTTTTAAACTTTGCACCCTAAATTTGGCATAAAACTCATGGTCTAAACTACAGGCTCGAAATATCTGAAGCTACAGCAGTTCAGGTTCCGAGTCAAATATCAACTTAAAGTTCGGTTTGTGCAGTACTGCACAAACACAGAAACAAAACAAAAACGGAAATTTAAGGGTTCTTTTTGGCCCGTTCCGTGAAGGTCTGCATTTCCCAAAATATCATTCAAACCCTTATATCTTCCGATCTAATTGATAAAATTTAGTTCCCATTTCAGATAATAAAAGAGAATAGCCTTCTTTATTATATATTTAGAGATAAAAACTTTCAGACTGAAACTTTTTATTTTATAGGCAAAAATAAAATATAAGTTTTTAAAATTTTTATTCTCAGCCCCCTGGTTTCCAGACCATGATAGCTACGGTATTGAACTTAACACGGCTGGATAGAAAACGTCGTTGCCGTCATTTTTCTCACTCATACCCCGCACTTATCTCTTACAGCTTCCGCGCTAACAGCCGTAAAATACATTTCGAAGTGGTAATTTTATCGGTTCATTTTTGCTTCACACCAGGATTTCGAATGGTTAATATAGATGGAAGTGGATAAAATTCGGCAAAAAGCTAGTTCAAAGACATATCTTGCCATCGCAGCAGGTTGCATATCATAGCAACAACAGTGTACCTTTAATTAAATGTAATACACAATGCTAGTATGTTTCCCGCTCGAAACCTCACCCCGCCGTTCGGCCGTAGCGTCGCTGCGGGCGGCGCACTTGTAGCTGCTATGCGAGACAGATACCATAGCTATCTACGCATGCTATAGACCAGCGCGAATGCCCGGTGGTGGCAGGGTAGTCTGTCTCGTTTCGGCTCCTCTACTCGTGCGGCGGGCGCGTTGTCTATTAGATATCCATATCAGTCGGACGGCCGGGTGGCGGCCGTGCGGTAGGGTCCCGCTCGCTGCGGCGACTTGCGACGAATAAAAAACAAAATGGTGGTCAGGAACTGGTTTGCTTGTTTGGTTTGTTGTGTTTTGTTTCTTTATGTGTGTCCAAATCTTACTGTGTATGTGTGTGATAGGTCCGGTAAAAGTGATGTGTTTTATGAGAGAGATAAGAGAGGCCCCACCACTTAACCCTTCGGGCTTTTGCGTCAATCTATTTGTTATAACTGTCATATTGTTTCCGTCCAATAAAAGTTTATCATCTGTCTATCTATATACCCACTAGTTAATGCATCCTCTAACCATAGGTAGCACTGGCCAAAGGATCCACTGTTGCACACCATTTCTTTCCCAGCCGAATAAACCTCTGTGGTAATACCATGACACGTGACTCCTTGCACTCTCTGCTTAAATAAACTTAATAAGCAGTGGCGGATCCAGGCCATTAGTATGGGGGTGGGGCTAAGGAGCTCGAGCATAGGCGGATCCAAGACATCAGTACCGGGGTGGGGCTAGTGAGCTCGAGCATAGGCGGATCCAGGACATCAGTACGGGGTGGGGCTAAGGAGCTCGAGCATAGGCGGATCCAGGACATCAGGAGCGGGTTGGAACTCGGGACCTCGAGCATAAGCGGATCCAGGACATCAGCACGGAGGTGGGGCTAAGGAGCTCGAGCATAGGCGGATCCAGGACGTCAGTAGGGGGTGGCGGCTAAGGAGTTCAAGCATAGGCGGATCCAGGGCAGTACAGAGGTGGGGCTACGGAGTTCGAGCATAGGCGGATCCAGGACATCAGTAAGGGGGTGGGGTAAGGAGCTCGACCATAGGCGAATCCAGGACATCAGTAGGGGGTAGGGGCTAAGGAGTTCGGGTATAGGCGGATCCAGGACATCAGTACGGAGGTGGGGCAAAGAAGTTCGAGCATAGGCGGATCCAGGACATCAGTACGGGGGTGGGGCTAAGGAGCTCGAGCATAGGCGGATCCAGGACATCAGTGCGGGGGTGGGGCTAAGGAGCTCGAGTAAAGGAGGATCCAGGACATCAATACGGGTGTGGGGCTAAGGGGCTGGAGCATAGGCGGATCCAGGACATAAGTATGGGTGTGGGGCTAAGGAGCTCGAGCAGAGGCGGATCCAGGACATCAGTACGGGGGTAAGGCTAAGGAGCTGGAGCATTGGCGGATCCAGGACATAAGTATGGGTGTGGGGCTAAGGAGCTCGAGCAGAGGCGGATCCAGGACATCAGTACGGGGGGTGGGGCTAAGGGGCCTCGAGTATAGGCGGATCAAGGACATCAGCACGGGGGTAGGGGCTAAAGAGTTCGAGCATAGGCGGATCCAGGATATCAGTACGAGTGTGGGGCTAAGGAGCTCGAGCATAAGCGGATTCAGGACATCAGTACGGGGGTGGGGCTCGGGAGCTCGAGCATAGGCGAATCCAGGACATCAGTAGAGGGTCGGGGCTGAGCATAGGCGGTTCCAGGGTGAGGGCTAAGGAGCTCGAGCAGAGGCGGATCCAGGACATCAGTACGGGGGTGGGGCTAAGGGGCTCAGTATAGGCAGATCAAGGACATCAGTACGGGGGTGGGGCTAAAGAGCTCGAGCATAAGCGGATCCAGGACATCAGCACGGGGGTGAGGCTAAGGAGCTGGAGCATAGGCGGATCCAGGATATCAGTACGAGGGTGGGGCTAAGGAGTTAGAGCATAAGCGGAGCCAGGATATCAGTACGGGGTAGAGGCTAAGGAGTTTGAGCATAGGCGGATCCAGCATATCGGTACGGGAATTGGGCTATGGAGATCCAGCAGAGGCGGATTCAGGACATCTTTACGGAGGTGAGGCTACGGAGCTCGAGCATAGGCGGATCCAGGACATCAGTATGGGTGTCGGGCTAAGGAGCTCGAGCAGAGGCGGATCCAGGACATCAGTACGGGGCTGGGGTAAGAGGCTCGAGTATAGGCGGATCAAAGACATCAGTACGGGAGGTGGGGCTAAGGAGCTCGAGCATAAGCGGATCCAGGACATCAAGGGGCTAAAGAGTTAAAACAGGTAGGGGCTAAAGAGTTAAAACATAAGCGGATCCAGGACATATGTAAGGGGGTGGGTTCAGGAGCTCGAGCATAGGCGGATCCAGGACATCAGTTCGGTGGTGGGGCTGAGGTCTCGAGCTGGGGCATAACTCGGTAACAAATAGGCTGAATTGGGTGAAAATCTGCAGGTATAGGTGAAATACCGTCAGAAAACCCATCATATTTTATATCGTATCTCCTTTCTTCTCGTCATGCCCAGTCTTTGCTTAACAAAACAAACATTATGCGTGTGTTTATTTCTTTGATGATATGAACTGTGTTTATTTCTTTGATGATATGAACAGAGGGCAGGCGTGGTGCAATATGCAGAGACATGCTAATTTAGGAAAAAATGGGCCTAGACAGGGGATTGAATGGAGCCATAATGAGAATACAAAACCTAAAACTCCAACATTGCGTTGTTATAAGTATCAAACTGCTAAAAAACTCGCCTGTCAATCGAACTGTTTGGCTAACGTACATTGTCACCGGCTTCTCCTGCGCCAGAGCGGCACCTGCCGAGGCCGCAGGCCGAGGTGTGTGTGTGTGTGTGTGTGTGTGTGTGTGTGTGTGTGTGTGTGTGTGTATGGAGTAGCGGATAATCAAATATCGCACCTCCCAGCTCTGAACTGCACTCACTTGCAAAATTTCAGCGAAATCGACTGATCGGCTGACAAGATCCTGCTTTACTATATCTCGTGGCGCGCAAACGTACTGACCTTTCGGTGACATCGATACCAACCTCAAAGACAGCGTGGCCAATGACCCCCAGAGCAATGATCTGATAGCACTCAAACGTGTATAAAGACGTTTTCAATCTCTATCCTTGAACCGTTGAATAATACGCAGCCAGCAAAGAGCATCTCCGCCGCGGGGGCCTCTGTGGTCCGCCGCAGGATAGAGGAGCAGCACACCAGGATCTATGGTCGCTGCGGACGGTTTTACCCAGAGCGGCAAAGTTTCCATTAGATTGTAGCCACAAATAACTTCATTTAGCAAATTCAGCATGCAAAGGTGCACAGCCATGGAACTTAAAATGCAGGTACATAGTCGTCTCTCGGTAGACGGGAGCGCGGGATATATTGTTGTTGTTGTTGTTGTCTGTTCTGAGCGCTGGTATCAGAGACCTAAAACTTTTGTGGATAGAAGGCACTTCCAAATGAATAAGCACCACGGTTGTCAATTTTCAAAATTTTCAAAATTTTGCCCAGAATTTTGCATTATGTGATTTTTAACTTTTATTTTTCTATTTTTTGCTAATTCATCTAGACTCTTCAAACTTGCACCCTTTTACATCAGGGAAATTTGTAGTTCACACAAAAAGTTGGAAAGAAAAAGCTTTAAATTTAGGGCTCTAAATTAGCTTTTAAACTTTGCACCCTAAATTTGGCATAAAACTCATGGTCTAAACTACAGGCTCGAAATATCTGAAGCTACAGCAGTTCAGGTTCTGAGTCAAATATCAACTTAAAGGCCGGTTTGTGCAGTACTACACAAACACAGAAACAAAACAAAAACGGAAATTTAAGGGTCCTTTTTGGCCCATTCCGTGAAGGTCTGCATTTCCCAAAATATCATTCAAACCCTTATATCTTCCGATCTAATTGATAAAAATTAGTTCCCATTTCAGGTAATAAGAGAGAATAGCCTCCTTTATTATATATTTAGAGATAAAAACTTTCAGACTGAAACTTTTTATTTTATAGGCAAAAATAAAATATAAGTTTTTTAAATTTTTATTCTCAGCCCCTGGTTTCCAGACCATGATAGCTACGGTATTGAACTTAACACGGCTGGATAGAAAACTTCGTTGCCGTCATTTTTCTCACTGATACCCCCCCACTTATCTCTTACGGCTTCCGCACTATAAGCCGTAAAATGCATTTCAAAGTGGTAATTTTATCAGTTCATTTTTGCTTCACACCGGGGTTTAGGGTGGTTAGAGTCATTGGAGGGAAATGAAATTTTGCATGCAGCTAGGTAAGTGACATATGTCGATATTCCATCTGCATATATATCAATGAAACACCAAGTTACCTTTACTAACATGCCGTTCCTCCACGCATCGTTGTAGCAAATGACCACGCGTCACCCCTGCGTCCACGTCGCGGCAACGCCGGCGATCGGCGCGGCCGTTTCTGTTTATTTATGGTCTGGTAAAAAAGTACCCAACACTACCCATAATGCATCACAAGTAATTAGAGTACCGTAAAAGTCTGAGTTTACAATAAGAGTATTATGTTTCTGTTTTTGGACCATGGGTGGATCCAGGGAATAAGTAGGCTAAGTGCCCCCCACCCTTCTCCCCCCCATCCCCTCCCCCAACCCTCAATCGACCATCGGCGCCCTCTGAAATTGTAAAGACACGCCTCTCAAGGCGAATGACGCTCCCTGAAATGTCGCTTCCCATACGCGGATCCAGGATTGCCTATCGGGGGCGAGGTGGAAGGGGAAACTTCCTGGTGGGCGCTATCTACACCAGGGACGCCACTTTTGGCCGGAAAAACCTATCAAGTAGGCGCTAAAGCCTATCAATAGACCCCGATACCTGCATCTCGGGAAAAACGACATTTCAGAGGGTGCCATCGAACTTTCCAGGGGTTTCCGGGACAATTTCAGGGGCGCTAAGATTCTATGGGGGCACCTGTCCCCTTTCCCCTTGTATCCGCCTATGTCGTTTCGGGGGCGGGGGGGCACGGAGGTGGGGCGTTACTGGTGTGGGGGTAAGGAGATCGAGCATAAGCGGATCCAGGACATCAGCATGGGGGTAAGGGCTAAAGAGTTCGAGCATAGGCGGACCCAGAACATCAGTACGAGGGTGGGGCTAGGGAGTTAGAGCATAGGCGGATCCAGGACATCGGTACGAGGGTCGGGCTAGGGAGTTAGAGCATAGGCGGATCCAGGACATCGGTACGAGGGTCGGGCTAAGGAGTTAGAGCATAGGCGGATCCAGGACATTAGTACGGGGATGGGGCTAAGCAGCTGAGCATTAGCGGAATCAGGACATCAGTACGGGGTGAGACTCGGGGGTTCCAGCATAGGCGGATCCAGGACATCAGTAGGGGGGTAGGGGCTACGGAGTTCGAGCATAGGCGGATCCAGGATTGTTGTTGTTGTTGTTGTCTGTTCTGAGCGCTGGTATCAGAGACCTAAAACTTTTGTGGATAGAAGGCACTTCCAAATGAATAAGCACCACGGTTGTCAATTTTCAAAATTTTCAAAATTTTGCCCAGAATTTTGCATTATGTGATTTTTAACTTTTATTTTTCTATTTTTTGCTAATTCATCTAGACTCTTCAAACTTGCACCCTTTTACATCAGGGAAATTTGTAGTTCACACAAAAAGATGGAAAGAAAAAGCTTTAAATTTAGGGCTCTAAATTAGCTTTTAAACTTTGCACCCTAAATTTGGCATAAAACTCATGGTCTAAACTACAGGCTCGAAATATCTGAAGCTACAGCAGTTCAGGTTCCGAGTCAAATATCAACTTAAAGTTCGGTTTGTGCAGTACTGCACAAACACAGAAACAAAACAAAAACGGAAATTTAAGGGTTCTTTTTGGCCCGTTCCGTGAAGGTCTGCATTTCCCAAAATATCATTCAAACCCTTATATCTTCCGATCTAATTGATAAAATTTAGTTCCCATTTCAGATAATAAAAGAGAATAGCCTTCTTTATTATATATTTAGAGATAAAAACTTTCAGACTGAAACTTTTTATTTTATAGGCAAAAATAAAATATAAGTTTTTAAAATTTTTATTCTCAGCCCCCTGGTTTCCAGACCATGATAGCTACGGTATTGAACTTAACACGGCTGGATAGAAAACGTCGTTGCCGTCATTTTTCTCACTCATACCCCGCACTTATCTCTTACAGCTTCCGCGCTAACAGCCGTAAAATACATTTCGAAGTGGTAATTTTATCGGTTCATTTTTGCTTCACACCAGGATTTCGAATGGTTAATATAGATGGAAGTGGATAAAATTCGGCAAAAAGCTAGTTCAAAGACATATCTTGCCATCGCAGCAGGTTGCATATCATAGCAACAACAGTGTACCTTTAATTAAATGTAATACACAATGCTAGTATGTTTCCCGCTCGAAACCTCACCCCGCCGTTCGGCCGTAGCGTCGCTGCGGGCGGCGCACTTGTAGCTGCTATGCGAGACAGATACCATAGCTATCTACGCATGCTATAGACCAGCGCGAATGCCCGGTGGTGGCAGGGTAGTCTGTCTCGTTTCGGCTCCTCTACTCGTGCGGCGGGCGCGTTGTCTATTAGATATCCATATCAGTCGGACGGCCGGGTGGCGGCCGTGCGGTAGGGTCCCGCTCGCTGCGGCGACTTGCGACGAATAAAAAACAAAATGGTGGTCAGGAACTGGTTTGCTTGTTTGGTTTGTTGTGTTTTGTTTCTTTATGTGTGTCCAAATCTTACTGTGTATGTGTGTGATAGGTCCGGTAAAAGTGATGTGTTTTATGAGAGAGATAAGAGAGGCCCCACCACTTAACCCTTCGGGCTTTTGCGTCAATCTATTTGTTATAACTGTCATATTGTTTCCGTCCAATAAAAGTTTATCATCTGTCTATCTATATACCCACTAGTTAATGCATCCTCTAACCATAGGTAGCACTGGCCAAAGGATCCACTGTTGCACACCATTTCTTTCCCAGCCGAATAAACCTCTGTGGTAATACCATGACACGTGACTCCTTGCACTCTCTGCTTAAATAAACTTAATAAGCAGTGGCGGATCCAGGCCATTAGTATGGGGGTGGGGCTAAGGAGCTCGAGCATAGGCGGATCCAAGACATCAGTACCGGGGTGGGGCTAGTGAGCTCGAGCATAGGCGGATCCAGGACATCAGTACGGGGTGGGGCTAAGGAGCTCGAGCATAGGCGGATCCAGGACATCAGGAGCGGGTTGGAACTCGGGACCTCGAGCATAAGCGGATCCAGGACATCAGCACGGAGGTGGGGCTAAGGAGCTCGAGCATAGGCGGATCCAGGACGTCAGTAGGGGGTGGCGGCTAAGGAGTTCAAGCATAGGCGGATCCAGGGCAGTACAGAGGTGGGGCTACGGAGTTCGAGCATAGGCGGATCCAGGACATCAGTAAGGGGGTGGGGTAAGGAGCTCGACCATAGGCGAATCCAGGACATCAGTAGGGGGTAGGGGCTAAGGAGTTCGGGTATAGGCGGATCCAGGACATCAGTACGGAGGTGGGGCAAAGAAGTTCGAGCATAGGCGGATCCAGGACATCAGTACGGGGGTGGGGCTAAGGAGCTCGAGCATAGGCGGATCCAGGACATCAGTGCGGGGGTGGGGCTAAGGAGCTCGAGTAAAGGAGGATCCAGGACATCAATACGGGTGTGGGGCTAAGGGGCTGGAGCATAGGCGGATCCAGGACATAAGTATGGGTGTGGGGGCTAAGGAGCTCGAGCAGAGGCGGATCCAGGACATCAGTACGGGGTAAGGCTAAGGAGCTGGAGCATTGGCGGATCCAGGACATAAGTATGGGTGTGGGGCTAAGGAGCTCGAGCAGAGGCGGATCCAGGACATCAGTACGGGGGTGGGGCTAAGGGGCTCGAGTATAGGCGGATCAAGGACATCAGCACGGGGGTAGGGGCTAAAGAGTTCGAGCATAGGCGGATCCAGGATATCAGTACGAGTGTGGGGCTAAGGAGCTCGAGCATAAGCGGATTCAGGACATCAGTACGGGGGTGGGGCTCGGGAGCTCCGAGCATAGGCGAATCCAGGACATCAGTAGAGGGTCGGGGCTGAGCATAGGCGGTTCCAGGGTGAGGGCTAAGGAGCTCGAGCAGAGGCGGATCCAGGACATCAGTACGGGGGTGGGGCTAAGGGGCTCGAGTATAGGCAGATCAAGGACATCAGTACGGGGGTGGGGCTAAAGAGCTCGAGCATAAGCGGATCCAGGACATCAGCACGGGGGTGAGGCTAAGGAGCTGGAGCATAGGCGGATCCAGGATATCAGTACGAGGGTGGGGCTAAGGAGTTAGAGCATAAGCGGAGCCAGGATATCAGTACGGGGTAGAGGCTAAGGAGTTTGAGCATAGGCGGATCCAGCATATCGGTACGGGAATTGGGCTATGGAGATCCAGCAGAGGCGGATTCAGGACATCTTTACGGAGGTGAGGCTACGGAGCTCGAGCATAGGCGGATCCAGGACATCAGTATGGGTGTCGGGCTAAGGAGCTCGAGCAGAGGCGGATCCAGGACATCAGTACGGGGCTGGGGTAAGAGGCTCGAGTATAGGCGGATCAAAGACATCAGTACGGAGGTGGGGCTAAGGAGCTCGAGCATAAGCGGATCCAGGACATCAAGGGGCTAAAGAGTTAAAACAGGTAGGGGCTAAAGAGTTAAAACATAAGCGGATCCAGGACATATGTAAGGGGTGGGTTCAGGAGCTCGAGCATAGGCGGATCCAGGACATCAGTTCGGTGGTGGGGCTGAGGTCTCGAGCTGGGGCATAACTCGGTAACAAATAGGCTGAATTGGGTGAAAATCTGCAGGTATAGGTGAAATACCGTCAGAAAACCCATCATATTTTATATCGTATCTCCTTTCTTCTCGTCATGCCCAGTCTTTGCTTAACAAAACAAACATTATGCGTGTGTTTATTTCTTTGATGATATGAACTGTGTTTATTTCTTTGATGATATGAACAGAGGGCAGGCGTGGTGCAATATGCAGAGACATGCTAATTTAGGAAAAAATGGGCCTAGACAGGGGATTGAATGGAGCCATAATGAGAATACAAAACCTAAAACTCCAACATTGCGTTGTTATAAGTATCAAACTGCTAAAAAAACTCGCCTGTCAATCGAACTGTTTGGCTAACGTACATTGTCACCGGCTTCTCCTGCGCCAGAGCGGCACCTGCCGAGGCCGCAGGCCGAGGTGTGTGTGTGTGTGTGTGTGTGTGTGTGTGTGTGTGTGTGTGTGTGTATTGGAGTAGCGGATAATCAAATATCGCACCTCCCAGCTCTGAACTGCACTCACTTGCAAAATTTCAGCGAAATCGACTGATCGGCTGACAAGATCCTGCTTTACTATATCTCGTGGCGCGCAAACGTACTGACCTTTCGGTGACATCGATACCAACCTCAAAGACAGCGTGGCCAATGACCCCCAGAGCAATGATCTGATAGCACTCAAACGTGTATAAAGACGTTTTCAATCTCTATCCTTGAACCGTTGAATAATACGCAGCCAGCAAAGAGCATCTCCGCCGCGGGGGCCTCTGTGGTCCGCCGCAGGATAGAGGAGCAGCACACCAGGATCTATGGTCGCTGCGGACGGTTTTACCCAGAGCGGCAAAGTTTCCATTAGATTGTAGCCACAAATAACTTCATTTAGCAAATTCAGCATGCAAAGGTGCACAGCCATGGAACTTAAAATGCAGGTACATAGTCGTCTCTCGGTAGACGGGAGCGCGGGATATATTGAGCAGAAGCCTACGAGTTATCTAAAGTCGAGTGGGGAAGGGGGGGTAACGTTGCCCTGTCCGCGGTTGACTACGAGTGTCAGTCTCCTGTCCAGAGGTCGGCCCTTGTCGGATCTGCGACCGCTCTGTAGCGCGGTTGTCATGGTAACAGCGCTCAGTCGGGACACGACAGCTGAGTTCTGTCGCAAAGCACATGACCTGCGGTGTCAGATGATCAAACAACGCTCTCAGACGAAGCTCCCGAATTACATTCCGTCCGACCGTGATAACAACAGTGGCACTGACTTCAGCTGACAGAGCGGCAGAGTTCAATTACTGTGAGTACTCCAAATAAATTGCAAGCAATTGTATAAGCACATGAACTGAATCCAGACCAGAGCGCCGACCGAGGGTAGATGGCGATTTCTTCTGTCTTTCACTAGCTGCAGTTTTACGCTGTGGGCAGCTGTCCCGGCGCGGTCACTGACGAATTCTGCCGCCGGCTTTTCGGCAGTTGGGGTCGACAAAAAGACAGCCTGCTGGACAGCTGTCGTGGGCCGCGATACGTTCACAAAGGCTGAAACAGCCGGTGCCCGCCAACACGTCAACTCTGTCAAACGCGAGGAGGACGCGCGCTTCCAGGGTCTGTCGCCTCTCCGAACTGGGAAACAAGTCTGCCTTCTACAGAACGGAGCAAAAAATACTGAACACTTCAAAACTGTTTTCTTAAACATCTTTAGAACTTTTTTAACATTGAAAAAATGTTGATAACATTTCCACACGCCTTTGTTGAATACAGTTTTAAGGCTTTCCTGTTTAATCGGTTGATGGGTGATAAATATTGCTTGATTTTATGGCTCTTAACACCCACCCCGGTGGGTCTCCAAATACTTGAACACCCTTTTTGGGGTGTTCAAACACCCCCGCCGATCTCGGATCCTACGCGGGATAGCGAACAACGCGAAAGCTGGTGAATAGTCCATGAAAATTCATGAAGAAACGGCATCAGTCGCTTTTTGGCTCAGGTCAATATTGAGGTCATAACAGGTCAAAGAAGGTGACAGGTTAGAGAAGAGCTTCTGGGCTCTAGCGTCTGAAAGAGTTGAGCTAGCTTAGATATTTAGGCACCATTCGCTTCCTCTTGTTACGGCGAATCAATTGATGAATAAAATGACCATGCTGAGTCAAAATCTAAAAATGACCTAATCTAAGATCAGGTCAGGGTCACCATCTGACCTAGCATAGTCAATATGCATATGAATCGACTCGTAATAACAATCCGAACGTATACGTTTGGATTGTTACGAAATTATAAGTATATCAACATAAAAGCTTTACCGTCATTTCCTGCGAAGTTATTAACCCATGTCTGAAAACCTGCTTAAACAGTCCCAGATGACCTCTAAGAGGTCACAGGCCCCAAAATTGCAACCTGAACCTGAAAAGGGGCCTAGGATACTACGACATAAAGAATGGGAAAGTATTCTAAGCTGCATCTACCGAAACAGACCTATTTTTTGCCCAATCCCCGTTTTACCCATGCATTTTTGATGGAGATGCCATGGTCCGTATTTGACCCCAGGTGACCTGGGCCAGGTCAACAATAATAGAAATCCCGGAATACTTTAATAGTACTAGGTGGACCCATTAAGCGACATAGGTTTCAATCGGATAGATTCACCCTCTTCTTAGTTTGTTATCTAAATTTTTTGGAGGTAAGGTCACTTGACTTGCACTGGTGAACTGACCTGAGATGAGCCAACCTAAAAAATTTGGGAAGAGTTGCAGAATTGATCAAGGATAAGGTGTCTCAAGTGCAGCGGCTCGAATCGTCGCCGTATTTTTGTGCCGCCCGAAAATCCCGAGTGGGTGCACAAACACCCCCGGGGCGAGGGTTAACCTGAGCTCAAGTGCGGGGGAGGATTTAAACGACCTCTTTTGGTTTCCAAGGCTGATAAGGGGAATCTGGCACCTGTATAATGGGGCTTAAACTGAGACAGCTAGGAGGTTGAACATATCGTACCCTTTTATTTTCAGTTTCATTCGCGCTAGAATGGAATTAATTCGCGTATTTGTGGGGAAATAGGGTTTGACAGAGCGGATCCCTCCCCCTCCCCCCAAGCTCCGCGTCGGGCGCAGACGCCACCCCACGATACACCGCGCGGCCTAGCTGTTCATAGGGTAAACCGCAGTTAGAAGTTGGGTTCTGAGATAAAGAGAACATGAAACAAAAAGTTTTCCGGTATGCTCTACGCGACTGACGATTCAAAGCCTACGAAGGTGTCATATTACCTCTAACCTCACCTCGGAGCGGTAGTCAGAGCAAGTTAAATGTAGCTCACCTACATTGGTCTTGCACTTATGTCGCATAATAAGGCCGTCGAGAAGCATAACTTGTGGTGCCGGGATGTGTTATATCGATAGGGTCAGATATGTATGTACAGGCCATGGCGCCTCTGTTCGAACTACAATGAGAACAACGGCAAATAGTCTCTTGCTGTAGATAGGCGCGTAACAAAATTCATGCAAGTTGGAAGAGGGGGGGGGGGGCAGGGGACCCGGCCTGCCGTCTTTTCATAAACAATTTCCAGATTTTAGCCAAATTTGGAAGAAGCTGTGACGGTTTGTAGTGTGGCAGGCAACAATGAGCTCAAAATCGACTAGTTTTTGGTTTTGCAGGAAACATTTTCATGTAAGCAGCAGTTTGAACATTGATTGGCCCCCGAGATTTTACCGGTGGCGACGTCCATTACAAGTTCGTATTCTCCAAATCATGGTGCCCTAGGCCACTCTCCGGGGTCGGGTTAAAAGTTTTGACATGACACCTGGAAGAGGTCATCTGGGGCCACTTTAGCTGACTTTCAGACTCAGGCCGCTACTTCGTTGAGTGGGGATACATCCTTCATTTCAATTTTGTTCGTAATGTTTTGAGAGCCGAGTGATATGCATCATCATTCAAGTAGGTTACACAATGGTCTAGAAAAGATCTTGATCCAGATCATTTTTACATGTTGACCTAATATGGTCAGTTAAACATCATTCAATTATTCGTAACACGCAGATTCTAATGAGGCCTCTGAATTGGTTCGAATTCCACCCGGTCCAAAGCTAGAACTAAGCATATATCACTAGCCTGTCTTCGTGATGACCTAATTAATATTTAATAAATTGTATTTTCGCCGATCGGCACCCGCCAGACATTTACAACAGCAGCTTCACATAACCTCGCTTCGGCCATGTCAGCTGGACCCTACTGCTGGAGACATCCTGCTAACGCAGTTTTCTCTCAACCCCAATATCAGATGCTTGTACACGAGCATTTAAATCCCATACCTGTCTGCAAACTCGGCTTGGAAATTAGACCAGTGCAGTCGAAGAACGAGGCTGTCTTTATCACACTTTCCAGTAAAATTTCACGCTAAAATAAAACGTGACCTGGTGCCGGGAGGGTCCATCCAGGTAACCATTCATCATCTCAAAATCAAGTTTGCCCAGATATATATTCTATCTTTCGCTACAACTCAACAAAGAACGCCGTCGTTTTCTGTCAAATTGACTGAGAAGCCTGCGAGGCACGGTACACACCCCTCTTCAAATTCTGTTCCACTTTCGAGTAACTCACATGATTCTGATACCAGCCAACTAAGTTGTGTAGGTTTGAATAATGAAAATTATGTACTGAATCGTACTAGCAACTCAGGCTGAAAGTAAGTGAGTCGGGTCACGGGATTTTCAGTGCGTAAAAAATTCAGCCGGCAGGACCAATTGAGCCTGCAGGACCAATTGAGCCGGGAGGACTAATCGAGCCTGGAGGACCAATTGAGCCTGGAGGACCAATTGAGCCAGGAGGACCAATTGAGCCTGCAGGACCAATTGAGCCGGGAGGACCAATCGAGCCGGGAGGACCAATCGAGCCTGGAGGACCAATTGAGCCGGGAGGACCAATTGAGCCGGGAGGACCGATTGAGCCGGGAGGACCAATCGAGCCGGGAGGACCAATTGAGCCGGGGGGACCAATTGAGACTGCAGGACCAATTGAGCCGGGAGGACCAATCGAGCCTGGAGGACCAATTGAGCCTGGAGGACCAATTTAGCCTGCAGGACCAATTGAGCCTGCAGGACCAATTGAGCCTGCAGGACCAATTGAGCCTGGAGGACCAATTGAGCCGGGAGGACCAATTGAGCCTGGAGGACCAATTGAGCCTGGAAGACCAATTGAGCCTGCAGGACCAATTGAGCCGGGAGGACCAATTGAGCCGGGAGGACCAATTGAGCCTGCAGGACCAATTGAGCCGGGAGGACTAATCGAGCCTGGAGGACCAATTGAGCCTGGAGGACCAATTGAGCCAGGAGGACCAATTGAGCCTGCAGGACCAATTGAGCCGGGAGGACCAATCGAGCCGGGAGGACCAATCGAGCCTGGAGGACCAATTGAGCCGGGAGGACCAATTGAGCCGGGAGGACCGATTGAGCCGGGAGGACCAATCGAGCCGGGAGGACCAATTGAGCCGGGGGGACCAATTGAGACTGCAGGACCAATTGAGCCGGGAGGACCAATCGAGCCTGGAGGACCAATTGAGCCTGGAGGACCAATTTAGACTGCAGGACCAATTGAGCCGGGAGGACCAATTGAGCCTGCAGGACCAATTGAGCCGGGAGGACCAATCGAGCCTAGAGGACCAATTGAGCCGGGAGGACCAATTGAGCCGGGAGGACCGATTGAGCCGGGAGGACCAATTGAGTCGGGAGGACCGATTGAGCTGGGAGGACCAATTGAGCTGGGAGGACCAATTGAGCCTGGAGGACCCACTGCGCGGAAGCCAGAGCTCGGCTCCGCGGTGAAAAAGTCGTGGAGCCGCTTTTGGAGGGATCCGCCCGCGCACAGTTTAGTTTTGGCGGAAGCTGTGTTGGAGCCCGCCCACTTTCGGGCTAAATATATGCGGCTTAATCGCGCGGAAGTTAGCGCCATCAATACTTTACAAGTTTATAGGGTAAGAATGGTCTTTTGAATGTAAATTGGATACTTGTCATTGATTGACTATGATAGCAGATAAAGGAATGCCGATTTTGGTGCTGTTAAATCAATGGCAACTTACTGGCACATCCTTAGGGCAAGATAAATAGTTCCCTGAATTATAGTTGTTGCGCACTGCACAGGGATATTCAGCTCCCAACCTGCAATTTTTAGCGATGTTATTTGGCACCCCCCAAAAAAAACACCAAGGCATCCTTGAAAATACTGTTACTATTCTGATACGACCCAACGTTGTCCGTACTATATAGTGCCTACCTGAAGCCAGTTTGCAGTGAGCCAAATTTCTTATTGGAACAATACCAGTAGAACGTCTCAAGCGGCGACCATCGAGCGCACGTCTCTGCCGCAAGAGTGCAGGTGAAGGCTGGCGTAAACATTGCTGGATAAACAAACCCTCGGTACTCTTATACAATTTTCAACAGAACATAATTATTAAAGAGCACGATCATATTTTGTTTGTCCCAAGGCTCCTAGTTTGAGGAGGCGCTAGCGTTTTCCGGGCGGAAGGCAGTCGCTGTTGCTCCTGCCGCCCCATTGTTGGCCCGGCCGAGCTGGCCGCGGGTGGCGCGGAAAATGCGCTCCGAAAACGGCCGTCTCTCTGCAAACAAGGAGTTTGGGGACATTCGAAACAGCAATCAGTGTTTTATACGGTTTAGGAGACTGCTATCTCAGTTCAAGCCCCAGTACTAACACTCCGCCCGATATCCCCCATATCGAAAAGAGCACAGGCCTCTCTCTTCAATGTCGGCTGGTTGGGGGGTGATGTCTGGGGGCGCGGTGCCGCGGGGCAGTCCCCTCCACCCCCGCCCTGCAGCAGCAGCGGTGGCAACGCCACCGTTAAATGAGACCGCCGACGGGGATTACGAGACGCGGGCCGGCCCAAGTCAGCACTCCGACGCCAGACTAGGCAAAAGCACAACACAAACGCCAGCTGGACGCGAGACGGCCAATCCGACATCTAAATATGGCCCCACATTAATCATAAATTCTTACGCAGAATTAAATGGCCGACAGACGTTAATGCGTCTCCAGACAAAAGGATGGGAGGTTAGTGAGTACGCGGACACAGGTGTTCGAAACTGCTTCCAAACTCGAAGGTAATGTGAAAACGAATAAGCACTGAATAGCGTAGGGCATGGCAATATCGGCAATACCGATCGGTCTACTTCGTCTCCACACATTTACCCCGTGACAAGCGCGTGATAGTTTAAGTAATGTTTAACATTTAATACACCTACATGGCGTCTCAACGTTGATGTTGTCTTCGACAAATGCTTATAAAAGGAAAGCAGACTAAATGTTCTTTCCCCGCTATTTTCTCAACTTTACGTTCAGCACTCCAGCCAAGTGGTCTGGCATCTCACAGAGGGTGGGTTCTGAGTCTGCACCGCTCCCTCCGCAGGCCTGCCTTCCCCGTCTGACCGGCGGTGCCGCGCCCCATCTGGCCGAGCTCTCTCTCCACCAGGGGGCAGAGACTTCCCATTGGTGACAGCTCAGCGCCATCGGCTGACCTCACTTCTTGCTCCCACAAAGAAAATAACCTGGCAAACCATCAACTCTCAGGCATGACGGGGTTTTGGGGAGGAATACTGAGTTGCTAGGAAATTGTCTGACAATACCGGCCGAGATTAAACGGATATATCCTGCCCATTTGCTCGTCCCACTGTAATGCTGAAGTCACCAGCTTCTTCGACCCTCCCACTAAAAATTTTCGGTCACCACTGTTTATCCTAGTAACAAGACGCATGCATCCCTGAGAGCCCTCACTGGCCAGGTACCCCAGGCCAGAATACTGCTCGATTACGTGATCTCGATGAGGAGGCCCAGGCCCCCGGGTTTTGGCAGTTTGGCTCTTGGTAGGGCTCAAATGGAGACTCCCGACTGAACAGAACCTGCAGCGAGCTCTAAATGGTCCAGAGCAGATTTCTAAGCCAACATCAGCCGTGTTTTGCTGCTCGGCTCCTTTGACCTTCAGCTGGCCTTAGGGCTGGAGCAGCTGCGGGAGCAGGTTTTTGGTCCAGAGGTGGTGGGCGGCCAGTTCGAACACCAGGCGACAGTCTTGTACCAGTTCTGAGCTGATTGTGGCGTTGAGTGGTGTTGTTCCATCCCGACCTGAGTCCGGCATGGTCCGGCCGCCCGACTCGGATGGGTGTTCCTCACGCAGCCTCTGTGGATGTCGAGCGGTACCGCGTTGGACAGGTCATCCAGCCGCGTAACGTGATGTACCTGCACCAACGGACAGCCTGAGGCCTTCCCACAACTGGCAATGTGAGGCCTCCCCGCAATGTGCTTTTTAGCGTAAAGTGAATACGGCCTTATTTGAGGGTGGGGAAATTAATGTTGAGGCGGTCTGTGCACCCCGGGAACTGGATTTATTTGTACCTACAATGCATGGCCGTAAACTATAACATTAAAAAATGAGTTATACACGGAACGCATATATTGTGCCTTGCATGCAGAATGCACACTCATCGACTTGTCACCATTTTAAGCTTTTCGCTAGGGGCCATTGGAGTCCATTTGAGTCGATTGCTGGAAATAAATTAGTTTTAAACACGACTCTATGAATTCTTTAGTAGGCTGATGACATGCCATCTATAATCGCCCCCCCAATGTGGTGGTTAATTTAACTACCCCATCCCGTTATTGAGCCGTAAGGGACTAAATATGAGTAGCGTTTTGAACATGTTTAAATTAGATGGCATCAGCAGAGGGTAATACCTACTAAGCGCTGCACCATCGATAGACCTCAAACCACCCGGCGACCAAGCGTTTCGAGGTTTGAGTCTCGGACTCCCAGATTCCTGGAACTCCCGACTACAAGCATCAAAGCCTCTGCCCCCCCCCCCATGACCAAATCATACACTCCGTGCACCAGCTACCGATTCCATCTGAAGCTCCCCACTGCGGCGCCGGCGGTGGAGACGTTCCTGGAACAGCCGTGCCGGCGGCGGCCAGCCGGCACGGCTTCCGAATACAGCACCGCCGCCAGACCATCCTCCCGGCATCACCGTCAGACCATCCTCCCCGGCATCACCGTCAGACCATCCTCCCCGGCATCACCGTCAGACCATCCTCCCCGGCATCACCGTCAGACCATCCTCCCGGCATCACCGTCAGACCATCCTCCCCGGCATCACCGTCAGACCATCCTCCCCGGCATCACCGTCAGACCATCCTCCCCGGCATCACCGTCAGACCATCCTCCCGGCATCACCGTCAGACCATCCTCCCCGGCATCACCGTCAGACCATCCTCCCCGGCCCTGCAGCCATACCCACCCACCCCGGCCCTGCGGCCAGACCCACCCTCCCCGGTCCTGCGGCCAGACCCACCCTCCCCGGTCCTGCGGCCAGACCCACCCTCCCCGGTCCTGCGGCCAGCCCTCCCAGGCACCGCCGCCGAGCCTGCAGCCATACCCACCCTCCCCAGGGACCGAGCGCCGGTCTAACGCAACGGGACGTGTCCGCAGCTGAGGGGACGAGCTTAAAATTATGGTTCAGTGTGGATCACTATGAAAAATAACTTTCTCCGACTCAAGAGAAAACTCACCTAGAGCATTCTCAGTATCAGAATTTCACGATTCTCCTCTATCTTGTACTTCCACAAGGACAAGACGAGACTTTGGCGAAACGGGACAGCAAAAGCAGCAAATATTAACCCGCGCCTTACCGGGGGTCCAGCGCCACCTTCGCCCCACCGGGGGGCATCGATGGCCCCCCTCTAACTCCGAAAATATGTGCATTAGCGCAAATCTGCAAATTGCAATAGAAAGCTCGCGTGAATTCAATAAGAAATTACTTGACATGTTTTAGTGCTCAGGTCAATGGTTTGATCTCCAGAGGTCAAATTAGGTCAAGATCGGCTATTTTCACTCAAATATGCAATGCTTAAGCAAACTGGGCATAACTCTTATGCCATTAGAGCTATTGAGGTCTAGTAAAGTACATTTGATAGGAAATTGTCAGTCCTTTTTCCGCTATGTGAAACGTAAAGACATCCCGCCAGTGGTTTTTCCTCCAGAGGTCACCTCGTGACCTAAGATGACCTGAGGTTACGAAAGGTCAGAAAGTGACCTTGCCGTATATCAAATGAAAGCCAGTGACGAGACAAACACCATGGTGTTTGTTTCAGCGCTCTAGCTTAATTAGGTCAAAAGTTATTGTCAAAATACTGTTTTTGAACCATGGTGACCTTGGATGACCTTGGAGAGGTCAAAGGGCAAATATGGCCCCGGGAATCCGTGAAAGGGTGTCCAAGAACGCTTTTCTGATCGAGCTGAGCATTTTCAATCGCTTTTGTGACTTTTAGATCATAAGACAGCTTTTCCCCATGTTTTTCAATGGGAGAGGTCACCTCGTGACCTAACCTCAGGGCACGATATCGAAAAATCCCGGATATACACCTTGTAGACCCTGGAAGGGCCATAAAGTGTAGGAAGTTTCAAATCGATCGACTTTGAAATGTAGCTCTTACAGAGCTCTAAAGCTGAAGTGAGGTGACCTTGGTTGACCTCGTCTGGTGACCTGACCTTGGGTGACCCGGGGTAAAAAATTTCAGGGATGGTGGGCAAATGATGCAGTGAGAGGTAGAGCCCTCAACCACGGTGCTGCGCCTCTTCGTTCTTCTGCTATCCCGGAAAAACCTTAGGGGGGCATCGATGGCCCCACGGTGGGGCGAGGGTTAACCCGCGCCCCACCGGGGGTCCAGCGCCACCTTCGCCCCACCGGGGGGCATCGATGGCCCCCTCTAACTCCGAAAATATGGGCGTTAGCGCAAATCTGCAAAGTGCAATAGAAAGCTCGCGTGAATTCAGTAAGAAATTACTTCACATGTTTTAGTGCTCAGGTCAATGGTTTGACCTCCAGAGGTCAAATTAGGTCAAGATCGGCTATTTTCACTCAAATATGCAATGATTAAGCAAACTGGGCATAACTCTTATGTCATTAGAGCTATTGAGGCCTGGTAAAGTACATTTGATAGCAAATTGCCAGTACTTTTTCCGCTATGTGGAACGTAAAGACCTCCCGCCAGTGGTTTTGACCGCCAGAGGTCACCTCGTGACCTAAGATGACCTGAGGTCACGAAAGGTAAGAAAGTGACCTTGCCGTATATCAAATGAAAGCCAGTGACAAGACAAACACCATGGTGTTTGTTTCACCGCTCTAGCTCAATTAGGTCAAAAGTTATTGTCAAAATACTGTTTTTGACCTCTGGTGACCTTGGATGACCTTGGAGAAGTCAAAGGGCAAATATGACCCCTGGGATCCATGAAAGGGTGTCCAAAAACGTTGTTCTGAGCAGTCTGAGTATTTGCAATCATTTGTGTGGCTTTTATATCATGAAACAGCTTTTCCCCATGCTTTTCCAATGGGAGAGGTCACCTCGTGACCTGACCTCAGGGGCACGAAATCGAAAAATCCCGGATATACACCTTGTAGACCCTGGAGGGGTCATAAAGTGTAGGAAGTTTCAAATCTATCGACTTTGAAATGTAGCTCTTAAGAGCTCTAAAGGTAAAGTGAGGTGACCTTGGTTACTGTCTGGTGACCTGACCTTGGGTGACCCGGGGTAAAAATTTCAGGGATGATGGGAAAATGATGCAGTGAGAGGTAGAGCCTCAACCGCGGTGCTGCGCCTCTCTTTTTCTGCTATCGCGAAAAACCTTAGGTTGGGCCATCGATGGCCCCACGGTGGGGCGAGGGTTAAGCCATGGAAAGTTTTATAAGTTCACCTTTTCACAGCGTTGGTGTTTTCTTGTGACACGCATAGGGACTTGGAAAGACACAAAAATAATGACGTTATTAAGGTGAAAAGCTACATGTACAAACATGAAAGCAATTGAGCTAGGAAAAATTATTAATATCGTAAGCCGTGATAAAAGTGTCCCGTTGCTTACCGACTCCATTACCGTCCACCAGCTGTACGCAAAGAAGAGTTAGAAAGTCACTTCAATGTATTCTTCGAGACGCAATCAGAATTGTACAGGAATGACACCACCGCTCCACAGTGTTTGTAACATTCGTTTCAAAGGCCTCGGGTTCCTTGGCCGTCCGCCGAGTCTTCAGCCTGCTACCGCACTGAACAGTATGACCAACACAATTCATCCAACGGGCATGCTTTACTATTATCAACCACTCGAACTATTTCAGGCGTAGGTAGGCACGACTCACAGAATCCCACCTCGGGACCTCCGTTCCGCGGGAACGCAAGCACGGCCCCGGCTTAGCGTACCTCACGAGCGCAATCCGACCTCGGTACAATACCCCGAAAATAGTATGCCGGGCATCACTGGAATTTTCCAAACAGGCAGCATATCTTCCTCTATGAAAAAATGAAGACAAGGCGCGTCTCGCCTTCATGCATCTCCAGTAACCAGCTGGCCCTGTTCAGAACCAACTCCAGTGCGCTCACATTAGACAGGTGAAGCGGCAGCAAGACATCAATGACCAGAAGAGCATCCAAGCCCTTCTTTCACTAACAACGCTGCAGCAACCATCGCGGCAGTAATTCACCACGCATCTTCACAGCAGCGACGGCTGTGTCGGGTCCACCTCGCTGCCAGCCGGCGGTCCTCACTTCAGCCGGTAGAGCATCTTCCGTTGGAGACGGTGCTGAAGCTCCCCTCGCCGGATCATGAAGTGCAGCACCTTGTAGATGGCTCGCTCCGGGAATTTCTGGAAATGTCCACAATACTGTGTCATGTTCTGGCACGGGGCGTACTGTCACCGGCTGTGCCGCGGATCGACTGCAGAATTTCCAGCGGAGCAGCTCCCAGACTGCTGCGCGGTCTTGGACAGTCCGCGGGCGATGCTGGGAAGCTGTGCGGTGCTTGACGCCAGGTCTTTCAGAGCACGGTTATCTCAGGGATAGGGGTAATACGCTGAAATGGAAAATGCACAGAGCGGATTATGTGGACAGGTAAACCACACAACGAGGGAATCGTACCTTCAACAAATGCAAACTAATTCTCGCACCAATGCAGCGCACTTGTCACATCACAACGTATGGAATTGAGGTGAAGACTTTCGGTCGCTGCCTGTCAGGCTCTACGAAGTTTTATTTTTCATATGGCTCAAACCGTACTTCACCAGCAGCCCTTATCCACAATAAAACTAATGCATAATTAGTTCGCCAACACTGCGGACACCTGACCACCCCCTGCGCTTCAGTGACTGCAATATCCGCTAATTACCTTTTGGCTCAACAGTGTACGTACAAGCTGAAACACAAGGAAGCCAGGCCCAAAACCCATCCCAACGCTTTCGGAACAGATAAATCAAATTTCTGTAAAGCTATGCAACCCGTAAAGGGGACAGGCGAGGTGGGGTCACAGACGACCAAATGGAAGTTACACAACCTGGCTAATTTTCACTCCGGATGAGGTAAGAATTTCGGCTGCTAAATAAAAATTTGGCACAAAACGCCAAACAGTTACTTTTGACCTCAATAATTTCGCTTTTACAAAAAAAGGTTCAAATGAAAGGTATAATTAGCAAAGCACCTATAAAGATCCCCGAATTTCAACAAAGTCGAATAGTTCAGCTTTTTAAAGCTTACAAGAGGGTTCCAAAGGTCACATGAGATCAAAGCACGCCATGCATCCAGACGGGTCTAACGGCATACAACAGAAAGCCTGCACAACCGGTGCACCACCTTACATGAATTCGGGAGTGTCATCAAAATTCGGCGCCATGACGTGACCGGGACGTCACTTTCCGGCAAAATATGCGCCATGAATGCCCCACAAATCCGGCAAAGTGGCGCGGACCCCAGCACACCCAGTCATGTAAAAACTTAGAGGAGCAGGGTGAGCAAACTCCCTCTTGCTGTCGGGGCAAGGGCAGTAAACATAGCCTTTGTAATCTACTGCAACCAACTTTGCACCAATCTAAACTTAAACACTAAGATTTGGACACACAAGCAAATCTTGCGGGCGAGGTACTGCAAATTATGCAAGTCAAAGTGAGCACCATACAACTTGGAGACTTCTTGACAATACCAGTTTATTAAGACTAGCATAAGCAAGCGTTCCACTGCAAGTAGCCCGTCGGCCCCGAACAAGCGTATATTGTTCACGCTCAATGGCTGCTTTTTTACCCTATTTCTCCACAAATTGAAATGGAAAAACCAAGTAAATTGAAAAAGCGCCGAAATATTTCCGGATATATTGGCATAGTAATAATCATGCATACGATTCCCCAAGCAACTTTACATCAATATAGAAGCCACTGCCACCAATAGATACACCGTTCCCGATCACACTCCAAACCAGAGGAAAAACAATACAGCCGAGGAAAACAAAACGTCAATCTGAGTGGCGCAATACCATTAGAAGTCGCGTGACTTTATGGTGTTCCTGAAAGGATCGGGAGGGGGAAGGGGCACTGTTACACACAGGAGCGTTTCCGTCCCGACGTCAAACCACCTATGTCCCCACATGTCTTTGATGAGAGACACCTGGATACCACGTATGTCCCCGCATGTTTTTTGATGAGACACACGTGATTTGAGCTTTGAAGGGACGCTGCGACCCTGCTCAGTTGCTTCACATTACCCGCCAGGAGTCCAGTACTACCCGGCCGTAGATAAAGTGTCACGACGCTCTTGGTACAGTTATTACTTCCACTCGCTGCTCTGAGATCCATCATAATTAATGGAAATATAGCCAGCCGTCAAATCAACCCAGCGCGACTCAGTGCGGCTGAATTTTGTACGGCACTGCCAAAACTGAGAGCCTTCCAGAACAGAGTGCCCGGCGACCGCATGTCTGACACTGCAATTTCCGTGAGCCCTCTACGGAGCTGCGGTGTGGAAACAGCCACCGCAGCTCCCCCGTGACCTACCACGGTGCTGCGGTATAGAAACAGAGCCACCGCAGTCCCCCCGTGACCCACCACGGGGCTGCGGTGTGAAACAGAGCCACCGCAGTCCCCCGTGACCTACCATGGTGATGTGGTGTAGAAACAGAGCCACCGCAGTCCCCCCCCGTGACCTACCACGGTGCTGTGGTGTAGAAACAGCCACTGCAGTCTGTCTGTCGCGGTCTGTCCGACGGTGAACACCCGGCAGGCACGGGTAAGGACACTCACGGACTCCTCCCACTCAGCGTCTCCGGCTCCTGGTCACAGAGCCCGCACATAGCCGCCGGGCACGGCCAGCTTCACGCACCGCGAACGGGGACAACTGATGGGCGGAAGCAAGAGCCGGTCCGCGCCGGCGGCATCGTGTCCGTGCTCACACAGAACTGCTGAACTAGTTTCTCTGTCTCCAGGTCATGCCGGCATCAGTGAGATACTCGGAGGGGGGCTCAGGTGTGCCAGATTGAGTCAAGCCAGGCAGGCCGATTGATTACCTGAACTACTCCCAAGCAGAGGGATCTGCACAATGGGACTCTGTCGACAGCGTCAGTCGGTTTTCAATAGCATTCCATTCCAAGTTCGATGTAAAACGCCCAGTGTTCCCAGCGGCCGATCGATGCGAGATCTGGTTACCGAAGCTCAGCTCTGTTAACGGAACTGTGACCTTGTCAGCTCTGTTAACGGAGCTATCACCTTGTCAGCTCTGTTAACGGAACTGTGACCTGGTCAGCTCTGTTAACGGAACTGTGAACTGGTCAGCTCTGTTAACGGAGCTGTGACCTGGTCCGCTCTGTTAACGGAACGGTGACCTTGTCAGCTCTGTTAACGGAACTGTGACCTTGTCAGCTCTATTAACGGAGCTCTGGTTTGTTATTGGAGCAGCCTTCCCTGCAGTGGAGGGTGGACCTGGCCTTCCCTGCAGTGGAGTGGACCTGGCCTTCCCTGCAGTGGAAGGTGGACCTGGCCTTCCCTGCAGTGGAGGGTGGACCTGGCCTTCCCTGCAGCGGAGTGGACCCGCCTTCCCTGCAGTGGAGGGTGGACCTAGCCTTCCCCGCCGGCACCACCGACCTCACCTGTTTGAGGAAGTCCTGGACGACGGCGTGTTCTGACACCTGGGAGCCGACGGCGAACCGCCGCTTGACCTGCCGCTCGATGTGCACCAGCATTTCGTGGTCCTCCTCGGTGGTGAAGCCCTCCGCCCCCTCCAGACCACCTGCACGGCAACACACGGCGGTCACAACCCGCCGAGGGGGCGGAGCTTGTCACGCCATCGTCATTTCCTCGCACAATAGCTTGATCTACTACATATCTATACACATCACCTATATATTTCTTAATTGGAACTTGTCAACGCACAGCGAAACTAGAGGCACAGGTTAGGCCTGAGCAGGCGACTGGCGTGCGACTGACCTGACGTGGCCGCCTCCAGTGTGGAGACGTGAAACAGGCGCAGTGCCTCGTCCACGTCTGCCCCCGAGGCAAACGGCTGCAGCCTCATCTTCGCAAGCGACTCCGACACCCTGATAATGGCCTCCAGCTGACTGCAGGGCAGAGGGCACGGGTCGGGTCACCGACGCACCCTCCGGACGGGGGAGAGGGTACGGGACGGTCACCGACGACAGGGGAGAGGGCACAGGGGGTCACTCACGCGCCGTTCGGACGGGGGAGAGGGCACGGGAGGGGTCACCGACGCACCGTTCGGACGGGGGGTGAGGGCAAGGGACGGGGCATTGACGACAGGGGAGAGGGCACGGGACGGGTCACTGCAGGGGGAAATAAAAGTTGATTTGGGCCGAGAAACCACGGCGTAAAATTTGAAACCTCCGGCCATATGCGTAGGTTTTCCAACTCAGAAAACATAACGTAAAGTTACGAACAGAGCAGAGCGGCGGCATCGCCATCAAAACCTTCAGGGCGAACCAGTCGAAGTCCTGTACGTTTCCCCTAGACTTTTGGGTATAAAGTGTGCACAAATCCGTAACGTAAGATGGGACTACTTTGAAATCGTGGGTAGTTTCCCAACAGTGTTAAGGATTGATGAATGTGTGATTTGATTAGGGAATGGTTCGATGGAAAGTATTACAGAATTGTCAAGGAAAATAAGACATCTATAAAAAGTGTATTTACTTGATATTTACGAAAATGCGTAAAAATTGCACGGGTTTCTTACACTGCGTAAGTTTTCTAGTATGGCGCATTGATCATTGTCTGAAAGTCCACTGCGTAAGAATTCGTGCCTTACCCAGGCATTATTTTCCCCTGGGTCACTGAGGACAGGGCAGAGGGCACGGGACGGGTCACTGACGACAGGGGAGAGGGCAAGGGTCACTCACGCACCGTTCGGACGGAGGAGAGGGCACGGGACGGTCACTGACGCACCGTTCAGACGGGGGAGGGGGGGAGTGGGACTGAGCAGACATGTAGACTCCAGCTATGACGTCTCGAGGTTTAATAGGCAAACCCATCCGCCGTGAAGCGATGCCACTGTTTGGCCGCTGTTGCCGCATTGTTCTAAAAGCCTAGGGCGTTTAAAAGTCACAGCAAATGTAAGTCACATATGTTGGGGTACCTTAGCCAAGACTCCGCTCAAATCAAAATGGAAGTAACGGTTTACTAGTGAACACAAGGCTGTCTCAAGGTACATTCACCAATGAATAATAACTCACCACTTACCTAGTGTTTTTTATACAAAATGCAGTGTTCATATGTAATCGTACTCTGCCTATTCTGGGCACTTACCATTGCTATAAACAGCACACAGGCGGCGATTTAAATCTAACCACTGACTGTGAGCTGGCAAACAACATTTTACCAGTCAAAACAAACCCACTCCCAACACACACAGCCGTATCAAAAACAAACTACCGCGCTTGCGCTTTCTAGACGGCCGGCGAGCCTCATTTTACTCTCTCCCATTAGAAGCAGCTCTCCAGAACCGGAGTATGACTGGCAACAAAGCCGGTCATCTGCTCCCCCGGCTCCGGTCGTCTCCGTCTGCGACCGCGGCCATTGGGCACGCGCCCGCCCTCCCAGAGCGCCGCTGCAACTGCGACCGTCAGTGTCGACA
>JAOTON010001331.1:867500-1157500 GCA_034440635.1 Lepas anatifera
GATGACGCTGGCGGTCAGACCGGCCGCCGAGGAGCCCTTGCCAGATGTGTACACAGCCACTGGCGAGACCCGCTCCACGAACTTGAGCAACTGCGACTTGGCTGTGCCCGGGTCTCCCAGCAGCAGCACGTTGATGTCGCCGCGCCGCGTCAGGCCGTCCGGCATGCGCTTCCGTGAGCCTGCCGCACGAACACGGGCTGCCGTGAGCCTGCCACGGAACACCGACTGCCGTGAGCCTGTCACGGGAACAATGACTACAGCGAGTCTGCCACAGGAACACCGCAGACTTCTCACTGACAGGCTGAAGCGTGGCTGTTGCCTCTACTAAAGCTCAGCTGCAGCCTGGACAGGATACAACGGCAGCCTCACCGGCGAAAAGCAGACAGGCGATGGCGCGTTTGACGTTCTCGAAGCCGTAGATGCTGGGGGCGACGGAGCGGGCGATCCTGTCAATGGCGTCCGGCGAGGCTGCCAAAGAGCGGAACCGCTCCTCCTCCTCCTGCGGCACAGATTACCCCGTGGTCAGGCGGGGAGGGGGCGACTGCGGGACGGAGCACCTCTTCTGAAGGGAAACAACAGCGTCCGACGGCGAGACGACTTAAGAACAAAAAAACCCTCTTCCGTGCTTGGGAGACCCCAAGTATCATCATATTTAGGGTTTTAGGGCGCATTAGAAGCTTACTTCAAATTGTGTCCATCGGCAGTAAGATCCGAAAACACTAGACCATTCTAAGCACTGATCATTTTCATCCTGTCGAAACAACATCATAAGTAATCGCTGCTATGAGTTTGCCACAACACTGACCTGGGAGAAGTTGATGGCGGAGGTGCGGCCGGCGCCCTCGTTGTTGACCTGGATTCCCACCACTCTGAGGTAAGGGGCGCGGATGCCGGCGCCGGGCCGACCCTTGTCCTTCCCCTTCTGCCGGTGGAGGGGACGAGGGTCGGTGGTGGAGAGGGAGGCAGGGATCGGTGGAATACACAGCGCCGACAAACTCATCGTGTCAGGTTTGAACAGTGGAAACAATTGATATGGGTCAAGACACACTGGTTCAGGAGTGCACGCTTGTTTTCCATATCAAGAAGTGCAATGGAAATATCGGCACCACTCCCGCACGCAAAATATGATTTTAAGTGACATCATGGTAGCTATTTCAAGTGAATCACAATCACCGCCCTGGGGATAGTACAAATCAGCCAATCAGCGGCCTCGTTAGATGCCGTCGGATATTTCACGTGAGGATACGAAGCAAACAGCGGGTACACTACCTTTGAGCCCTGCATCATCTTGATGGAGAAGAGGCCGATGACGGTGATCCTGTTGCCCGGGACGGCGCGTTCACACAGGTACCTGGTGAACCGCAGACAAGTCAGGGGTCGGGCGGACGAACGTGAGCTTACCACATACAAATGGACCTGTGTCATAAAAACACTACAGCATCATCATCATCATCATCATCATCATCATCATCATCATCATCATCATCATCATCATCATCATCATCATCATCATCATCATCATCATCATCATCATCATCATCATCATCATCATCATACAATCATCATCATCATCATCATCATCATCATCTTAAGCCACAATCATCATCATCATCATCATCATCATCATCATCATCATCATCATCATCATCATCATCATCATCATCATCATCATCATCATCGACTACAGCATCCATGCATATGCAGATGTAAAACAGGGACGTTGCCATCATGAGAGAAGTATCACATATTAAGTGGTCCAATGCTCGACTTAGGCGGCCCTCTTTGATTCTGCAAGCACCCTCCAGAGCCCGGTAGTCTATAAGTGCGTAAGCAACAGACACATATGATTGCATATTTAACGTAGGATCCGCTCACATCTGCCCACACCAAACAATATTTTTCACGTGGGGTGGTAAATTGTGCTGATAGGATATCACACAGCACAAAAATATTGGTAACGACTGTCTCTAAGGCAATGTGGAACATCGGCTCCGGTGGAGGTGCCTTCCCCTCAGAATCAGACATGGGACGCTCTTTTTGAATCGATTCACACTCGTGGCGGCGATACGGGCGGATGCCAATAGTCAGTGAGCGACTGCTGAACCGTACCTGTCGCAGAACATCTGCAGATGTCGCGGCATCTCCCCGTGCGGAATACTCTCAGGGATCTCCTGAAGCTTCAGTATCTGCGAGTCCACACACTTGCACTTGTCCGGCATGATGAAGTAGGGGTCCAGGGGACACTTTGGGCGGCCCGGCTGCTCACTGAAAAAAACAACATTCGCACATTCTCGAGTCTATACATGTGCACCAAGTACCCCGGCGCTCCTACCCGGGATCTGCAAGATCAGAAAATTGACCAACCCCTCAGCTGCACTCGTCAGGATAGCACACACCCCCATTCTGTCCCAAACAGCCCCAGCATGCCAGCTAATCCGCTGCGGGAGCCCGGCAGCTGGGGCCTGCCTGGGTGGAGGGGGGGCGGCACTCACGTGTTGCACTTGCGGGGCAGCTGGCAGCCCTTCATTCCCGGCCGGACGGGCAGGTTTGGGGGGCGACACTCACGTGTTGCATTTGCGCGGCAGCTGGCAGCCCTCCATTCCCGGCCGGACGGGCAGGTTGGGGGACACTCACACGTTGCACTTGCGCGGCAGCTGGTAACCCTCCATGCCCGGCCGGACGGGCAGGTTGGGGATGACGCTGCGACAGGAGCGGCATTGCACCGACAGTCTGGTGGCCTTGGCGCGGACTCCGGACGCGGCCACCACGATGCCGGGGATCTTCACCAGACAGCTCACCGCATCCGACTGCGCGCACCGTCACGGGCAGGGTCAGTCCACCGCAAAATTGACCCTAATTTCACGGGACCGATCACGGGTGAACAGCGTATCAGCAACAACACAGCAAAGTAGAAATATCAAACTGCAGAACAAACCAACTTGTTGAGCGAACACCCCTCCAGGATTAGCTATGAGCATCAGCAGAGACATCAAGCTATTGCACGGAAGGATCTATTGCCGATGTTTTTCGTCCTCCCACGCGATGACTCATGAGTTGGTTCAATACAATTTTCACAGGAGCTGCAGAGGGAGCTCCACATACATTCGAGGAGCACTACCACGCGCCACCGCCGCGGATGCCCCACCTTGAGTTCGCGGATGTTGGAGGGGTTGGCGTTGGAGATGAGGCAGATCTGGATGTCCTCCACCTCGGCCTCGCCCTCCGGCCGGGGTCGGGTGATCTCGTCCGCAACTTCACGCGCCGCCTCCTCAAACTGAGCACGGACATCAGGACAGGTCAGGACAGAGACGGTCACACAGACAACTCAAGTCTAATGAGGTCACTCAAGTTTCATGAGTTCTTACATCATTTTCTAGAAAATTGTACATTCTGAACGTAAATACTTTGTTTCATACCTATCATAAACAAGCTCAGTCAAATTTGCAACCATAAGCAGGCTAAGCTTCATATCACATTTTTATGTCGGGAAATGTTACGCGTAATTTGGTAGGGTGACACCAGGAAAGTTATACTGAAACAACCGGCGGATGATAAATTGTACTTCCAATATCGCTTGTAAGTCTATATTGTCACAATCGACCGTTATACATATCTTTAAAACAATAACTGATATACTGCCATGAAAATGCAATTACATTTTAAAAAATGTGATTCTCATACAAAGATATCGATATACAATGTATTGCAAACCATTAAACAAATTCCTTTTCCCAAAATGGCACCTACAGCAGTTACCAAGACTGCACAGCAAATATCAGTCAACCACAGTATACGTTCGTAATTGAAGCATTTAAGCAAGGAATGTATCATTCTCATTAAATATTATGCAAACAGACAACACTCCACATGAACGGGAAAAGATGACAGCCTACCAGAGGAAGGTGGTCTGATGGTTTCTTGTATAACGCATCTGCCAGGGCCTCATCGAAGCTGGCGACATCTTCAATGAGCACCTCCAGAAAGTACTTCTGCAGGTTGTACTGACTCTTCAATGTGTCTCTGTAGATCACAGTTTGTGTCAATTTCCGGCACAAGACCGTCCCCAAACGAATGTTTTCACAACCAAAACTGCTTAAGCTCACAATTGACAAAAGCAACAACTACAGGCATCGGCACAGGCAACATATAGACAACGTCTTTGCCACCCCCCTCACCCACCACACACCTGCCATCCCTTCACATGCCTCCCCTCACTCACGACAAACACATGCCACCCCCTCGCACACTCTTCACAGCTGCCACCCCTTCATCCACCAGACACGCCTACAAAACGTTGGAGCACCGCAGCTGGCGGGTTGTGGTTCTCCTGCTGTCCATCCGGCCGCTTAGGGGCGACATCTACAGGGCCTGTGGTTTGCACTTGGCAGACTGTAATATGGGATGGGCGGGGGGTGGAGATCCTACGGTGTTCTCGAGTCGCTTGTCCTTACATGGTTCTTTATTATTGTTGCAGTGAGATGTTTCGGCGTTCTGATCTCACATTTTTTTAGGGTACCGTTGACTCATAATGATTTCTTGATAGGCGGGGCGGGTGCAATTTATGGATCAGCAGCGGGAATGCCGATGACTGTCCATGTTATATGTACAATGACCCGTCGGTGATCGACGTCCTCGACCGACCCTGGCAAAATCTCAGAAGGTGCCCTAACCTTCACTAGCCAACATTTTAGGTGAACAACTTATATGCCAGTGTACTAAAATAGTGTAATGTGTTGAAAGTAGGAGGTAAGATCTGCAGCTAGTCTTTACTTTTAGTGACCTGTGAAGCAGGCCATGGCAGCACCAATCTTCTCAACTAACAGGCATGCCTGATCACACCTGCTGAAATAGGTACCTACATTTTTCACTGGTTGTTAGGTAGGTTCACATGGTTAACTTCTTTTCCTGCTTTGCCAGTGCAGCAGAAATTATGGATTAAGAAAGTGGATTATTAAATGATCTCTTGTCTGAGAGCATTGCTTACCCCACAAGTGCAGTCTTCTGGAAAATTACAGCAAAAAGAAAGGAGAAACCTGGTAGCATAAGACAGGCCAGATGAGAGTGACAGGCCAGATGTGAGTGAATCCTTAACCAATTTCTTATCATTTAGTATTTCTTACCCCACACCCACAGTATTTTGGAAAATGACAGGGGAATAAAAAATTTACTCTGGTAGCAGAATTTAACACCATCAAGTGAGCAGTAAAGTTCTTAAGGTTAGGCTACACTGCTCATACCTAAGTGTTTTCTGTTTCATAATTTCTTGAGGGAATTTGTTTCAAGTCATTTTTTTCAATTTTCAGTTTTTTTGCATTTTGTTTTACATTTCCTTTATTGCTTACTTTGAAATAATTTTGCTTCCAAGTACGGTTTGATGAATATTAATCCTGATGTTTATTGGGAATACAGCCATATGAAAAATCCAGTGTGCACAGTATGGCATTTTCAACGAGATCTTGTCAGTGCGAGTGCCCTTGGAGACAGGAGCAAGTGGTGCGAATTTTATCAACCTGGTGCAAATTTTTCAGACTGGTGCAAGGAAGGTGACACTGAAAACCAAACACATAATGATTGAATGGTTATAAAGACACAGGACGGGGCCTTAGAAAAAGTCCTAAACTAACTAATAAGAGAGACAGTACTGCATTGTGTGGGTAGGAATGGGCACATTTTTTCCCTGGTAACATGACAGGTTGGTGTGAATTTTTGGTGGCTGGCAGTGCGAGAATTTTAGATGGCTGGTGCAGCTCGTCTGGCCTGCCACCATATTTGCAGACCAGTCTGCAGAACATGGCAGATTTCAAAGAGATCTCGTTGGGGCAGCCTCGGGGCAGACCTACTGATTTGGGGCAGCTTTTGGTCGAGCTTGGGGCAGAGGGGGCTCTTGGGGCAGGAACTAGTACTTGGGGCAGCAATCAGTCCGGGTAATCACAGGAGGAAGAAGAAAAATAATTAAAAGAAACGACAATCATTAGTTAAAATTGCGCTGGAAAACGTAATTTGTCTCAAAAGCATCATATTTGTCGTCAAGCAAAATATGGCTAAAAAGATACCAAACAAAGGAAACTTTTCATTGATGTTAAGTGCCTGGAAGTGAATAAAAAATTAAGGCATAGATGCCTTTTGAAAGCTAAAATTATATTTATTTTCTAAATTTGTCATTTAAACTTAATTTTAGCTACATAAAACAATCTTAGAACTCAAAATGAAATTTCCCTGTCTGTAGCGTTTTTTGCATTTCCTTCGCTATGTTTTGATCGCCAAAGGCCGGCAAATCAATCTTGCCAGCCCCTCCCTAGAACGAATGCCGGTCCGTGATGTGACGTCACACAAACGTAAGGGGACCTTTCTTCGCTTGGGTCTCGTGAAAATATTCCAAATTTTGAGATGCTTTCATGCAAATTTGAGAAAAGAGAAGGGAAAAATGTGTTAGCTATGGAAAAAATTATCATATTCGAAAATATTTGTCAACTGAAATATCAATTGATCAATTAATGGCTTGATACGGCTTGAAAGAAGGGACAAATGACGTCACTAGGGGAAAAACTTGGCTCGTAAATATACCTTTGAATAAAGGTATCTTTGAAATTGTGCATCATGAATGCAAGATAGCTGCTGCACGTGAGTTTCCATTGCTTTAGTATGTGGACGCTCGTGAGTACGTTGTCATCGTCGGTCGGATGCACAGTTTTATTGTATTTGTAGGTGTTTTGTTTAAAATGAATTAGATAAAAACTTGTATCGGTACAAAATTACCCCCCCATTGGAGGAGTCTGCCCCAGCCACCAAATTTCTGCCCCAATTGGGGCAGGCTTTGGCTGCCCCAAAGCGCCTCGTCGAGTCGCCTGCCACGTTCTGCAGACTGGTTTGCAGACTGGTGAATGTCAACTCTCTCACAAACAGTGAGACGGCATGATAGCTTTTCAGCTGGCAGCTTTAGCTCACAAAAGCCAACCCTGCAATCACAATGGAATTTTGTAATTCCCTGTCTTACCTTAAAAAGGCAACTTTGTTAAGTTATAAGCTGCATAGCCAGCATATTCAACCAATTTCATTACCATGACCATTTAAGAATGCATTATTTTTACTCATCTGAAAATGGCTTAAACACTGGGCAACTACAAGCTTATTTGTATGGGCTGTGAGTTGGTGCAGTGGTTAGCAAGTCTGCTTGCATGTGGCCAACCCTGGTCCGAGGCTTGATAGATTCCTTGAACAAGAATCTATTTCACTCCATTCTCTCAACAGGGAAAGAGTTAGACACTACCATACAACTCTGGCATTTGGCATACAAGCCTGAAAACATTAACTGATTAATTTATGTTGCATTGAGCTTAGCACCCATTTATAGATACAAACTGCACCCCCAGCTCTACCAATTCCCCGTTTCCATCTTCACTCATCTGGCCTGAAAAACTACCAGCTTATTTAACATACTACATGACATAATGAAGTATTACCAGCTTATTGCTTTACTGTATTGCAATAAGAATGTACAGATGGATCAAAATGGACATTTCCTTAAACTGCCAAAAACGTTCATTTTCTAAAAGCTGATAGCAGCATCCCACCACTTAAAGCAACTCCAGGCACGCAGGTTAATTACCTGTACTTATAGTTGAAGTTTCCCTCGTGGAATTCACGCAGGAAGTCCCTAAATTTCTTTTTGACTCCCTGAAGGTTCACGCGATTTTCATCCTGCTCGTCATCTGCGCCGAAGTTATCGGAGAAGAAAACCCCAGGATCATCAAATCCAGACATTGTAGTAGCTTTCGAGAGATCCGCTTCAATACACTGACGGACCAATAATAATAAAAACACGGGATAACAACTTAAATAGAACAGTAAAATTAAGAAAAACACGTCGTATCCGTCCTACACTGCCGCACCACGGAGGAGAAGTTGACCCGCGCCTGCGAAAGCGCGCGAAGGCTAGTGATTGGTGGATATAAAGCTGCCAAATTTACGAAAATATTTCCCAAGAAGTACTAATCCATCTGTTTCCCCAACATTTTACCGAAATCCAAGGCTCTTGATGGAAGGCACAAGGTATCAAAAGGGGAAGAATGGGAGACATAAGTGAATCCACGATTGCCAACGGAGGGGGGACTTCCCATGGGCATCATCCGGACTAGGGGAGGCCCCTTTTGTCCGAAAAAACAGTCAGATGGGCGCTAAATCATATTGGTGGTCGCCGATTTTTGCATATAGGAGGTGCGACAATTCGGGGGCGCCATCGACCTTTGAGGGGGCTCCTTGACCATTTCAGGGGCTCCATGGGGTGCACCTGTCCCCTTTGCCCCTTGAATCCGCCTATGGTGGGGGACACGTACCCCAGCTGCTAAGCTGGTAAACAAGGGAAATATAGTCCCGTGTTTGGGGCCTCTGAGACACGGTGAATCCAGGTTTTCCTCTCGGGAGCACATCCTTAGGCAGGGCACCATCCAAACCATGGGGAGGCACTGTTGGGTGGCAAAACCTATCAGATGGGCGCCAAATCCTATCGTGCGGATATCGATTTTCGGATCCTGAGGAGGGAGGGGATGGAATTTCAGATTTGCGCCAATGACCTTAATTAACACGCGCATTGACGAGGGTCTGAGCCACCTTCGCTTTGACGGAGGGGGGTGGCAGGTACCCGCTCCCCCTAAGATCTCGAAAACCACGCTAGGTAACGAAAAACAGTAAACGGTGTTGGGTAGCCCATCCACTTCTCCATTTCAGGTCACAAATAAGGTCACTAGAGGTCAAAACATGCCGTCATAGGGATAACATGTAAATGAAGGTTTTCGGTCATTGCATCTGAATAAGTAAAGATAGAGCAAAACAACTGGAACTATATGAATCCTCGCAGCAAGCCAAATCGAATAATATGTAATATGACATTGCTAGGTCAAATCAAGGATGTGACCTGACCTGAGGCCAGGTCAAGGTCAAATTAGATAAAATATATACCATTAGAACCGCAGAGACAAAGCGAATCTAGTGCATCTAAAGTAAACGCTCTATCACCATCCGTTACTAAGTTATTCAGTTAAAACCATTTTTCCCATTTATTTCTAATGGAGAGATCATGGCTCATACCTGACCTTAGGTCTTCGATATAAGAAATACACACGAAAAAAAAGGAGGGAACGTATTTTAGAGAAATCGGTAGGCCCATTATGTGATATGAGTTTCAATCGGATAAGTTCACCCTGTTCCGGCTTGTGCTATCTTAAACTTTTTTGAGGTCAGGTCACTTGACCTGTACTGGTGACCTGACCTGAGACGACCTGACCTTAAAATTTTGACAAAAGCTGTAAAAATGATGAGAAAAAGTTATACCAAGTACGGCAGCGCTACGCGCCGCTGTTTTTATGCCATTTCCAAAAACAGAGGGGTGGGTCCCCGCCCCCCGTCAATGCGCGTTTTAATTCCAGGGGCACTGAGGGTCGATCGAGGGGAAGGGGAAGTGTCACACTTTGCTCCTCTGAATCCGCCTATGATCTAAGACTGCACTTAAGTGGGGCACCTGAGATCAACATTCGGGGGACCTAAGGCATAGGCAGACCCAGCAGTGAGGAGGCCCGTGGATCAACCCTCGGCGCCTATCCTAAGATCCCCTGTAAGTCCGATGGCATGAGGGATATGCTGCTTTCCTCCCCTCATAGCGATGCGAGTGTTGGCGCCCAAGGGACGGCGGATTAATCCGCCGAAATCTTACACACCTGCTCGAAGAATATTCTTCGAGCAGGTGTGCAAGATTTCGAGAGGGGGCGCCTTCCTCCCGAGGGAGACACCTAAATCCCCAGGGGCGCCTTCGGCTCCTTAGGGGCACCCAATCAGGGAGGAGGGGTGCTGACGGTGGGGGCGCTGACATGATTTCCAGCGTTGAGTGCCTATTTGCTTTTCATGGGGCGGGTTTAACCCCCGTCCCTTCCACGCATAGCCCCTAATAAATATGGGCGTTGCAAACTAAGTGCAAGAAAGCTGCGTGAATTCGAGAAATTACTTCGATGTTTTAGTGTAGGTCAATGTTTGACCTAGGTCAATTAGGTCAAGATGCTATTTTACAAATATGCAATGATTAACAAACTGGATAACTCTTATGTCATTAGAGCTATAGACCTGGTAAGTAATTGATAGCAAATTGCCAGTACTTTCCGTATGTGGAACGTAAGACCTCCGCCAGTGTTTAAGTCAGTTACCTAATATGACCTGAGGTCACAGGTAAAGGACTGCCGATATCAAATGAAGCGTGACAAGAAAACACATGCGTAGCTCAATTAGGTCAAAGTATTGTCAAAATACTGTTTTTGACCTCTTGATTATACCTTAAAGAAAGGGCAAATATGACCTGGATCCAAGTGCCCAAAACTTGTAGCAGTAGTATTGCAATCATTTTTGTGCTTTTATATCATGAAATAGCTTTTCCCATGCTTCCAATAATCCTTACCTACCTCACAAAAAACCGAATAACTGTGGGTAAAACTTAATGCTCTGTCTAAGAAGACTTTACCTCTTCCTGACCTTACCAAAAATATAAAAAATGAGCCCACGGGTGCTGTTTCTGTATCCAAAACTCAGGGTTAATTGCAGGGGCGCCCGTTATATGTGATGGTGTCTTTATTTCACCCATAGGATCCTACCTCTTCAGGAAGGCAGTGTTTAAGCCTGATTTTCCCTTGAACCGGCCGGGAGCACCGGCCAAATCGGGCGGGGGGGGCGTTTCCAAATCCGGGGAGGTGCCTCCCGGGACCAAGCTAAAACCTGGTGTGCAAAAATATACTTCCGCACACCCTCAATGTTTTCAGTGTGGAACTGCACATACAACCCCTCCGGAATCCACCGTCCCTGTTGCACAAACTCAGTTGGGCGTTTTGGCGCCAATCTGATAATTAGCCCCTGGGGCCCATGGGTCCAACATGTGGGGGCTATCGACACCAATACTTAAAGCCCGTTCAACAAGTATCTGGCCGTCCCGCCCTCATATAAGCTTTCGGAGCACCCGTAAAGATAAAACATTCACTTGAAGGCCCCTCATTTCTATGCGTGGGGACTTCGGATATTTTTCCCATTAGTATCAGCGCTCCGATCTGCTGCAGAACAGTCTGAGCGGCGGATCTATTTGCAATATTTTTGTCGGATGTTAGCTGGGATTCCTGACACAGGGGTGTAGCCAAGGAGGGGGGTGACAGGGACAGCCCCCTGAGGGCCCGAAGGGTCCCCTTGAGGACACGATTATGTAACAAGCAGGGCCCTTTTTACCCATCAGGGCCATTTTGGCGCTGTCGCAAGGGCCCTTTTCGGGGCGCCGCCCCCCTCCCCCTAAGCGAAATCCTGGCTACGGCTTCGGATGTTAGCTGGGATGCCTGACAGGAGTATGTCAGCGGGCGTGTGAACAGGTTTTAACCCTTTTTATGTCAGGGACTGACGTGAAACATTTTTCGCTGGTACCAACAACTCATTGCATTGAAGCTCCTCGTTGCCTTGCGCACTGGCTGGAGATGAAATGTTCTAGCATATCCGCCCAATTGGGCAGATATTAGCCATTTTCGGAAAGAGGAGGGGGTGCACTGCAGCACCCCCATGGTCAAATCTATTTTTATAAATATATTTTCGGGGGGGAGTAGAAGCGGTGGTGCTTAGGCTGGCTGGGATGTGAGGTGTTGACTCATGTGAATGACGGGAAGGCATCATCTCTGGATAGTGTTCCTCCAATTTTTATGCGACTGAAGGTGCGAAAATAGATTTTGTAATGTTTTGATGCCTTGGGCGCTATTTATCTTGAATGTTCATGTACGTTATCCTGACCGCTCCCCGGCGAAATTTTAGGGGCCCCGACTGGGATAGCACGTATACGTCCCATAGGCTTACATTTCTTTCTAAATATTTCGGCGTGGCAATGGTTGTGTGGAACGTTTTGTCATGTGTGTATGTATGCATGCAATACACAAGGAACAGTTTCAGAAGGTTCAAAGGCACCATCCGTCTTTCAGGGACGTCGTGATCACGACGTCGGCAAATTCCATTGTGAAATGGTCGACCACAGGGGGCACCAAGGCTCGATGGGAGCAGTGGCGGATCCAAGACGGGTTAGGAGGCTCAAGCCCCCCTCCCCCCATCCCGAAATGTATGTGCCTCGTTATTAAATACATAGGCGCGGGGCACCCTGAGGTACTGGCGGGCGAGGCCTGAGCCCTAACCCCCACCCCCAAAATTAATTACTGCATCCGCCACTGGATGGGAGTGACTTTACCCCTGGATCCGCCCATGGCACTTGCCACAGGTGCATAATGCCATAAACGGCTTCTGAGATTCGCGTAAGGAAAACAAACCCAAAGGTTCTCATAACTATCCCAATGATGTGGAAGCTCTCGTGGAAATAACGTGTTTGAAGATAATAAGGAATAAAATATATGTGTCGGAACAAATAAATATAAATATATACTGATCATGAGAACAGAAATTTATATTTTTACACATCAAAAATATACTTTTTGTCCATAACTACCAGGAAAATTATTCATTAAGTTATTTTATTTCAGCAAATTTTATACTTTTTTTTAAATTCAAAGTAAGAAATTTTATTTTGTGGTCTATCTACATTATTTCATCTATGGCGCTGCTAAGACATTTACTCAGCAATACAAACACTGGAAAGTTCACCGTGACGTTTGTGACCTGTGTGGTGTCGCGCCGTTCTGGTCCTAGTTAGTAACTAATAATAAATCACCGTGCCGGAGAATCTGAGAACTGTTCCTGGCCTTGTGGTTGATGGGGTGAGTTAGTGCAGTAAAATTTGGGACTAGATACTTGTGAGAAGGGACATGTACATTCTGCGCCAAGGAACCAGAATACGGCAAGCAGCAACTCAACTGGGGAGTGGAAACCATTCCGACCGCCAAACAAAATTGATTAGAGCGAATAGTTCTCACTTATGAAAATCAGCTTCGCAAACAAAATTTGTGCCCCATCTGGGACTGGGCTTATGGTACCACAACCATCTCAATCTTATTCATCTCCTACCTCATATTGGAGACAGGAATGAAACCAAGCAAGCTGGATCCTTTGCTTGGTTAATTTTTTCACAGCATGCTTAAAGCTTATTAAAGTTGATGCATGGACTGCAGGGTTACCACACATTTTTGCAAGAGCAGCCCTTGCTAGTCTATTGAGAATGGTCACAGTTATAGGTACCACAGCTGATCTGGAACAATATGCATGCATTGACAAAAAATATTTGTGCAATGCTGGTTTAAGGGCCAATTGTTAGATACAGGCATGTCACAGTTGCCACTTGTCAGCGGAATGTAGCACTTGATTCAACCAGGTGATTGTTTTAACTTAAATCCTGCATCAAATTTGGTGAAATTCTAGTGTCTGAGTCAAAGTTTCATTTAAGCTGGGCATTGTTTTTAATCAGTATAGTTTTTGTCTCCTGCATTTCTTATTTCCATAGTTTGATTTTGAGTTCTGATTTTCAAAAGATGATCTAAAATAGATTACTATTAATAATCTAGGAAAGATCTTACCTTTTCTCTCCATAATATGCATAGCCTGGTACTTTGAGCATTTATTTTCCTAATTTGGTATGTTTTTTGTACTTTCTACAATGACATATATGATGTTTTTATATCAATTATGTTTTTTCTGGTGATATTTCAACAATTAATTCTCATTTTCCCCTGTTTTTTCTGCCTGGTGCCTCCATGTCCGCTCTGGTGTGTCAGCCCCGCCCCCAGAGTTTTCTTACTTCCTAGCCTCAAAGACAGGCAAAAGCTGCCTCAAACTGGTAGGTCTGTCCTAAAGCTACTGTAACAAGATCTTGTTGAAACACCCATGCAGGGGCACCAGCTTTCTACAGGGAACCCCTCTTGTTACCAGATAAGCTCTGGACTGGTGGCAGGCAACTGCGGGCAGATCTTAGGGGTCCTGGAGTCCCGACAGTGATGATTCCAGTTGACTTTGTGTTATTGAACAACATTTTTAACTTCTAACAGAATGCACAGGCTCTGAAAGGAGAACTGTGCCTGACCAGCCATGTGCCACATAAACACCACGGTATGTTTAGTCTCTAGGGGAAACATAACTTTTGAAATGATAAGCTCAAAAGTGGAAAAAGGACAATGATATTGAGCACCTGGACCTACAGAAAAAATCCTTTATTTACCTTTTTTTGGAGTCATCAAAATTTTCATCAAAAACAATAAAGATATGCTAAATTCAAGATAACATTTTATATATTTTTATGCATGGGTTTTGTGAGCGAGTAGCCCCAGGTTGCCTCCTAAAGAAAACATAGAAGCATTGGTGGAAATCCTGAGGGGTTGGGGGTAAGGACCCCCTGGATTTTGGGTCTCCCATAGGCTTTGTATAGGGCTTGTATTGCTGTGTAGGCCTTCATCCACCCAGGATTCCCCCCTGAATCAGAAGAGATCTCCAGCCATGCATGGAAGCAAGTATCATTTTTTAGAAGTGTACACCCCAGTATGGTGCAGTTCCACAATAGCCAAAGTGACTTCCGTAACTCCTGGTTGTTGTACAGCGGCAGGGATGTATCTAAACACATGGAAGCTGTTAGATGTGACATTGCGTGGAGGGTGCTACACTCTCTCCGGGAGGAAGGTGCACTTGGCGGCAGCGGAGGTCCGGCGCCTGTTCATCGACTACTTCCGAGAGAGGGACCACAAGTTTGTCCGCTCAAGTCCAGTTATTCCGCGGAAAGACAAAACGCTGGCATTTGTCAATGCTGGAATGAACCAGGTGAGGCACTGTGCCTATTCACAGTACATTTGGGGTACCCTTTGTCGCAGTGCTGGCGTTTTTATGTTAACATCGGACGTAGCGCCCGCCTGTGTAAATAAAATGTAAACAGATATGTATTGGAAATTGGGTAGGTAGATCAAGGATGAAAGGATAAGAACAGCGATAAATCAGCTCTCAAACTAATCAGGGAAATGACTTCAAATGATCTCAGAGTTGCTTTATCCCTTCCGGTTGAATTGGCACCGTTTTTTTTTTGCAGCCGACGACATGTTTGTCCTCAGTTTAAGCCTATCTTCACCGGGGAGGAGGCGGCGCCGTGGCCACGTGCAGTCAACTCGCAGAAATGCGTTCGGGTGGGTGGCAAACACAACGACCTCTCAGACGTGGGTGTGGATGGCTACCACCACACGTTCTTCGAGATGCTGGGCAACTGGAGCTTCGGCGACTACTTCAAGGTCAGTAGATGCTACTGCCGCATGTACTTGAATATCTTCGGGCTTTGCGATACACCAACTGCTGAGGTCATATGGCCTCGTCGACTCCCATCCTGTTGGAAGGGAACTTCTGAAGGAAGGATTGTAAAGACTTCTGCTGGATACCCGCCCAGGATTCAAACCCGGGCTTGCGGTGTGGAAGTCGAAAGCGATTCCCCGACGTCACTGCACCCCCATTGTTACGTCAAACCAGACGCATGATAATTATCAGCTGAACTCCGCAAGATTGTTGAATTGTTTCGTCGAATGTGAAGCCACACTGCGTGGTGTGGTGACGTCAGTGTCCGGCTTCTCCAGCGGGAGGCGTGTGAGATGGCCTGGCGGCTGATGACGGAGGAATACGGGCTGGACCCCAGGCACCTGTACGTGACCTACTACGCCGGGGACCCGGCGCTGGGTGTACCTACAGACACCGAATGTCGTGAGATTTGGCGCCAAATCGGGTAAGTAACTTCCTTGTGACGCGCCCACCCTGCCTTGTTAGGGTGTCTTTCTTTTTAGCGTGCTATCCACAAGTATAAGTATGAGAGAAAACGTCTATTCACCTGCAGGCCACATTTTAGACGAGGATGTTTTCCGACGCACCAAATATCAGAAGCGTAAACTTCAGACGCTCTACTAATCGTGAATTTCCTGTCAAGCTTGAAAATACCGACTGCCCAAAACGAACATTCAGCAATAATTTATTGCGGGTGCCAAGCTTGTAAGCTGGTCCCCTCGCCCCCAGTGTGCCAGAACACCACATTCTGCCATTTCGCGCCGACAACTTCTGGGAGATGGGGCCAGTGGGGCCGTGCGGGCCCTGTACCGAACTTCACTACGACCACCTGCGGCGCGCGGAGGGCGCTCAGTGCAGAGTTAACGCAGGACACGATGACGTCACTGAACTGTGGAACCTGGTCTTCATGCAGTACCTGCGGTGAGTAGTATGGAACACCGGATGGTTTTGGTGTTGATGGTGGGCGTCAGCACTATCTATTAATTTTGTTCTTACAGCCTGTGAACAAGGTTAGATTATGGATGTTCTGCATATGTATCCGTGCCTACCTCTCACGAAATCTCTGTTTCTGGGGCTGTGCCGAGGAATGCGTTGTACTAACGCACACCTGAGACTGTGACGTCACATAACGATCAGCCAATACACTGCGCTCAGGCAGGCGGACGGATCCGTGACGTCACTGCCAGAGCAGCACGTGGACACGGGCATGGGCCTGGAGCGTCTGACGGCCGTGCTGCAGGGGAAGCGAGACAACTACGCCACTGATCTGTTCACGCCGCTCTTCAGCACCATCTACCGCGTAAATCTCGAACCTGTGGTCCTGTTCACGCCAACCAGGGCTAACCTCCCCGTGCTTCTTGGTGGCATAGTCTGGTTTTGCCAGTGATGTCCAGAATGGAGTGTGGTATCTTTGATAGTAGATGTAACAACTGTCAATGAACATAGTTTGTTCGGAATCTTCGTGCAAATTCAGTTTCAGGCTAGATTGAAAGCAGGGAAGGACCAGGCATCACCACTCAACCTTTTTGGGGGGGGAGGGGGAAAGGTGTTTTATTACGGTTTGGATGCTACCGAAGTTATTAAAGGGAATGTGGCACCTTGGTCGAATCCAGGAATTTAGTGTAATTAGGGGTATTTTTAGCCGGAAATCACGAGAACGTCCATGATTTCTCTCAAAAATGCACAATGAGCTCAATATTTTTATCTTTTAAATGCTTCTCTAGGGTGAAAAAATACAATTCTGCCTGTGGATGACTTCATGATCTGGCAAATACTACCATATTCGTTCTACACCTTCGACCGGCGCGCCGGCGATGTTGGTGGCATCCACCACGACTCTGCTCGGCATTACTCGGAAACACGCACAAGAGGTCTGCGACTACGGCAGGCACATAATTCACTCGCACAACACTACTGTTTTTATTTTATTTATTTTTTTGATTCTTTACTTCACTTTTTTACGTTATTTTATTTTATTTACTCCCTGCCCCGGATATATCTGGATGCGGCGGTCCCGCAGTCCTGCTAAATCTTCCTCGGGCTGGCGGTGAATGCACGTATTCCTGCCGCCTGCAGATGTCATGACTCCTGATGACCTGCCATTGTCACCCTGCGCTGGTCGGAGATGAATGAGGTCGGGTGATGATAATCATGGTACTAAATCGCTCTTTCCTCCGTAACGTCTACGACGAAAGTGTCTTGGCTTTTTATGCCCCCTTGTGTGCGTGTTGCGGTTGCTTATTGTGCTGTTTGTTGTTGTTTTTAATAACTGTTCCTGTTCCATATTCAATAGGCTTCAAGGGCTTCCATTGGCTGATTACTCACCGTGACATCAGCGCTGTCGTCACACCAACAGCTGACAATTGTGGCCGCCTGGCTGGGGTAGATTTGGGGTACATTTCAGGTAGGTTTTAGCTTTTCACCACGGACATTTTGAGTTTCAAGACAAATGATATGTTGTTTACCGGGTTTTCCGGCATGCTTTACAAATTGGCTATATCAGTTAAAATCACGTTATAAAGGTGTCGCATTCCCTTTAAGAAAGGCACTGGACGTGCTGATGTTTGTCTCCGTGCTACCCGGTCCGGCTGACACTGTGTCCTTCAGTGGAGTCCGGCGCCGGAGTACGGCGGGCGGTACGGCGGTGCTGACGTCACCGGGCTGGACGCCGCCTACCGAACGCTGGCCGACCACGCCCGCATGGTGACGGCCACCCTGGCCGACGGCGCCGTACCGGCCGATAAGTGAGTGCGAGGGTAGTTCGGATGGGAAGGAGAGGCACCAGGCTGACCGCACTGCGTGGGGTTTAATATATCATCTCAACTTCTTAGAAACGAAATAGTACCATGTGGTTGACCAGTAGTTGAAATCAGTGCACTTTGTGTCGATAACTGTACTGATCCTGCTACCGAGGTCAAAGTTAGCCGGGTCGAAATGTCGTTTAAGCTCCATTTCCATGTGGGTTGTATGTATTATCAGCATTTTGTCTGCTTGTTATCTGAATTATTTTTATTGTCAGGTGTGCCGCTTCTTGCGGCCTGGAGGACCGGGCCCCAAAAGTAGGGGCCTCGCTTCCCCTTTGGCCGAGGGTATGTTGAAACAAATTCCACCAAAATGCTTGAAATGACCCATTGTGGGACGAACACGTATCATTCTGTTATTTTGGTGGGGATTTAGTCTTGTTTGATGTGATTTAAACGTCGGAATACGCTACCCATCCGACTGAGCAAAAGGATAGTGCGCGCATGTTTCTACTGCCTGAATTGCTCTCCTTGCCCTTTTAGTCGCCTTGTATGACCGAATTTCTGGAAGCGCAGCCAGCAGTGAAACTAGAACAAAGAGATTTGAAATATGTTTGTATTCAGCAGAATCAGTGTGCCTCTTTTAGTTTTTAGGATGCCAGGCGTATATTCACCACGGCCCTGGTGCCGGGGAGAGTCGGCCGGACCGGCCCTGAGAGGTGTTCCGGCCACTCCTCACCACACGTGTGTCCCCTCAGCCAGAAGCTGCGGCGGGTTCTCCGGCGAGCGCTACACCTGGCGGAACACACGTTCTACTCGCCGCAGCTGCTGCAGCGGCTCTGTGCGCACGTGGCTGACATGCTGGGCACCGCCTTCCCGGAGATGCGGCTCAGACTCAGCAGCGTCCAGGTGGGCTCTCGAGGTAGTTGGGGGGCTGCTCCGTCTGTCCTCTGTCCGGCGCCGCAGTATCACACAGTCGATGTGTGCATGACCGGCTGTAACTCGCCGGCGCGCCACCAGGCGGCTCTGGCGGCGGAGCGGGAGGCCTGGCTGTCGGCGCTGTCGGCGGCGGCGGGCGAGCAGCGCCGCTGGGCTGCCGAGCTGCCGGAGCTGCGGCAGCTCAGCGTCAGCGGCGGCGAGTGTCCCGGCCTGGTGGAAGGGCTGCGGGAGCTCCGCCGACAGCTGCCGCCCGGCAGGCAGGTACGCGGCTGGGGCTGCAGCAACGGACGCTGGTTCTGGGGTGTTGTAGCTGGGTCCTAACAGTGATGACTATAGCATTGGTTCCCAAATGGCAGGTCAGGACCCCGTTCGGGGCTGCGGAGCCGTTTGGGGGGGGGTTTAGTATGATGCTGTCCTCTTTAATTATGACTGAGCGCGTGATAAGAGCTGCCAAAGAAGAAGCAAACCAAAGTTGGAAAGGCGGCAGGGAGTAATATTATAGAAGATGTGTGCCAGGAGAGCTTTAGTTCTCTCACACCGTAACCAAAGGTAAAAGATCGAAGACTTGTTCTCCGTGATGTCCCTGGTTTGTACGCACAACTGGCCTCCTTTTCTTGTTGGTGGTGCAGGGTATTGGTTTTGAGCGGTTTTAGGGTTAAATCGATTTTAATGAATATTTTTATTTATTGTATAAGTACATGGTATGAATACATTTATCTTAATCAACGTGCCTCACGTTCAAACAGTGTAATTAGAAAAGCTGAGATGTCTGAAATCCTTGTCTGTGGATTCATCGCCAGTAGGTGCGGCTGAATGGAGTTTTGGTACACAGGGTTAACTGGGTAGGAGTGTAGGCCTGTTTCTCTGCACCGGCTGTTGTCTCGCAGAGTGGGCTACTGTCATCCTCCGGCCGCTTGAAAGTGATAGCTGTTTCAGACTGGACCGAGCTCAACGACCTATAGCACGCTGGGCGGAAGCAGCTTAACTGGAGAGTTTAGACGTTCAGTGCGTTTTATGTTGATTGTGAGCAAGACCCGGGCGTGTAGTGTCGTATTTAAATTGTGTTTTACTGGATAACGGACTGCTAGGTAGCTCAGCGCCTCCGGGTCAGTTTCCCAGAGCACTGGACAAGTATGATAGGTGCCGTGTCTGTCGTGCGGCCCCCTCTGATGTGTTCCACGCGCAGGGGGAGGCGGCGGGGCGGCTGACGGGGCAGCTGGCGCTAAAACTTCACACCCAGCACGGCCTCTCTGAGGAAGTGCTGCAGGAGGTGAGACCCAGCCTCTCTTACCGTCTCTGCCTCTTTTAATGGTGTGGGCGAGCTGTCGCATTTTACCACTATTGACATAAATCAATTCATACAAAGCTCTGTGTGCTAAATTCTGTACAGTTAAAAACTAAAGGACACCAAAGCCTTATTTCAAACCAGGAAAATATTTCTTTGCATCTGGTTACATCAATCTGATTGATATAAATTCCACTAACTCCCAGTTAATGCATGCATGATATCAGTTGTGATATGCCTGTTAACAATGGCTATGCTCATCGCAACGTTACATGCTGCGAGCCACACCCTAGCGGCAAGCCTCGTAACTACACGCGATGCTTAGGTCGGCCCACGGTAGTAAGAAACAGATGGTATTTTTGTTCTTAGTGATCGAACGTGGACACAAAATTTGGTTTCCAGACTTTTGCTGTTGATCGAAAGTCTGGAAGATCAACGTTCCAGACATCATTTGGGAGCTGCTGACGGACTGGGGCCATCCCGACAGTCACCCGCCGCTCGCAAGACCACAGAATTTTGGATGGTTACCACATTGCTGGTTTACCCAGTATATAACTCAACCGACTCGTGGGCGGAATTATCTCGACCTGGTGATGGGAAAGGGAATTGAAGCAACCGCTATGGTCAGACCCAGCCTTATCCTTCGGACCATTTGGAGGTGTCCTGTGACATCAGTGTTTCCCTCAAGCACCTCCACTGGTTTCAGAAAGTCGGCGTTTAACTACCGGCGAGCCGACTGGGAGGGCGCGACAAACGCTGAGGCTGCTTCCCTGGAACCTGCTTGACGGGCTACCGGTAGATGAAGCAGTGGACCTTTTCTACGACCTCCTGACATCGACAATCCAAGACAATATCCTCGAGTTACTCTGAGTCGACGTTACGCTCCTGGTTTGTGCCGAGCTGCGGACTATCCTGAAGAAAAGGAGGCGACTCACCGCAGGCTGAAGATGAACCGGAGCGAAGAAAACGAACGACTTTTAGAGAGAAACGAAGAAATTTCAAACGACTGGCGGGTGCAAAGTTTACAGACTATCTGAAAGGACTAGTGTGCGACCTAAAATCCACAAAAGATTTTGGGTTTCCTGAAATGTTTAAGGGGTAAGAATCTCGCGATTCATTCATTGGTGGATGGAGACCAAAGGATAGAAAGTGACCACGCAAAAGCTGAACTGCTGAATCGCACGTTCGCAGCTAAGTTTTCTGACCCAAATGTGACGACGCTGCCTCCTGTTCGTGAACACGCCATTGACAGCCTGGCTACGTTCGAAATGTCGGGAAATCATCCGTGCAACTTTATTGTCCACAAACAAACATAAGGCTTGCGGCCCCGATGACATAAGCGCGCGCATAATCCATGAATGTGCTGATGAACTGACAACACCAGTAGCGAAACTCTGTCGTTTTTCTCGAGCGGGTGTCTTTCCATCTCGCTGGAAGCGTGCGAAATTGTCCCAATATTTAAGAAGGGTGCGAAGTCATGTGCATCCAAGTATAGGAGTGTGAGTTTGACCCCACTTTTTAGTAAAGTACTCGAAAAGTGGTTTTTACTTCATTGCTGTTCATGTGCGCCCTGTTTTAGCTGATCAACAGCATGGTTTATGTCTGGACGTTCGTGCGTTACGACCTGGGATCGATGTTGAGCGTGGCCTGGAGCAACATATCCGCTGGCTCACAAACTGATATAATTTATACAGACTTTAGTTCAGCCTTTCAAAGCGTAAGTCACAAACTTCTGGTTCATAAAATGGAAAATCATTTAATATCACCGGGACATATTGTCTGGCTAAAATCATACCTTTTGGAAGAGAGCAGCGGGTAGTTGTGATGGCCATGCTCTTCGTGGATCTCGGTTACCTCAGGCACACCTGAGGGGGACATTCCGCCCTCCTCTTCGCCTGTTTTATTAACGACCTACCGACTGCTGTCCACTCGGATTGTATAATTTTCGCCGACGACTGTAAACTGTATCGCGAGTTGACGTACAGCTGATGCCACACAACTGCGGTAGACGTAGATCGATTATGCGCGTGGTCAATGAAGTGGCAACTGTCACTGAATCCTTCAAAGTGTAAATATTTAACTCTGACACTTCGTACAAGCCCATTTTAGAAACGTACCACATAGGCAACTCGGAGATTGAGAGAGTGAGTGAGATGCGCGATCTTGGGTGATCATAGACTCGAAATTAACGTTTCAGTCCCCATCGATGACATGGTGCGAAAGGCCAACAGGGCTCTAGGGCTTTTAATAAGGTCTTTCCAGACAGGGAAGAATGGTCCATCACTACAGGGGATAGATATAAAAGTATGATTGTGACTTTTGGCCAACGTTCGGAGTATTTTGGAATATGGCTGTGTGATATGGGGAGGAGCTGCCGACAAATCTGAAACGTGCGGACGAATTCGCAAGTTTCTTATTTGGCTCTGGCAGGTGTCGTGTTCAAAACGTTTCACTGGGTATGTGACCTTTCCGTCATTTTGGGTTGGCATCCTTATCCGCGAGAAGGTTACAGTATGATATTATGTTCATCAGAAACATTCATAATCACAAATTGATTCACATTTTCTTTTGGAATGCTTCCCATTGGCGGCCTCGTGCACTTCGAAACTGGTTGCTTTTCACGTTCCTGCGCCAGAACTAACACTGTAAGGTCGAGCATGTTTACCAGAATTCCCGTGTCTGTAACGGTTTTTAAATGCAAATAGGGACGTTGATATCTGGCACACGAGCTTAGGAGAATTTAGAGCGAGTGATCGCCTTTTTTTTACTGTCTAAGGTGTATACAGTGTGCTCGACGAGTGGATGTTTTTAGCGTTATTTACATTTTATCGTTTTGTTTGTTTGATCCAGTGTACTGCTTTTATCTTATCGACTTCATCTATAAGTGGGTTTTACTGACCCGTTGGTGATATGTTTAATAAACTAAACTAAATAAACTAAACATATAGAGTTATTTATGGGATCCCGACAGAGTGGTTCATTTCCTTCACCTGTAATACTTTAGTTAAGCACTCTGCTACTGTACTTTCTTCACGATACTTTTAAGCTATAGTGGGATTTGATTTTGAAGGCCAAATAATTTGTTTTATATAACGTGCCTAAGAACCCTGGCTGCATCTTCTCCATGTCCCAAAACTTACCCCGCTTTTGGGGAAGTGAGCGTGTCCAGGGCGGAAATATATCGCCCCGGGGTGGTTCTCCGACCTGCGCCGCTATCGGTGTTTCGACGCACCTCTCGATTTTGGGGTCAAAATCAAGGACAAAGCAGTATCCATTTAATCATTAAGAATAACGGTGGACAGATGTATCTCGCGCGCGGATTCCGCTCAGTCGACCGATTGGGGACCCAAACCAATGGAACGGAACCTCAAAATTGAAATGGAAGCTAACCTTCTTACTCCTCCGAGATGATTAAAAACAATGGACTAACCCGACTAAGACTAAACTCATCAAATATAATCACACCAGGAGACGTCAGGAGTGAACGTTGGGTGGAGTTTGTGATGTGGCGGCCCCGAGTCAGTTCGGGTTGGGAGCCGGGCGCGTGGTAAGCCCTCCCCGCGCTCCCCCGGCAGGTGGCGCTGGTGCGTGGCCTGCTGTTCGACGTGGAACAGTTCCAGAGCTGCCTGTCCGCTGTCCGTGAGTCCAGCAGGGCACCCCCCGCCACCCGCCAACCAGCACCTGGCGACCGCGCGGCTGCTCCAGAGACAAAGCCTGCCACCTACCGACGACTCGGCCAAATACAAGTACGACCGACTGCCGTCAGGTGAGTACAGTTTCCCTACGCTGTCGTCACGCGTGCTGGCGGTTTTGAACAGCCACGGTGAGCCGGTGGAAACGGTGTCGTCGGGAGATGAGTGTACAGTGGTTTTGGACCGGACGTGCTTCTACTCGGAGGGCGGTGGCCAGGTGGGGGATCGGGGCTCCCTCTCCTGGCCGGAGGGTCAGTGTGAGGTCACGGACACTCAGACCTGTCGCTCCTACACGCTGCACCGCTGTCGCGTCAGCGCCGGCTCGCTGTGGCCGGGCTGTGACGTCACCTGCTCTGTGGACGCTGATTGGCGGCTGGCGTGTATGCGTCACCACACGGCCACCCATCTGCTGAACGCGGCGCTGCAGCGGGTGCTGGAGGCCACGGGCCAGACGTCCAGCCATGTCGACCCCGAGCACCTGCGCCTGGAAGTGGCCAGCTTCCAGGGCGCCCTCACTCTGGAACAGGTGGGCAGCTCTTTGTGCTGATGATCAAAATGAAATTCATATTGTGAATGTGTGCCCAATTGATGTTGAGTTAGAATGTGTTTGGTACCCTGGCTGTCTTTTGATTCCACCGAAATTTAGAGCGAACAGTGCTTTTACGAAGGGTGGATGGCTGACAAATCCTGCTTTTAACTTCAGATGTCAACAGTCAAGTGGCCCTTGCGGAGGACAATAGGCTCCATTTCAGCTTTACTGCTATACTTCGTCCCATGTCACGTTTATTTGCTTGCTTTTGTCGGCAGAGCCCTGCATCAGTTGTATAAGTCCTGTGCAATTGAGTGATGCACGTACATACATCCCGGTGTGAGTTGGCAGCCTCCTTTCGCATTGCTGAGTCAGTTGCGGGTCGCGCCGACAGGTGGCAGAGTGTGAGCGGCTGGTTGCGGACTGGATCGGAGCCGGGCTTCCCGTGGTGTGTGCAGACCGGCCTCTGGAGCAGGTCCTGGAGTTGGACGACGTCACGCTCCTGGCTGGAGAGGTGGGCCGCTGTTTTTACGATAAGTGCGCTGCCAGGGCAACGATACACTGTCTCAGATAGGTTAGACTAGGGATGGAGGCGAGGTGGCTTAAATGTAGCATATTCCGGTGAATGAAAGCTGCAGGCTGAGACTGGTTTAATTTGGTTTTCTAATTTCAAGAACTCTGGTTGAATTCGTCATACATCCATTACTGGAAACGACACTGTCCTGTCCAACCAACCACCCACCCACCCACAGGATAGCCGATTAAGAACTGATGAGAACTCAGGTTTGAACCTTTTCTGGCCATTGGTTGGATATGGTCTGGTCAGAACTGTGATATGTTGGTGTCCGGCTCTTCTCTGCGCCAGAAGTACCCGGCCCGGTGCGCTTGGTGCATCTGATGTACTCTGACTCCCCTGGTGGTGCCTCAGGTGTACCCTGACTCCCTTGGCGGTGCTTCAGGTGTACTCTGACTCCTCTGGCGGTCCCTCAGGTGTACCCTGACTCCCCTGGCGGTGTTTAAGGTATACCCTGACTCCCCTGGCGGTTTTGGATGTCTACCTGGCTCCCTGACGGTGCCTCAGGTGTACTTTGACTCTTCTGGCGGTGCCTCAGGTGTACCCTGACTCCTCTGGCGGTGCCTGGGGTGTACCCTGACTCCTCTGGCGGTGTTTAAGGTGTACCTTGACTCCCCTAGCGGTGCCTCAGGTGTACCCCGACTCCCATGGCGGTGTTTGAGGTGTACCCTGACTCCTCTGGCGGTGTTTAATGTCTACCCTGACTCCTCTGGCGATGCTGCAGGTCTACCCTGACTCCCCTGTCGATGCTGCAGGTCTACCCTGACTCCTCTGGCGATGCTGCAGGTCTACCCTGACTCCCTGGCGGTGTTAAATGTCCACCCTGACTCCTCTGGCGATGCTGCAGGTCTACCCTGACTCCTCTGGCGGTGTTTAATGTCTACCCTGACTCCTCTGACGATGCTGCAGGTCTACCCTGACTCCTCTGGCGGTGTTTAATGTCTACCCTGACTCCTGTGGCGATGCTGCAGGTCTACCCTGGCTCCTCTGGCGGTGTTTAATGTCTACCCTGACTCCCCTGGCGATGCTGCTACCCTGACTCCTCTGGCGGTGTTTAATGTCTACCCTGACTCCCCTGGCGATGCTGCAGGTCTACCCTGACTTCTCTGGCGGTGTTTAATGTCTACCCTGACTCCTCTGGCGATGCTGCAGGTCTACCCTGACTCCTCTGGCGATGCTGCAGGTCTACCCTGACTCCTCTGGCGGTGTTTAATGTCTACCTTGACTCCTCTGGCGATGCTGCAGGTCTACCCTGACTCCCCTGGATGTATTTGAGGTGTACCCTGACTCCCTGGCGGTGCCTCAGGTGTACCGTGACTCCCCTGGCGGTGCTGCAGGTGTACCCTGACTCCCCTGGCGGTGCCTCAGGTGTACCCTGACTCCCCTGGCGGTGCCTCAGGGGTACCCTGACTCCCCTGGCGGTGCTGCGGGTGTACCCCGACTTCCATGGCGGTGTTTGAGGTGTACCCTGACTCCTCTAGCGGTGTTTAATGTCTACCCTGACTCCTCTGGCGATGCTGCAGGTCTACCCTGATTCCCCTGGCGATGTTGCAGGTCGATCCTGACTCCTCTGGCGATGCTGCAGGTCTACCCTGACTCCTCTGGCGATGCTGCAGGTCTACCCTGAATCCTCTGGCGATGCTGCAGGTCTACCCTGACTCCTCTGGCGATGCTGCAGGTCTACCCTGACTCCCTGTCGATGCTGCAGGTCTACCCTGACTCCTCTGGCGATGCTGCAGGTCTACCCTGACTCCCCTGGCGGTGTTAAATGTCCACCCTGACTCCTCTGGCGATGCTGCAGGTCTACCCTGACTCCTCTGGCGGTGTTTAATGTCTACCCTGACTCCTCTGACGATGCTGCAGGTCTACCCTGACTCCTCTGGCGGTGTTTAATGTCTACCCTGACTCCTGTGGCGATGCTGCAGGTCTACCCTGGCTCCTCTGGCGGTGTTTAATGTCTACCCTGACTCCCCTGGCGATGCTGCTACCCTGACTCCTCTGGCGGTGTTTAATGTCTACCCTGACTCCTCTGGCGATGCTGCAGGTCTACCCTGACTTCTCTGGCGGTGTTTAATGTCTACCCTGACTCCTCTGGCGATGCTGCAGGTCTACCCTGACTCCTCTGGCGATGCTGCAGGTCTACCCTGACTCCTCTGGCGGTGTTTAATGTCTACCTTGACTCCTCTGGCGATGCTGCAGGTCTACCCTGACTCCCCTGGATGTATTTGGAGGTGTACCCTGACTCCCTGGCGGTGCCTCAGGTGTACCGTGACTCCCCTGGCGGTGCTGCAGGTGTACCCTGACTCCCCTGGCGGTGCCTCAGGTGTACCCTGACTCCCCTGGCGGTGCCTCAGGGGTACCCTGACTCCCCTGGCGGTGCTGCGGGTGTACCCCGACTTCCATGGCGGTGTTTGAGGTGTACCCTGACTCCTCTAGCGGTGTTTAATGTCTACCCTGACTCCTCTGGCGATGCTGCAGGTCTACCCTGATTCCCCTGGCGATGTTGCAGGTCGATCCTGACTCCTCTGGCGATGCTGCAGGTCTACCCTGACTCCTCTGGCGATGCTGCAGGTCTACCCTGACTCCCCTGGCGGTGCTGCAGGTCTACCCTGACTCCCTTGGATGTGTTTGAGGTGTACCCTGACTTCCCTGGCGGTGCCTGAGGTGTACCTTGACTCCTCTGGCGGTGCCTCAGGTGTACCCTGACTCCCCTGGTGGTGCTTGAGGTGTACCCTGACTCATCTGGCGGTGCCTCAGGTGTACCCTGACTACCCTGGCGGTGCCTCAGGTGTACCGTGACTCCCCTGGCGGTGTTTGAGGTGTACCCTGACTCCCCTGGCGGTGCCTCAGGTGTACCCTGACTCCTCTGGCGGTGTCTCAGGTGTACCGTGACTCCCTGGCGGTGCCTCAGGTGTACCCTGACTCCCCTGGCGGTGCCTCAGGTGTACCCTGACTCCCCTGGTGGTGCCGCAGGTGTACCCTGACTCCCCTGGCGGTGCCTCAGGTGTACCCTGACACCCCTGGCGGTGTTTGAGGTGTACCCTGACTCCCCTGGCGGTGCCTGAGGTGTACCCTGACTCCCCTGGTGGTGCTTTAGGTGTACCCTGACTCATCTGGCGGTGCCTCAGGTGTACCCTGACTACCCTGGCGGTGCCTCAGGTGTACCGTGACTCCCCTGGCGGTGTTTAATGTCTACCCTGACTCCTCTGGCGATGCTGCAGGTCTACCCTGACTCCTCTGGCGGTGTTTAATGTCTATCCTGACTCTCCTGGCGATGCTGCAGGTCTACCCTGACTCCTCTGGTGGTGTTTAATGTCTACCCTGACTCCTCTGGCGATGCTGCAGGTCTACCCTGACTCCTCTGGCGATGCTGCAGGTCTACCCTGACTCCTCTGGCGGTGTTTAATGTCTACCCTGACTCCTCTGGCGATGCTGCAGGTCTACCCTGACTCCCTTGGATGTGTTTGAGGTGTACCCTGACTCCCTGGCGGTGCCTCAGGTGTACCGTGACTCCCCTGGCGGTGCTGCAGGTGTACCCTGACTCCCTGGCGGTGCCTCAGGTGTACCCTGACTCCCCTGGCGGTGCCTCAGGTGTACCCTGACTCCCCTGGCGGTGCTGCGGGTGTATCCCGACTTCCATGGCGGTGTTTGAGGTGTACCCTGACTCCTCTAGCGGTGTTTAATGTCTACCCTGACTCCTCTGGCGATGCTGCAGGTCTACCCTGATTCCCCTGGCGATGTTGCAGGTCGATCCTGACTCCTCTGGCGATGCTGCAGGTCTACCCTGACTCCTCTGGCGATGCTGCAGGTCTACCCTGAATCCTCTGGCGATGCTGCAGGTCTACCCTGACTCCTCTGGCGGTGTTTAATGTCTACCCTGACTCCTCTGGCGATGCTGCAGGTCTACCCTGACTCCCTTGGATGTGTTTGAGGTGTACCCTGACTTCCTGGCGGTGCCTGAGGTGTACCTTGACTCCTCTGGCGGTGCCTCAGGTGTACCCTGACTACCCTGGCGGTGCCTCAGGTGTACCGTGACTCCCCTGGCGGTGTTTGAGGTGTACCCTGACTCCCCTGGCGGTGCCTCAGGTGTACCCTGACTCCTCTGGCGGTGTCTCAGGTGTACCGTGACTCCCCTGGCGGTGCCTCAGGTGTACCCTGACTCCCCTGGCGGTGCCTCAGGTGTACCCTGACTCCCCTGGTGGTGCCGCAGGTGTACCCTGACTCCCCTGGCGGTGCCTCAGGTGTACCCTGACACCCCTGGCGGTGTTTGAGGTGTACCCTGACTCCCCTGGCGGTGCCTGAGGTGTACTCTGACTCCCCTGGTGGTGCTTTAGGTGTACCCTGACTCATCTGGCGGTGCCTGAGGTGTACCCTGACTACCCTGGCGGTGCCTCAGGTGTACCGTGACTCCCCTGGCGGTGTTTGAGGTGTACCCTGACTCCACTGGTGGTGCTTCAGGTGTACCCTGACTCCTCTGGCGGTGCGTCGGGTGTACCCTGACTCCCTTGGATGTGTTTGAGGTGTACCCTGACTCCCCTGGCGGTGTTTGAGGTGTACCCTGACTCCCCTGGCGGTGTTTAATGTCTACCCTGACTCCCCTGGCGGTGTTTGAGGTGTACTCTGACTCCCCTGGCGGTGTTTGAGGTGTACCCTGTCTCCCTTGGCGTTGCCTCGGGTGTACCCTGACACCTCTGGCTGTGCCTCAGGTGTACCCTGACTCCCCTGGCGGTGTTTGAGGTGTACCCTTACTCCCCTGGTGGTGTTTGAGGTGTACCCTGACTCCCCTGGCGTTGCCTCAGGTGTACCCTGACACCTCTGGCTGTGGCTGTGCCGCAGGTGTACCCTGACTCCCTGGCGGTGTTTGAGGTGTACCTTGATTCCCCTTGCGTTGCCTGAGGTGTAGCCTGACTCCTCTGGCGGTGCGTCAGGTGTACCCTGACTCTCTTGGATGTGTTTGGGGTGTACCCTGACTCCCTGGTGGTGCCTCAGGTGTACCCTGACTCCCCTGGCGGTGCCTCAGGTGTACCCTGACTCCCCTGGCGGTGCCTCAGGTGTACCCTGACTCCCCTGGCGGGGCCTCAGGTGTACCCTGACTCCACTGGCGGTGCTGCAGGTGTACCTTGACTCCCCTGGCGGTGTTTGAGGTGTACCCTGACTCCCCTGGTGGTGCCGCAGGTGTACCCTGACCCGGTGCGGCTGGTGCGGATTGCTGGTGTGTCGGCGGAGCCGTGCTGCGGCACCCATCTGCTGAGCACGGCTGACCTGACCCAGTTCCGGGTCACCGCGCAGCGGGCGGCCGGGCTGGGCGTGAGGGCGCTGCGGGCCGCCGCCGGACCCGCTGCCGCGCAGGCGCAGCAGGTGAGGCCGCCGACCCGCGCCAGGCGTACCGCTGAGATGGTGTATAGCTTAGTCAAATATATCGGATATCTCCATCATGCAAACGAGAACCAAGATAGATCCCGCCTTTGAACTTGACTTGATTTGGCTTGATCTTTTAATTCATTGGCCGCTATTTAAGCTTTAAGAAACAGTCACTAGCTTCGTCCCACCCCTACCGAATTCTGCGCTGCACACAGCAGTATCTGATGTTTCCTCATCTGTACTGAAGCACGGCTGCGTGAGTGACGATCGCGGTTCTGTTAGCTTCACTGGGTTTGACTGCTCGCTGGTGTGCCGACAGGCGGGAGACACGGCTCTGGAGGCCCTGGAGGCGTTGAAGAGGGGGAGAACACGGTGTCCGAGGTCCGAGCCCTGGCCGAGGCCGCTCCCTACAGGGAGAAGCTGCTGCTGATGAAGGAAATCGAGAGGGTTGGAGAGGAGAGCAAGGCAGAGGGCAGGGGACGGGATGTCAGTGAGGTGAGTCAGTACTCCCTGTATTTTAGCCTGTGGAAAGTGGTCCAATAGAATAAATACATATGAAATAATATGATTATTCGCCATTAATGGTCGATACTGCATCACATGACCGACATTGCAGTACAGTATACGGAAACTGGACTGTAAAAAAGCCGATAAATCCATAGGATCATAATCCTGAGTTGCCAAAGTAGTCTACGGTCGCCATAAGTCTTATCATATATCAGATGTCCTGAAAGGCCCTGACTGGTTTATTTTTAGGCAAACAGTACACACTCACTCACAACATCACAAGAAAGCAACCAACAGCACTGTCCTCCAGCTGCAAAAATTTCCAATATCCATTTAAGGCAAACTAAACAAGTACAACACACACATCTGGCAAGGATTCGCTCAGAAGGTGGTTGGTAGTAGTTTGTATGCCGAGCCCCTACTCTATATAACTCACTCCCACCGAATATGACTGAAATGCGGTCGGATAGCCTAAAAACACTTGATGTGGTGGTTGAAGAGATAGTTCCGTACCACATCTGAAATGGACTATATGTTATCAATGCATGTGTCATGTTGTTGACCTAGTATAGTATGATCAAATCTGGTATTTTCTTTTGTTTATATGCACTGAACATGTCTTTTATATAAGTCAGTGTACTAACCCATGCGCTGCGGACTAAGAATAGCCGCATGTGTTTTTTTGGAGCGGCCTGGTGTTTAAGAATAAATAAATAGATGTCTTTCGCTGTTTTTGCTGCGATGTGGAAGGCGCAGCTGGAAAGGACAGCTGGACACAATCGTGACATGCACATTTCTGTTCTGCTGGCTCCGGTGTGTTTATCCCGTTCTTACGATAGACACTGGGTATGTTACGCCTGCGTTCAGTCCGGATTGTAGCGTGATGTAGCAGAATGAGGGTGTCCTGCTCTGAGACCTGCGGGTCTGACCAGCTTCTCTGCTTCAGATGTTGTCTCGTCTGCGGGGAGCAGGCTCGTCAGTTTGTGGTGCACACGGGTCTGACCAGCGTCTCCGCCTCAGATGTTGTCTCGTCTGCGGGGGCGGCTCGTCGTTTGTGTGCACAGGTTACCGGTTCCGTTCAGATGTTGTCTCTCTGAGGCGCTGAGAGGAGCTGGCTCTGTTTGTGGTGTACACGGGTCTGACCAGCGTCTCCGCCTCAGATGTTGTCTCGTCTGCGGGGGAGCCGGCTCGTCGGTTTGTGGTGCACACGGGTCTGACCAGCGTCTCCGCCTCAGATGTTGTCTCGTCTGGAGGCGCTGGAGGGGGAGCCGGCTCGTCGGTTTGTGGTACACCGTTTCCCGGGCGCGCGGCCGTACGCGGTGTCGGCGGTACGGCTGCTGCGGCGCCGTACCCTGCCCACTGCCGTGCTGTACCGCAGCCGGGGCCTGCTCTGCCTCCGCTGCTGCCTCCCCAGCACCAATGTGAGAGGGCGGCGGGGGAGGACGGGAGGCTAGCACTGCGTCACAATGGTTTTAATTTGTATAACCCAAAAATTTTTGGGCGCGTTTAGTTCGTAAAAGTTTTAAGAAATGGTCCGTCTTTCCTTGGGTTGTGTTTTTCATTGACTCGGAATGTAGCCACATCTATTATACTTTCAGGACAGTGTCTACCAGTTTTTATCAAACCCTCTAAAAACTTTGGAAACTTTTTTGCCTTTGGGTCATGAAAGGCTGATATCTCCCAATGTAGTTCAATTACTTAAATTATGCTGACAGAGTAATTCTTTATTCCCAACAGACTCCCCGAATTTCTATCTCTCACCCTAAGTGATGAAAGATTTACTCTCCTACAATCTTCAATTCCATTGATGACGGAACTCGTGAGAGGATAAGGCGAAGCGGAACCTGTACACAGCTGATGAATTTGTATCCTTTTCTATTGGGTCCGTTTGTCGAATCGGAGCCGTCCGTTTCCAGGTGGCTGAGCCCGGCTTTTCGGCGTCGGGCTGGCTGGAGGCCGTGTCTTCTGAGCTGGCCGACACGGACAGCGGGGTCAGGTGCGCGTCTGTGACCTGGGGCGACCCTGCCACTACCGCGGGGCTCGACATCAGCGGGCAGCTGAGTAAAATCCAGGAGGAAGCTATCGCAGAGCGTCTCACGGCGCGGATCCGGGCAGCTCTTCGGTAGCACAGGCCCGGGGAGAGAGGTGCTCCGGCGTGGTAGTCACGTGGTTGTAACGAAACTATTTTCAGCTGTGGTTTTAATACCTCCTTGTTAGTTGTTTCCAACATGGGAAGAAACATTCTTTGCTGGATATTTTACGAGCTGTTTTGATTTGCACACAGTCTGGGCGGCTGACTATTTGCAGTGGTGGCCTAGTTGTATAAGGAGCACAGGCTAGTTTCCTGTGGCCAGCGTCCTTGGCAAATTCTTTGACCGTGTACGTGAGCAAGAAAATGACCGCTCAGAGATGGGGTAACTCCGAATGCTGGTTGACCCACGAAATGGCAGAAAGTCCTCCCTTAGCAAGATTCTCAGAGATCTAGGTGCAGACATAGGCGGATCCAGGATTGCCGATCGGGGGGCCATTCCCGGGGTGGGGGCGCCATCCGGACCGGGGGCGCCTTGCCGGAAAGCTATCGGTGGGCGCCAATCCTTCGGTGGGCGCCGACTTGCATCCTGGGGGGTGGGGCGACATTTGGGGCGCCATGACCTTTGGGGGCGCAGGGTCGATGGGGGCGCCCCTGGTCTATGGTGCAGCATCCTTGCGCTTTGTGTTTACAGAGTCATTGTAGAGTTGATAAATATGTATGCTATTGGCCGGTTTTCTGTGATAAAGAATGAAAAGCATCAAATATATAAACAAATAGAACTTCCGATTAATGTTTCTTAGCGGGGCAAGGGGAGGAACCATGGTTTATGCTGTAAAAAACTGCCCCAGAACTCGGTCATCCGGGGGCAGAACCAACGGTACTTGTACAGTACATGGGTAACACTGCAAACGACAGCTTTGAGCCATCTCCAACAAAGGTTCCGTGTTTGCGGCGATAAAACCTGGGGGTTCGAGTGCGCTTGGTTTAGTAGAGGCTTAAGCTTCTGCAGCATCTACAGCACGAAGCAACACGAAACTAGTTAACCGCGGATATGGCGGATGCTTTATTGTGTGAGATCCAGATTCCTGTTATGAGCAATGAAGTCCAATTTACATGGAAATTTTCGAATTTGTGATGCTTAGAATGGGTGAGTTTGTGATTGGTTTGAGCGCCCCTCTCCAGTCCGTCCTTGCCCTCGCCATTCAAGAGGTCACGTGAATGGTAAAGAGGTCCGAAATTGACGAGTACCCCACCGCAGGTCACGGACCAGGCTTCCTCGACTGCCTTGCTGGTAAGCGCGGCGGACGGAAAGACCAGGCGATGAACAGCAACAGCGATACTATAATGCGGGCTGAACAAGTTGTTTTCGCTTTCTCGGCATTCAAACCTGTATAACAAGTAACCTAGAGTTTATGCGGGGGCTGCTTCATTTGTTTCTGGTTTCGTCTTAAGGCGACAACTTATTTTCATGGGCCCACATAGACTTGGTAACACAGTTCGTGACAGATTATTCAGGAACATTGAATACCGCCTTCAGTGTCTCCATATGACTTCCCACAGTGTCCTTGGGATGGTTTGGTGAAACAAAGAGCTCATAATGAAACAAACATCTGGGAATGTTTGTTTCACCATGGCTCAGCTTGTCTGTATGGGGCGGTGCAGGCAAACTACAAGCTGAACTAACCGCGCCTACACCGCATAAACCCTGCCCTGTGCCGCTAAATTCAAGACGCCTTCACATATGTGCTTTGATTTTAAACCAAGGTCATGGACCTTGAAGTTTGTAATGACGCCCCCCGCCATCATTTCTGCCAGAAGTGGGTACACTACCGAAGTGGACCACGAATGTCGTCCTCTTGTGGGCCAAGGCCAGTGGGCCTGGTCACTGGATAGGTTTCTGCAAGACAAACAAGGTTAATAGTGGAGTTTTCCTCGTGGCATCTGCACTGCCGTACAAAGGAAGAACCCCTACGTCGGCTTTTGCATGAAAACAAAATTTTACAGGAGAGCACTTTAAAGTTTTTTTAAATTTAGCAACACATTGAGAATAAAAAATGGTGGAAAATGGGTATCAACTGAATCCTTGGAGAGCAATGCGTCTGATTATGCTATCTATAAAACAAAAAAATAAATATTCATGGAGTTATTTCCACTAATGGGTTTTGACACACTGATCTAAAGAGGGATTACAAAGGAAGAAGCCCTACATCGTCAATGGCAGCCAAAACCCCTACGTTCAGGGAAGCTCGGTTGACCACTGTTGTGTGATGTGACAAAACCACCACGTTCGTGTGATTTAATTAAATGGATAATGCTAAATTTATAGTTTTCACACTGGAGCAAACTAACGTCTGCATATATGATTTGTGTCGAGTTATCCATTGATTACTTGATTGGCAAAGACTTTGTTGGTTCAAGTATATGCAAACTCATTCTTATTATATAGCGGAAGGTTTTGTATACAGCGGAAAGGTTTTGGCGAGGGGACTCACCGTGCAATTTCGTCGTATTTAGGTCAGACAGCTTAGCTTGAACCATATTCCGCTTGGTGTCTTGAAATAGAAGTATCTGCTCGGCTATAGCCAACAAAGTTTTTTGCTGGTGCGATTTTTGCTGCCCGTCTTATTAGGTCTGACCCCAGTTAGGCACTCTTAACGCCTGTCGAATATATTTGGTGCCGAGAAAGCCGGGGCTATTGTTCAGAAGTCTAAATACTGCAGTGACAAGTATTGCATTCAATTTTTCATTTTCCGTTTCGGCTTTGTATCGTTCAATGGCTTTAAATTCATTTAAGCAGTTCCTGTTCATATCAATTCAGCCATATATTGCACAAGTACACGATGAGGCTAGAGTGAGCAAGTTCTTGGACAGTTTTTTCAAGACATTGACCAAAAACAAGCAAAGGATGAAAATTAGATGCCAACACGTTCATGAAGACGAACGATATCTATCACTAACATGAAAATACATGGCCAGGAACTCGTGCACAACACTTAACACTGCATAGATTTACTGCGAAAGCTCTAAAGCCTTCGTTTTTTGTTGGCATCTTTGTTCGTCACGGCCGGCCGTTTCTTCGCCATCCCCTTCTGGTCCTTGCTGAGCCTGTCTTGTAGCTCGTGCCAAAACAAGCGCTTGTGCGAGGACATGTGTGGCACCAGCTTGTCCACGATCCCGAGGATCCTCTCATGTGCCACGTTCGGACAAGCTTGGGCGATGTCCAGCTGCTCCACTGGATCGAATGTTGTCTTCATGATTTTGTAAGCAGTCCAGGAACTGTTGGTGTCAGACAGAGATGTTTTTGTCAACAGCTCCTCTGATCCTCGCTGGATTTTGATTTCTTTGAAGGTCGCCAAGTATGGCCGGTGGCCACTCGGCCAGGACCTTAAGGGCATGGTGACTTATTCCGTCCTCGGCAGCCACAACGTTCTTGCCCCTTCATTAGGAGTACGGTTGTGCCGGTGGATGTGGTAGCCGTTTGAAGTCCTGGAAGTCTTGGATGAGCCCCTGTCTGCGAAGATTTTTTGAAATCGCCTGGTGGAGAGCATCCGCTGCCATGGAGGTGTGTCCTGGCTCAAAGAACTTCAGGGTGATTGTCTCTGTAGCAGTTGCTGGGCTATGTACCGTCTTTAGAAGGGTGGTTAGCAGCGTCCAGGACTTGTTTTGTGCAGCACAGTTATCTGCCCAGATAACCACATGCTTGACATCACGGCACATACTAGTGAGGTAGAGGTGAAAGGCTGCCGACACCTCTTGCATCCTCTCCTGCCTCCCCATCATGCCATAAAACGCACGCACCGTGATTCTAGATGAACGAAGTCGCTTCCTCTCGTCTCGGCCTAAAGGCATGAGAGCCGCGAACGTTTCATTGTAGCACGTAGCCGTTGCGTGAACAGCGCCTCCTTAGCGGAAGCTGGGCAGCATGAAGACCTTCATCATGTCGGCGGCGATGTACAACGTATCTTTGTCCCAGTCTTTGTCGGCGTCTTCTCGGTAGGCTATCCTGGCTTCTCTGGCATCTTTGATGTGCAACTGGTGACGTTCGCACTGTTCGCACTGTTCTTCGTGATAGTTTGGCTCCTCCTATTTAATCCCATGGACATCAGCTGCATGATGTAGCTGCTGGGAACACTTGCTGCACTCTTCTCCCGCAAGTCTAGTGAAGCTGATGTTCATTTTGCGAACTACTTTTCTGTATGTTTCGAACGAAACCTTGAAACTTCCGTCATGGCGATCTATGAAGTCGTGGTGCATAGATGATATGGTGAGGTCTGCAGGTAAGTAGTAGCGATTAGGCGCGTGCTCATACCTATAATGATGCTTTATAGGATGGTACTGCCACACGTGCTTCTTGATCTCCTCCTCCAGACCTGTTCCTTTCGGCTGACGACCGCGCTGGTCCTCACTGCTGCACATCTCGCCGGAACCAGCTTGCACTGCTGCCAGTACAGCGTCTTTATTTGCTTCCGTAAAGCCCATAGTCGTCAGGTAGAACCCCTGCAGACGGCGATACTAGCTCCATTTGAAGGAAGGGCCCCGTGTAGGTGTTATTTTTCTTCTTGTCTTCATCCATTTGGCTTTTGCTGCGCCTTTTCTGCACCTGCTGCACTTTGACAGTTGAAATGTACCACTGCCGACGAGCACTATAATTCAGAATGTTCACACTTTGGTTGATTTGTCCTCTGTGCTTCACTGATAATTTTGTCACACTCTTTTCTGCACCCTGCTTTGCAGGCTTCTGGCACCGGTTTCACTTGATGTTTCTTCGCAAACTGCTCTATTTTGTCTTTTCTGTTCGGGCTCTTCTTTTTTGGCTGTTTTTGTTCCATATCACCACTTGACCCGCACACCTGTTGATCCAAGACCTCGGTGTGTGAGCGCTCAGGGTCTGGCAGCACACACATTGCACCCGTGTCCTGAAGCTGGTGCGTAGAGCCGCAGACATCACTTGAACATCTTTTGGGAGTAGATGACACTGCAAACATATTCAGTAGTGGGGAAATGTCTTCCAGTATTGAGGCCTGCATTCTTGTCCCATTAGTGCCGATAATCCTAGACCCGACCAGGATGAAGGCTCTTCATTAGTCTCATCTAACGTACACGGTGCTGGAAGGGCTCCAGGCTCCTCAAACACCGCCGTGCAGGGGCGTCTGCTGGCTCCTCGAGCGCCGTTGATGGAGGAAGGGCTCCAGGCTTCTCGAATGCCGTCGGCGTAGGGGCGTCTCCAGTTTCATCTGGCAACGTCGGTGGAGGGGCGTCGGTAGGCTCCTCGAGCCCCGTTGGGGAGGAAGGGTTCCAGGCTCCTCGAATGCCGTCGGCGTTGGGTCGTCTCCAGTTTCATCTTGCACCGTCGGTGGAGGGGCGTCGGTAGGCTCCTCGAGCCCCGTTTGGGGAGGAAGGACTCAGGCTTCTCGAATGCCGTCGGCGTAGGGGCGTCTCCAGCTCCGTCTGGCACCGTTGGTGGAGGGGCGTCGGTAGGCTCCTCGAGCCCCGTTGGGGGAGGAAGGGCTCCAGGCTCTTCGAATGCCGTCGGCGTAGGAGCGTCTCCAGCTCCGTCTGGCACCGTCGGTGGAGGGGCGTCGGTAGGCTCCTCGAACCCCGTTGGGGAGGAAGGGCTCCAGGCTCTTCGAATGCCGTCGGCGTAGGGGCGTCTCCAGCTCCGTCTGGCACCGTCGGTGGAGGGGCGTCGGTAGGCTCCTCGAGCCCCGTTGGGGAGGAAGGGCTCCAGACTCTTCGAATGCCGTCGGCGTAGAGGCGTCTCCAGCTCCGTCTGGCACCGTCGGTGGAGGGGCGTCGGTAGGCTCTCGAACCCCGTTGGGGAGGAAGGGCTCCAGGCTCTTCGAATGCCGTCGGCGTAGGAGCGTCTCCAGCTCCGTCTGGCACCGTCGGTGGAGGGGCGTCGGTAGGTCCTCGAGCCCCGTTGGGGGAGGAAGGGCTCCAGACTCTTCGAATGCCGTCGGCGTAGGAGCGTCTCCAGCTCCGTCTGGCACCGTCGGTGGAGGGGCGTCGGTAGGCTCCTCGAGCCCCGTTGGGGAGGAAGGGCTCCAGACTCTTCGAATGCCGTCGGCGTAGGGGCGTCTCCAGTCCGTCTGGCACCGTGGGTGCGGAGGCATCTGGAACAACTGAATGAAATATACATTGTGAGTACTGCTAACTGCAGCCGCTGAATTCAAGGACCAGGCTCCAAAAGGTACCAGCGCACTTATCCAGAAATACTTTTCTGTTCAGGTTAGAGTGTGTCAAATAATGAAAGATATACCTTCCTTGTACGGTTTTCTAACAAAAGGCTTTACAAATTCCTGTCACTAAGTCCAGCTTTAAATGTTAAGACGAATAAATAAAAGAATGAGAATCGCATGTCGGTAAAAGTACTCATAAGGGCAATACTCACACAATACACTGATATCATTTTTCTGACTGTACTCTTAACCCTATTTCCGTCAGGCTCCGGCTACCCTATTTCCGGCAGGGGGGCAATATCGGCCCCCCTAAGATCTCGTAATCTAACCGGCCGATTTTGAAAATTCAAAGTGCTATAGATTCCCTGATGCTAAACTTTATTTTGAAAAAGAAAATTTCAAAATTTTGATTTTTAAGGAGAAGGTCGTGCAAAATATACAATTTTTGTGTATTTTTTAGATTTTCCATAACCCTTGTCTCTGTTGTACGATTTTCACAAAACTAGTTCAGATTTACAAATAATTGACCCAAAATTGTCATATACTCGAGTTACGCAAAAATTCGAAATTCAATGGCAGTTCCAGGACCAGGACTATGAGGGGAAATATATACAACCTAAAAGTTTTTGTTACGCGGATTAGAAGCCGTGATATACTGCTTGGCATCTTTGACACATAAATAAATGAAAAAGTGAAAAACTCATCAGGGGCGGATGCAGTAAGGTAAAACAGTGGGGTAAAATACATACCAACAATATGCGAGTGGTATGCATGAGTATATTAGTCCCTCGACTAGTTGAAATTTATTTCTGATAATTTTTACCCTCCCATGGCAGCTCTGGGAAAGAGGGTGACATAGGCGGATCAAGGACTCTCGTCGTGGGGGGCGGGTGGGGGTGATTGGAAACACATTTTTAATATACAACGATATTGAGTCGCGGTGGTGATACTGGCTGGGAATATGCATTTTGAAAATGTGTAGTGACTGGACACGCCTCTGGTAATCTAGAATTTGGTTATAACTATTTTGAATTTTCATATACCCAATTGTATTCGCCCTGGCACGGCTGTAAGCAGTCTTCTCACTTACTAACGTTTAGTCCTTCTTGATAACATTCCCCCATTTTGAACTGCTGTAACCGCCCCTGATGAATACAAATAGTGACAATTGTGAATGCACTATCATCTCACATAAAAATGATATAATAAAACCATATAACTGGTATCAGGATCAGCAGAGACGGCTTCCTTTTACAAAGAACCCATCGCATACGATAATACTTGGTTTGTGGATAGAACCTCCCAAAACCCAGCCATAGCTCCGCCCCTGGTAAATATGTAATATTGAAAATTTCAGAAAACCTGCCTGTACTAGTTTTAGGAAAAGTCGAAGTTTCAAGTTCTATCGCAAGCCGTTTCGGAGATATTCTTGAAAAACCTGAGGGGGGCAATATTAGCCCCCTGCCGGAAATAGGGTTAAGGTAAAATCCTTTTCCCAATGCACTAAATTCTTACCTCTTTTCAGCTGATATAACGATGTTTTCGACGGCTTCGCTGCAATGGTTCCAATCCAGACATCTCCTTTCCATTTCAAAGATACCCTCCGCCAGCTTTCCAATCTGAGTTTGAAGAAGCTGTAAACTTGATTTCGGAACATAATGCCATGCTCCTTTATCTTTGTTGTCCCAATTGACCCTGATTTCTTCGCGTTTCTTTCGCTTTCTTCGATCCATTGTTCGCAGCCGAGAGAAACGACGCCGCGACAACGATGGCGAGCCCACACGAATGACACTAAAATTGTTTTTAACTGTCGAAACAGCTAATTTATTGATTTAAATGGACAGTCTGCACGTGGAGCTATTTTTAGACATGCCCCTGCTTCAAAATATCTTCAGTGAAAGAGGCAAAGCCCTACGTTCGACTAGGTGTTGTTTTTCTGGGTCAAAAGCCCCTACGTTGTGACGTGAGGGACTATGCCAAGGCGTCCTGAGACAGACAAAATGGCAAAATCTCCTACGTTCAAACGTAGGTGGTTTTGCCTTGCAATGCCGGTTGACGATCGAGACAGACAAAATGGCAAAACCCCTACGTACAAACGTAGGGGTTTTCTTTCATACCGGTTCACGATACTGATCCGTAGTGGTTTTTGGCACAAAATTCAACGTGGGCTTTTGACATTGTGACTGCCAAGACCGAGTCATAGCTTTGAATACGTGGTGATTTTTAAAAATATATTTGAAAATTTCGGCTTAAGTAAATGTATATAAGAAAGCTGGGAAGTACGAGACGCAGCTTGAATAGAGGATTAATTTGATATAAAATAAAAAATGGCCAAAAATCGACGTAGGGGTTCTTCCTTGCACGGCAGTGCAGGAACTAACGTTATTGTTCTTCTCCTAAGTCAAAATTTTCTCGATGCCTTCAAGGGGTTCAAAATCACATTTGAAATGGAAAACTAAAACAAAATTGGTGTTAACGTTTTTTCGCCAAGCTTCAAACTCAATTATAAAAAATATAAATGTAAGCTAGATATTCCACAGGGGCGAATAATTTCACTATCAGTCCTTCCACCGCTTCCATCTACCCAGCCCACTAACTGGTCTGCGCGTGTTGAGGAGCGGAAGGCTTCCTGGAAGCGAGGAGGGTCGCACTGCCAGAAGTTGACGTAGGTCCCACGCGTGCGGTGCGTGCGGTGCGGGCCGCGCACGTGCGGCACACGTGCCGGCAGCTCGGGCATGAGTGCTGTCCGACTTCACCGCGGCGCAAAGTCCGCGACTGGATCCAGTGAGTACTGGTACGGAGAGACGGCGTCACCTATTTCCGTGGCTCCGACTGGCGTGTCTCTGTACGCGCCGCCGCTGGCTGATACAAACCGGCTGTTTGTTTATCCGTCCAGAGCAGATGCGGTTGTTTAGAGCCATGTCGTAACATTCGAGAAGCATGCTCCAGATGTGCGCGCCACCGCTCGATGCCTTGCTCATTCCAGGCTTTAACGTCGTCCAGCTGTCATTTATTTGGTCCCAAAGAACTGGGTCGCTGCTCAGCCACAGCTTGCATAAAACGTTACACAATACAGACGCTCGTTATTTTACCGTCCGGTAAATTTGGACTTGCCAGGAGCCCGGGGCGTCACGTAAGCCGCGCGAGTGCGTGTCCATCAACCTATGAAACCCATGTTCGAATCGACCATGGCTCACTCAGCTACCACAGATATTCGTAGCGTGACAAACTATCTCAACAAGGTCCGCTGCCCGCCGTGATCGCCGAAGGACCTCGTACTAGCCGGGAGTTGAAAGGCCGGGCTTGCTCGTGCGGCATCATTGCGCGCCGTCCTTGCTGTTCTGTCCGCGAAATCAGGGTTCGTACCACGCTACCCGTTACAGCGCAGAACTGGGTCGTGCGCACTCGAGTGGTGTTCGCCCCCTGTTTATGTCTGAGAAAGGCCAACTGGCTGTATGGGAGAGTGATGGGAGTACCACCCTGTTCGCTTGGTTCATAGAGCCAGCTGGCACATACAAAGTCCGCAAACGCCTTCTGCGCCATTGATTTCGATTAATTCGCGCAGTGCTTGTTAGTTATCTTCGGTGTTGTAAGATCAGTTTCAAGTGTTATTTCGTGGAGCTGTTGAAAGAAATGTATGCAGTCCCTTTGCTGACCTTATGAAAGAGTCCGTGCACCGATGTAACGAGTTGGCGTAAGGGTTCAATACGTTTTACAAACATTTTTCAAGCACGCTGGCCTCAGCACTCTGGGGCCGTTGGTGATACCGATTGTTCTGGATGTCCGTCCCATGGTGCGACCTTTGTCCTCGCCGGAGACTTGTACCCGCGTCTCACGAGGGAAGGCAACACCAACTCCTCCAGCACCTGGCTGCTGAGCGCGATGCAGGGATATAAAAAGAAATGTAAGCCGTCACTACGACTGGACTGGTGGCAACCTTTCGGCAAATAAATACTTTCCTATTTAGTTCAGTAGAGAACATCGGGGGTGTTCCTCTGGTAGAAACCGGGGGTCGGGCCCGAAGTTAACAAGCGACTCTGTAGCCGCACTAACGAGCGGCAGGTTTCCCGAGTCTGCGCTGTGAAGATTGGAACTGATAAAATCGGGAAAGCACGACAGGGACCGGTAGATAATGAAAAAGCTTTGATACCAATTACCACTTATCAGTGAAGTATCTGAAATATCTTGTTGCCTCTATACTCAGTGGCTAAGAGGCCCCTCCACCCAGGTAGGTCCCTCCTCCGCCCAGGTAGATCCCTCCTCGGCCCAGGTAAGTCCCTTCGCGCAGGTAGAGCCCTCCTTCGCCCAGGTAGAGCACTCCTCCGGCCAGGCAGGCCCTCCTCCGCCCAGGTAGAGCCCTCCTTCGCCCAGGTAGGCCCCTCCTCCGCACAGGTAAGTCCCCCCGCCCAGGTAGAGCCCTCCTCCGCCCAGGTAAGTCCCTCCGCCCAGGTAGAGCCCTCCTTCGCCCGGTGAGCACCCTCCGGCCAGGCAGGCCCTCCTCCGCCCATAGAAAGCCCTCCTCCGCCCAGGTGAGCCCTCCTTCGCCCGGTGGCCCCTCCTCGCACAGGTAAGTCCCTCCGCCCAGGTAGAGCCCTACTCCGCCCAGGTAAGTCCCTTCGCCCAGGTAGGCCTCTCACAGATTCGGAACCGGGAAGAAAAATTTCGTAGTGACATTTCCCTCCGTCAATGATAGGCGGCATATGTAAATATACTTTATGCATTGTGCCTCTTACATACTCTTACATCCCATTTTGTTCGTTACTATGAGCGCATTTGGAGGCCGACACTCCCTGAAATTGCAGGCCTTGGTCTGGCGGGTGACGTGGAGACCCTGTATATTTAAAGGAGGTGTATTTGATAGGCAAGATTGAAAACGCTGCACAAAAACATTGCTTCTCGCTTCTGGTATTCAATTTCGAGGTGCGACAGTTTACGTATCAACCATAGCTGTTCGTTTGATTTCTTGGTATCATAGCTTCTGACGTATTGTTTAGAAAGGCGCAACTCAGGTGGACATCATTTTGTTCTCATGGCGAAAATTGAGACTGTTGTAGTTTTCAGCCATTTTGTGAGCGTATGCATGTCGTGTCCGTCTCAATTTCTTTGTATCAGGCATCACACTTTCCCCGCAAACGAGTCGATGCGATTTAAATTACGTTTATTTTTTTCGTTTGAGTTGACATAAAACACATATGCTGCTTTTAGCGGTGAATGACGTATACGGATGAAGCCAAGAAGAGTCGATGAATGCGAAAATACACCTTCGTAATCGGCACAATCAAAGCTAAAACGCACCATAATTTGCGCTTCGGCAGCTTCAGAGCCAGCAATGCCACGCGCACACGCGCGCCCTATTTCGACATAAGATATGTTGCGCACAAGTAGTCGCACGCGACCTAGTCTCCTCACATTGCATAAATATTATGCCAACACTGATTCACGCACATCTGCGGGTCACGGCCGGACAACGGACCCCGAGTGCCACCGCCAGGCCTTTCTTCTGTTTTAATGTAAAACGCTAAGACTGCCTGATGCCCCTCAGGAGTATCATCTCTCACCTCTGAGGTGACGGACCCCCAATCTGTTAAAGTCGGGGGATGCGAGACAGTTGCAGAGAGCTGTAACTGGTGAAAGTCCTGTCCTACACAGCTGTTAGCCCTGTTCGGAAATTTACCTAAGAGCCGTGGTGGTTTAACCTGCATCTCTATTGGCTCCACATACACTCGAAGCTCCACATCTACCACGGACACTTTCTTGTTTGAGGGAATATGGCACCTTCGTGGACGTCGAGCTGAGCTATCATACTCGTAGAGTATACCGAGAAAACCCGGGTGGCATACAATGTTTGGTTGAAACTAACTTAGAAACAGCGCTCCATGAGCGCACTTCTTTTGAACGCACAACTCTCACGCCTCCCCTACTAGCCTGCCGCAGCTGTTCGGTGGTATCTGGGGCCGGTGGGGATGGGTTCCGTTCTTAACACATCCTATTTATCCGCGAATGGTGAGATCCAGGACAAACGAAATGCCAAACCGGTTTTATCGGTGTTTTTTTCACCTGGCTATCTAAGAATCTCATTAGAAAGGTGCCACATTCCCTACAAGACTCATTATAATCGCAGTGGCTAGTGCAGACAACACGGACCAGTGCGCTGGCAGCCGAGTCACAGCGGGTCGAGAAGAAGCAGCATCGCCACCAGAGCGCGGTCCTCACTGTGACCGTCTCGGAGGAACGGCAGTCGAGCGGGGGATGACACCGCCCAAGCTCTACAGAGAGGGACTCCGGGCCAGCAGCTGGTCGTACTTAGAGAACGCCTCGTCAATGTCGACGTAACAGCCTTGGAGGTGCCTGGAACATACAGAATCATATTAGCATCATATTAGAATCATATTAGAATCGTATTAGCACGGTACGTTGTGGTATAGTGCAACAGATGACATAAAATGGGCTAACGACACTCTAAAAAAAATCGTGATCAGAATGAACAAGCAGAGCCCCAGAAGCATATTTGTAGCGATTAAGATACCTTTACTTTTATAGCAGTAATATATTTTCTTTACGGGCTGGTATTGTGGTGGGGCCAGTAATTATTGTTGCAGGGGTGTACTTTCCAATCGCCCGAAATCCCTTGGGTGGGAGTATTGTTTATCATCGAGTAAAACTCGTCAGACAACACACTTCCTAAATAAACATCCACTGCTGCACCGTAAGTTATGAGGAACCAGACATCCTTTGAAGGCGGTGGAAACCAGGTCTTACCAGCTGGAATTTGGAGGAATTTCAGTATCAGTATGTGACTAATTAATGGTACGGTCGGCAGTCACATTTAACTTACTGATATCAGTGAATCTATCATAAGTGTGCGTGTTTTTTATGATTGCCAACTCTTATCCCAAAATGATGTTCTCCGACCATTGATCGCGAAACTACTTCTTGCGTCTGCCCAACTCAGTACCATGCTAGGAGGGGAGATGCAAAGGCGCAACTAGCCTTTTTGTAATTCCAACGGGAATTTTACGTTTTCTATCAGCGCGAACCAAGAATGACATTACATGATTAATAGATTACAGGATGTAAGCCTTTTCAAGTTCATTTGCTCAAAACCTCCCTCGCAGATTCCTGGTAGCCAATTTCACTGATGTTTTAAATGTCCTGCTACAGTTATCTGGCTCTTACCTGACTTGCAGTAAAACACCGCCTGAGAATGATCATCTATTATCATTTAAATTAGTATTGCCGCTTAATTTTGTGCCAAAGGCTACAACGTATCACCCAATTTTGCAACAAGCAAAACACGGATACAAAAGTGTTCGCACCAGAGTCTAGCCTGCCCACACTCTCCAGTCACGCACACGCACCACAGCGCCTAACTCACGCACAACCCGCCTTCAGGCGCGTCGCAGCTGGTCTCACCTGGTGACCCGAGTTGCGTCGAAGCCGGAACGGCCGTGCATGACCCTCCGGTTGTTGAAGGCCACCAGGTCACCAGGGGTCAGGTGGAACTGAAGCTGTTGGCTGTCCTCGCGCATGCGCTGTGTGAACAGCTTGTAGGCGTGGTAGAAGGGCACGACCACGTGGTTCGGAGCCTGCCGAAACCACACGATCCGTCCATCAAATTCTCCGAATATTTGAATGTGCCATATGATTAGAGTCTATGATTAGAGTGATATGATTAGGGCCCCAGCCGATGGGATTCAGCGTCTCATCTCGACTGAAGCTTCCCAAAAAGTATCAAGGTGTATCAAAGTATCATTTCAGTTATGTTTGCATGCAGAAATGTAAATGTAGGCATGCATATTTTGATTGTTTCATGTTCTCTAATCATTCGTGATGAGACCGCTGTTAGAATCACATCACCTTTAATCATTATTGCATCGAAAATTCCTATACTGCAAACAGTTGGCATCAATGACCGCATCACTCGATATGAGTCCCTATCAAAATTACTGAAACCCCAGCCATTCTGCATATATTTGAAGACGAGCGGCGTGAAATCACCCCACAGAAAAAGGCCTCTGAATCTTTGGGCTAGCTGTGAAAAAGAGGCGACTCCGCGTCCCTTTATTTTCCGAGCCCATCGACATAACTCAAGGTTGTTCTGTGGAGCCTGCCTCCCTCGGTCGGGAAGGCTTCTCTAACGCCGACAGCTGGTGGCCTCCACACGCCCTCCCTGCGCTTTCTCGGGTGGCCATGTTTACCCGGCACCGTCCAGTCCCGGATGTATTTAATATCATCAAAATGCCTCCCGGAGAAATAAACAGGCCGTGTCACCAGGACAGCAGGGAGCCATGTGGGACACGGGACGGATGCACCGGAGGGTCACCGGGCGGTGACGCTGCGAAATTGACTGGTGCCGGTCATGCAGCGTTGCCAGCCAGTACCCCGGGCCACACCCACGGAGCGTTTACTCTGGGGCCACACCCACGGAGCGTTTACTCTGGGTCCACGCCCACCCTCTGCTGCCGACTGTAGGTCTCCACAGTGGGACTGTAAAACCGTACATGGATAACTGTCAAGCTGCTTCCACAGGCTTGGCGTTGAACCACTGGAAAACAGTAGGTGCCTGGAACTGTGCGAAAGTCCGACTAGATCCGACTGGAGCCTGACCCCCACAGCAACGCTTCTTACAGGAACCAGGAGACCAGGGACGAGAGGAAAGCTGACAGCACCGGTGTAATTGGCAACATCACCGGACCATTCCGCAGTGTTTGCCGTGTCCATTGTTTCGGGCAACTGTTACGTTCCAGGAAGACTGGCAGCGCTGGAGCACCGTGTGGTCTCAGAACTGGTGCACGTTTTATACCGTTCGTAAACATTCTGTACGTGCAAAAACTCCAAGGGACATTATACAGACCCGTAAAAACTCTGCGTTGGACGCGCTCAACTTTGAACTGAAACAGCACAGAACGCTGTCATTCAGACTCAGCTCATGCTACCAAAGACTATTTTTGCCAAAGTTCTTTAATTAGAGATAACACATGACTGTTCCTGTCCCTTTCCTTCTTTTTTCTTTCTGTTAGGTTAAATGCCAGACCTAGGTTAGTCGGGTGAGTATTTTCGTACCAGAGAAAGTTTCCTTCCTAAGATAGCATAGTTTGTCAGTGATAGAATGAAGACCTTAATTTGGATGAATGTTAGCGCACGTCCGATATATATATATATATATATATATATATATATATATATATATATATATATGTATGTATGTATGTATGTATGTATGTATATATTTAGTCAATGGGAAAAGCTGCACAATGGCATATTATCTTTCAATTTGAAAAGAACTAACAGCATATATCCATGACCAGATTTTTTAGGTGTGTGCGCAACTATTTTAAGCGGAAATGCCTTTCTAAAAGCAGGGGATAAGACGATAAGACCTCAGTGCTATTTTGGCCGATTTAAAGGGAATTCGCCATTTTAGTGTTTCCTAGTTGTCCAGAGCTCAGTGTCCAGGGTTCTGCCCTAGTTCCTCCATCCTATGATCCCTATGAGATCTGCAAACCCTCATACCCAAATATTGACCTGAGAAAAACAGTTTAAATGATTTAGTATTTCTCACCCTCAGCATTTTAATTGTTCTAAAAATTTGCCCTAGCCTTTGAAGAGTTCGTCTGAGTGGGCAGTTCTGTGGACCCCTCTCCCCCTTACCAGACCACCCGCGGGGGACGATCATTTCTTAAGATGACGCGGCGAGAAGCAGCAAACATTCACGCCAGTCACATTGCTGCCTTGAACTCCCAGAGTCTGTTCTGGAAATGTTTAGAGAGTAACAGATGCTGGAAATATGTCAATTTTTTACTGCTGCGCCTGATGTGTCCGCTCAAGGCATTCACCCGGTCTTATTTCCATTCCTCTCTGTTCGAAAGTAAGACATTACTAATGAATCTGTTCTCCGAGTAAAAAGTTAGATACCAAGCCGTCACCCCATATTTTATCTCTGAGTTTGGGTGCTACACCTCTAAAATGCAGATCCTCTTAATTTTACATCAGACAGTCTGATTGAATAATTTTCTCGCGTACTGAACTGCTACTGGCTCAATAATTTTCGTAGCCTACAGGCATGTAGCGATCGAATACACCAAACTGCGCCTTTTGTCCTATGTGTGGTTGCCACTCTTGTTTCCTTCGTACATTACAGGTTCCGTTTACAGGCGAGTGTACTGCGAAGGACAACACGGTCATTCGGAAAGCTGGGTATCGCTGTGGTTCGAGTTCACTTTCCACAACCACTCTGAAAGGCCTGTACGTTAGAACCACAAACCTCAGGTGGCCCACCTGCCAACGAATGGATGTCAAGAACATTGCATTTAGACACAAAGTGTGAGGGATGCTGGAATCAATTGAGTTCTTGTCAACGCAGGGTTCGGTTAAAATCGGGAGCTGGACCCTGTAAAGGCTGCAGGCTCGTTTTATGTTCTTAGGTATTGCATGGAAGCCTAGGGAGGGGAGGAATCCTGTTCTGCATGAATAGGAAAATTGACTATCTGGAAACCCTACAATTCGAATAGAATGAAGAACGTTGACACTGCAACCGTCTGCTTATACAGCTGGTGGGTCGTGCGTCAACATCTGTTCGGCTGCTGGGGTCAGCGTGCGATCCAAGTTTGGATGGTGTAGCTAAGGCGCAGTTCCCTACAGTCACGTTATACTAACCGTGCGCAGGACACTATGTGAAAAAGCAGGCGCAAAGAACCAGCGCACTTTATGATGAACAAATAGGCTACATACATATGAGTGTTACGTAAAAGACAAAATGTTCTCGTTTCCTGAGTAATGACCCATTGTTTCGGTGTAAGTTAACCCTACGACTACAGCGCCGGTTAATTAACCAGTAACACCTGGAAAAATCTGAACTATACGAACACCGGAAAATATATCAAGCCAATATGGCTCAAGCTCCTGTAGTTTATCACCCCCTTTTCAGCAATATGAAGTCTTCCTGCCCCTGTTTATTTTTTAAAGAGAAAAGTCTAGATGTACCTAGAACGGCCATACCGGTCCATTGGCTGATAACCTGTGTTTACGTGCATTACCGGCCTCAAACGCATTTCTAATTGTAATTGTCTTCCTTATATGCAATTAAGCGCTAAGTTTCCTCAACTTAAGCACATTTTTTCTCTTTTGGTCGCTGTTCTTTTTATTTGTAAAGAAATTTTGCACACATCAGTAAATAACGCATGAGATATAGTGTTATCAAAAATATTGCCTCTGGCGAAAAAGGACACACCTTGAGATAGCTGAACGTTTCAGTAGCTGTGATCGCTGGATAGGTAAAATATTGATCCGGCACTGCATAGAATCGTAAGATTTTGGAATTACTTGGCGAAAGGATTCTATCCTTCTTACGTGCTGACACATTGGCTTTACCGGTCTCGCCCTAGTATGTTGTCAATTGAATTGAAGATTGATAGACATTTGCAGCTCTAACCTCCGAAAATCGAAGCATTGGTATTAGTTGAAGTTCAAGGATGCTAAAACTCCCGCCTAATCCACCAAGGAGATAGTACAACGATACCTGGAGCGGCCCCATGGTGCGGTTGTTGTAGTGGATCTCCATGACGTCTCCCTCCGTGTCCGTCACGATGATGGGCCACATGTTGCTGTAGCGCTGGTCCTGGTTCTTGATGGAGAACCGGATGGGCGTGCTGGTGAGGATGTGGTACGCAGCCGGCTCGTTTTCCTCCATCCACTTGGCCACGCGATATCCGTCAACGAACGAGGACTGACCGCCGGGGTCGCGACCCAGCTTCGCCGGATCCTCCGCCTGTCGCACAAATCACCAAGACTGCGACATAGAACCAACGGTCCTCCGCCTGTCGCACATATCACCAGGACTGCGACATAGAACCAACGGTCCTCCGCCTGTCGCACAAATCACCAGGACTGCGACATAGAACCAACGGTCCTCCGCCTGTCGCACAAATCACCAGGACTGCGACATAGAACCAACGGTCCTCCGCCTGCGGCACAAATCACCAGGACTGCGACATAGAACCAACGGTCCTCCGCCTGTCGCACAAATCACCAGGACTGCGACATAGAACCAACGGTCCTCGCCTGTCGCACAAATCACGGGCGACATAGAACCAACGGTCCTCCGCCTGCCGCACATATCACCAGGACTGCGACATAGAACCAACGGTCCTCCGCCTGTCGCACAAATCACCAGGACTGCGACATAGAACCAACGGTCCTCCGCCTGCGATACAAACGACCAGGGCTACGATATAGAATAAGCGATCCACGATCACTACAAATGACCAGGGTTACGATCCAGAACCCACGATCCTTCGTCTGCGGGCTGAAATGACCAGGCACCTGAGACGAACATGGTTGATTTGTGTATTTATCTATCGCGGCACTGTGATGACATCTTTTTCCAAATAGTGGCTTCTCCAGTCAGCGTTCACAACACCTCTATTACCTGATAAGATGACTGATTTGACACGGACGTATGCACATATGTAAGTGAGAGGAAAACACACTAGTTTTGCGTGACATGGTCGTTCGGTGGTAATGAGGTAATGTGGTGGCTCGGTCTGCTTGTGCCAGCGGTCAGACATTATGCAAGATAACAGAAGCAATATCTTTTTAAGGGATATGAAGAAATTTGATGAAACGTATGATCGTAATTAGACCGCTGCATCACTGCCTGACGGTCTTGAGTGTTTGTGTGTCCCACTTATGGACACAACAGTCTAAAAATTAATAGCAGCATGTCCCACTTAACCTCCCCATTACTTGACATAACGCTAAATTACATTTAGCCTGATTCTGCCCTTACGCCCCCGTGAGGTTGGGTCCCAACATTTCTTCATTTACACAGCTTTTACTCGGAAAGCGGGCTCTCACTAGCGTTCTTTCGTCTCTGGTGTCGGGACTCTGTCTTCGACATACCACCAGCTGTGTGGAGCTGACGTCTCACCTGTAAACAATGCAGCAGCTGCATGGCCCGGTGAGTTCTCCCTGTAGTTCATGTCTGTGTGCAGGTGCAGCTTCAGGCCCGTGGAGAAGAGGTGGACGCCCGGCGTGGGGTCCATGCGCACGCTCCACGTGGACCCGTACTGGGTCTCTTTGATGTACGCGAAACGGTCAACCACCTGCTTCAGGCGGTCCTGGTGGGGAGTCGGAGGCCAAATAGTTAGCTCTACTCCCACTGAAGCCTGGCTTATTTTTCAAGTTTGCGAGTACAAGACAGATGAAGTGTCACGTAACCGGAGCTACGTCTCCATACACTTGTTCAGGTACCTCTTATACATTGTAGACCGCACGATGGCTTGAGGTGAAAGCTCCAGCTTAACGGAAGTGACAAGCATGGGCGAAAGTATTAGCAAAGCGGTATGATTATTGCACAAAGTCGACTAGAATTATCAGCCTTTTATCTATGCGTATTTTCCCTGTATACCAATCTACGTATATACCTCTGCATATGCATCACTTTGCTTACCCCTTCTGTCGGTACGTTTCTCAAGAGAGCGATGCCGTATTTGTAGAACATGTCCAGCCACTGCAGCAGCGCCCCTTCTGTGTCCATGAACTCGTCAAACTCCATCTCCGGAAGTCTCTTCTGGATGATGTATCTGTTCCACAGTCTGATCGGGGGACGGGGACGAACCCCCTCCTCCTCGATCTCGGACGGAGCGTTGAAGGTGTCGTGCATGAAGCACTGTCCATAGCGATACAGCCTGGAAAAGGAGAGCTGCGACTTAGAGGCGTGAACCTGGATCAGACCTCATTATCCGACAATATGTAAAAACCTCTTTACAGGGGCAGTTCTAGACCTAGAGGTGGAGATGCAAGCAAATGTTTTGAAGAACACTTGAAAAATTTAGGGGAGTTTCAGGACATGGTCTGAATTGCCCATCTCCCGTTTTGATCAATAATACTCCTTAAATGAGCTAACACGTATATTGTTTCAGTCTTAGGGCGATGATAGGTACTTACACGGAAAATACAGTTAGGTTAATTCAACAGAATTTATTAAAATGCACACATTTAACAATATAGTTAATTACAATTTTCTTAGCTCTATTGCTTCTGTCAGTATAGGTAAGAAATAGCCAAAAATCACCATGAGAGCACATTTTAACTGTGCATTCCACGGCAAGCAGACAGGAACAAGATGCAAAACAACCCCAACCCCGCTCAGAACTTTTGGATTCATACATGGCTTATCAGTTCCTCTGAACTTACCAGTGCATTTTTTTTTAATTTCGGACAATATATTTTCTTAGTTTTTATATAGTTCGGGTTGATAGTTTCGAACCACGAAGCGAAAATCATCCCCTCCAATGGTTGATTTAGTATGTCGGACAACAGTGAATGTTCCTAAATGCCCGGGCGACAAATCTCTTGGGTAAATATCAGCATTTAAGTTGGATTCAGCTTACGAACTCTCACCTTTATTATGAAAAATGCTACACTCTGAGACGTCTACAAGAGAGATGTGGAATATGCTTGATTCAGGTCGATAAAGTCTAACGCTATTTGGTATGTTGTATGTATTTTGGAGCCACAGAAACAGTATCTAGGTAACAGCAATGCACCAATATAACTAGTGAATGTGAGTTTTTGCTGTCTCTCTCAGTACGGATGCCTGGTTATGGGTCAAAATATGGCACATGGAGTAAATTCCGAGATCTTTAAGTCTCGGGTATGGACAAAATATTATAAATTTATATTTTCATGAGCACGTCGAAATCAGTGCATCAAAATGTATCTAAAAAATAAATCATTAAACGCAAAAAGATAAAACTCACCAGGCCACTGATTATGGTCCTGTGGGGTATTTCAGGTACATGGGGCTCAACAATTCTAAATTTCTGTGTTCGTGTATTCTCTGGTCCACGTCGCTACGCCCATCGACGTCGATACAGCCACGTATCAGACGACTGGAGCTTCTGCAATGACCACCTGCCTTCCAGCTGATAAGGTATCACGCAGTGTGTACAGTGGAGACGATGGTTGGTTCGAGGCAGCCTGCCTGCCTTAGAGCAACGATAGGCGAGCTGGCTTGCCAAATGCGTAACCACACCACTCGCCGCGCCGAGGCCGTGTAGACTCGCTCTGAATCGTACAGAGGCAGGCAGGCGCCGCCTCTGATACTGCGGTGTAGGTGGATTCGCACAGAGGCAGGCCGGCGTCGGCTCTGCTACAGTGGTGTCGGCGCTCTCAACAGCCCGCAGGTGGCGCCTGGCTCCACTCATTTTAAGACCAACCGGAAAACGCTTTTATGACTGACACCTAATGTGACTTGAAGAGCCATCTAGCCGTTGTGCCATGAGTAGTTAACAGGCATGAAGGGTAACAATGTGAGTAACGTCTACACCAGAAAACAGGCCAACACTCGGAAGGTGTCCCAAACTGACCATGATTTGTCGTAGGTGGACACGTGCTCGCCATCCGAGGACGTCCACGTGATGATCAGCTGGTTATCCTCATTGATCTGCAGAGCCTTGGGTCGGATCTTGGGGTCGATGGACGGTGTGTCCAGTAGCTTTTGGCGGGTGTCCTTGTCCACGCAGTCGGGGCACTTGCAGTTGTCCCGCAGCTGTGTAAAGATAGCTTCTGGTGAAGTGGCAGCTAAGCAGACTGAGTGAGAAACAGTGGAACTGCTCAAGTATCGGAGAACATTATCTAAGACATGCCGCTATCAACCATTAGGCTCTAACCAAAAGTATTTCTTTTTGATGAGTGAGTTGCGGTTGTTTATTCCACGACTGTTCGGTTTGTCCATTCTGCGCAGTGGAAAACTACCTATTCACTACCAGTGGCCACTGCGGTTGTATTCACAATGGAAAAACAAACACAGAGCAGCTGGGCCATCTGATAGCTGCTCACATGTAGGTCACAGACCCGGTGGCCTGGAGTTTGCCCTGCTAACGGAGCTCAATGCACGCACCACCTAACAACAAGAACGCGTGGGCCTCTGCATGTGCTGCAGTAGATCTTTATCCTTGAGGATGTTGTCTGGAGACTATTTATAGCTGGCTTTGTTTATTTCTTTGTTTCCAACTCAAGCAGGCCTACTTTTGGGGTCTGCATGTCATCGTCGATGTGACATAGGATTGTTGAACCTTTCCCACCGGAAAAAGCGCGGCACCGTTAGAAAAAGTAGGTCTAGTTGGAGGTTTAGATTAAAACACATGCATTCTGCAAATAAACAGGGAATTCTCTGGTACAGATCTATTTCTACAGCACAGTCCCTCAAGGACAGCCATGTAGGTACAATATTACCACAAATTTAAGTGAGATAAACACTACAACTACATAAACAGTAACCACTTGTCTGCCACCGTCGTTCCTCCCCAATGTCAGACTGCCACCGTCGTTCCTCCCCAATGTCAGCACCTACCCACCGTCGTTCCTCCCCAACGTCAGAATCTACCCATCGTCGTTCCTCTCCAACGTCAGCACCTACCCACCGTCGTTCCTCCCCAACGTCAGCACCTACCCACCGTCGTTCCTCTGCAACGTCAGCACCTACCCACCGTCGCTCCTCTGCAATGTCAGCACCTACCCACCGTCGTTCCTCTACGATGTCAGCACCTACCCACCGTCGTTCCTCTGCAATATCAGCACCTACCCACCCTCCTTCCTCCCCAATGTCAGCACCTACCCACCGTCGTTCCTCCCCAACTTCAGCACTTACCCAGACATATTTGAACTCCGCGGACTTGTTGTCGTCGAAGATGACCTTGGCCGTCTGGTGGCAGGCGGGGACTGCCGAGACGATGTGCGGGATGTCCTTCAGGTAGAGACTGCCCGCCAGTGAACTCTTGCCTGGCGAGGTGGAGCGGCGAGGTTGTCAGGCTGTGCTGGATTCGCGATTCTCTTAATCACAATAGCCAGATGAGATGGCAGACCAAACCGTACCAGATGCCCTCCGGAGAGGTCATTCCGTGGAAGAGTTGGCGAAAGTATATCTAAAGATACGTTTATTTTATTTTCCTTACTTATGGTCTTTGTAGCAGTGGTGGCGACTTTCAAAAAAAGTTCGTGAAATTTAAACTATATGAACGTTTACTTATCCTATTGGAAGAGTATCAGATGCGGGCTCTGACTCAGGATCCGGCCGCATTGCCCATGAATGTCAGCCCTTACACACAGAAGAATTTATTACAAGGTACAAGCTTAAAATTGTGTTTCTACAAGTTTTACCATTGCAGAACAATAGTTGCACCGTAGTTCAATTACCGAAGTAAAACAACCCTGGTTAAGTCACTAGCATAAAGCAATGCAATTACTACGGAATGACAAACTTGCCTTGTGCCACAATAGTGCGCGCATCATTCATACCTGGTTCATACCTTGCTTGGCACCAGCGCTGCACTAACTGAATACTAGGCGTTGTAGTGGCATTGTAAATAGCTGGTAGGTAAAGCTAGGACGTTGCTGCACCTTTGCTCGGCCATTGTCGTTTGACTATGGTTTCAAATACCTGCTCGGGTTACGGTCGCCATCTTGCTTTCTGTTTACCCGTGGCGATACACAGTGGCCTGGCACGCATGCCGTGTAGGTTAGAATAAATGTGACTTATTTTAATCATCGTGGAACTTTGGAAGCTGTCTGGAATATTTTTCAGCGATCTGCGAGTGGAAAGAATTTGTCTCTGTTCCAATAGTTGAAAAGTGAGGCATTTTGGAATGGTCAATCCAGGTCCAGGTAAGTAGGGATGTGGTTACGTCAGGCATGTATGCCATATTGGTATTAAGGCTCATATTTTCGTGTCAAAGGAGCACAGACTGTTTGATCATATGGCTTAGGTACCTGCAGTGGGTAGAACCTAATTGTGTTTGCCCTATGGGCCCGTTTGAAAAATAGGGTGAGTTGAGTTCCAATATGATCTTGGTGTCTTCAGATGGATCGGCGCCTGATGAGTGATACTGTGTTTTACCGATATGGGTAAGACAACGTGCAGGTTATTTTCTTGCTTGAGAGGTGGCTCAATGCTTACCCTTTTTCTACCGATGGTCTTCCGGTTGCATTTGGGGCCAGAAAACGCTTTATCTTTCGCATAGAGACCGAAAAGTTCCTTTTGAAGCAGAGGTAGGTACAAGGGGAGGGGCTAAGAGGGCTCAGCCCTTCCACATCATGAAATGTCAGAGTGCCTAAAGTAAATGCGTAGTCGGATGCTGTCTAGACACTATGGCGGGGAGGCGCGAACGCCCAAGCTTCCCCCGAAATGAAGTCCTGGATTTGCCGCTGTTGTAAAGACGTAATCCGAGTCTCGTTTTACCCTTGTAATAAGCCCTGCAACACCCTTGTTCCTCCCCGTTACGCACTGGTAAAGCGGTTGTGCAAGCAAGGTTCTAATCTCGTCACGCTCTTGTAGGAAGGCTGCCGTTGCGTACAAGGCGGACACAAGACTTTGTTCTACCCTTGTTATGGGGTAATCATGACCTAGTAGAGGGCTTGTGGGGACGTTGTCAGCCATTGTCTTTGCCATGTAGGTTAACCATAGTTAAGTTACAAGGTTTGTACAACGTCTTCTAGCAACCATTGTCGTACTATGGTTCTACCATTGTTCTACATGGTTTTTCCTTGTATTTCTTGTTTTCGTGGCACGGATTTTGAACGTACAAGCTTTGCGTTTTACCTAGTAATTTTCCATGTAAACAAGGGTCTGACAAGGTTTGCCCTTGTAAAATTTCTTTCTGTGCACGGAGGAAAAATGTACTTTACAATGGTAAGAGTGAGTGCACGGAACCCTGATGTCCGTCTATTTCAAAACCCCATATTATGCCAATGGGTTTTCGGTTCATAGTAACTATTTTAGGGCCAAAAGTTAAATCATCTATTAAGGAAACATGTCATCGCTAGCACTTTTCCTTCTTGGAAAGGGGCCTGGGGGATCCAATCACTCCTTGCTCAAGCAACTTGCAAGGACCTCAACCCGGGCGGACCGTTGAGGAATCTGACGAGCTGACCGTTACGCCACCATTGGTTATGAGAAATGCAGAAGCGCTGGTGCGAACACGCCGGCCTGGCATTCTGGTCTCTGGTGTACGCCCGAACCCACGCAGGTGCGCACCTCAGAGCAGTGCTCTGGTCTCTGGTGTACGCCCGAACCCACGCAGGTGCGCACCTCAGAGCAGTGCTCTGGTCTCTGGCGAACGTCTTACCCGAACTAGTGCCCTATACATAATTTGTCATGTGTTGACGTGCCCCAATCAGTTCTCAAAGGCCTTAGATTCATTTTGTGTTAATTTGGGAAGGCCACTTGTAAGGGTTGACTCAGGGGTCCAATTTGGCAAGTACTTCTCGCTGCCCATTTCTGGCCAGTTTTCTATATAAAACAGCTCCTCTAATATTTCGAGGTTTCATTGCGTTGTTCCGTAGGCCCGCTGCATCACTGCCACTCACATATGTGCCCACGGGCGGATGCAGACCCGAGTTTGGGGGGGGGGCAAACCCATGTCTGCCTCTCCTCCTGGAGGGGGGGTGGGAGCAAATATTTTTTGCTCTACAGACCTAATGTAAACACCCTTTTTCAGTGCTCGACAAACCTAGTATAAGCTACCTCTCCAAGTACATTATCGCTCTCCGGGGGGGGGGAATGGGAGCGAAGTTTTTTTGCTCTACAGATCTAGTGTACACATTTTTTCTAAAATTTATCCGGCGTTTGGGGGGCCAAAAGATAGGTTGCCCCCCTCATGCGCTTTGGGGGGCATGGCCGAAATCTCCCCCCCTGCGTCCGCCAATGGATGTGCCGGGCCGGGAGGGCAAAGTGCCGGATGAGGGGGAAGTACGACGGCGCAGTCTACCAACCAAGTGGGGGTATTGCGGCACAGGCTATCCAGGTTTTTGGCGGTACAGCGGAACAGCATACCGATTCAGGAAGAAACAAAAGACACGTCACAATCAATCAGCTGTTTTTGACTTGCGTTACAAAATATGACCTCGGCCAAAGGCGGTTGGAAGATAGCCGTATAGGAACGTTTGATTGATTTGGCCTTCTGAATCACATGCTTAGGAGTCCCAATAGAAAGTTTCCCTGTATTGATGGTGGAGAGGCTGGGAGAACTCACCACTCTGGGCCAACGAGCACGATAGTATCAGCGGCGGCCCTACACAGGCTGTTTTATGTGGCATAGGCGGATCCAGGGGACAAGAGAGGGGCACTCGCCCCTTATCGAGCCTTGGCACCCCCAGGAATTGTCACCACAACCGCATGAAAGGTCGATGGCGCCAACTGAAATGTCGCTCCCTATCCCCACCCCACCCCTTGGATGCGAGTGTCCGCGCCCCCACGATAGGGTTTTGCGCCCACCTGATATGATTTTTTGTCCAAAAGTGGCGGCTTGGTTTGGATGGCAGTGCCTCCTCCCTCGACCATGTGCCTCCCCCGATCGGCAATCCTGGATCCGCCTATGTGTCGTGGGGAGGGGAAGAAACTGGGCCGCTGAAGCCACTGCGCAGGCGGCGTCGCATTTTATGGAGCTGCCTTTACTTCCTTCGCTTACCACAAACACCCAGGACCCGGGAAAGCCTTTCTGAGCTCCAACAAGGGCCCTCGATCACCCCTGCCACTGGCTTCCCGCCTGCTGGCTAGCTAGTGTCTGATCCTTCTCCTCTGACTCTTGTCACTCCTACTCCCGCCTCCTGACTCGCTCCTCCACTGCTGCCACCGGACTTCAATAATTCTCTTCTTCCGACTCCGCCGCTCTTGCCTTGCGCCATGTGGTGTCCGAAGCGTGATAACCTCTGACGCTAATTCGTGCGCGCCAGGTGGGTGATCTGACCGAATGTTTATCCATCTATCCCCCTGATCACAAGGCCGAGACCTCAGTTAACGTTTCGTTTGTGGCGTCCCTCGGCCCCTGGCCGCCGTGACATCACGCAGCGCAGCAGTTTTCGCCGACAATTACCGCTACCTGTGTCTTCACACGGTATCTCTGGGCCGTCGGCCCACCAGGTCAGGCGCCCCATCTTCCATGACTGTGCCGGACCGCTGGCTAATGACCCCGGCAACTCCTGATGACCGCGCAGCTCCTGAAGCAGCCGTACTGACACGCGGTGTCTTTGAAGCCGATGCTGCTGCCGCAATGTGTCGACACGCGGATCTACCGCCAACAGTTGTAAATCCTCGGCGGGCGTCCGGAAGCCACTGTCGCTCCGTGAGGTAGCCGGGAATATTCCGGGAATGGGAGGCTTTTCCGGGGTGGGACATTTCCTTGGAGTCCGGCTGCAGACACAGCTATAAGTACAATACACCAAGCACATATGTCAACACGCATTGTTGCCTGTGCAAAAATCAGTGGGACTGCTTTCAGAAGCGTCATCCAACTTTGGGGGAGGGGAGGCTTACCTCTAATGGGCTGAAACAGCACTCGACTGGTGACTGCACTGGCGTGCTGACTACGGGTCAGACGACATCCGCTGGAAATGGCCGCCGCCAACGCCGTTCTCCAAGTCGCCATCTTAAAGTCTGCCTCAGGAGAAACCGTAGTGGGTCAGTGTGACTACATTAACTGGCTCACTAAATGTGGCGCCCCCAGAGGCTCGCTTTATTAATCTTTTCTGGGATAGGTTCAAAGAACAGCGCAGAGCTTAACTCTGCTGCCTGCTAATATTCAAAAGAACAGATCAGTGCGTTGATTGGCGAAATTGTTTTTATAAATCGGCTATCAATTTTTGAATCATGAGCTCTTAGAGCCAGAGTTGTATTTTGAAATACCTGCATTTGCACGGTTTGTCTGAAATATAGAAGAAGTGATGAAGTCATGCTAATGAGGGATCTAGGATTTCGGCAGGGGTATGGGGAAAGCCCGAGAAGGTGGCATATACCAACTGGGGAGAACCTTTTCTGGAGTCCCAGGAGTACTATCCTAACACAAACTTGTTGGTGCTTTTAAAGGAGTGTTCACAGTGCCCGATATCAACGGAGGGACCACCCACTTGGATCCACCGTGAGCCATAATGTCATGCCATCGATTCATATGTGAATGTCGCCTAGCATTGAGGCCAAGATTACTGGCCAAAGTCATGCTGGAATTCAGTTCAAATCCGAATTGTCACAAACTTAGTATTAAGAAACTCTAATGCAATTAGTTTAATTGTGTGGGTTGATTAAATCCCAAGTCAGATCCAGACACCGCAAAAATGTTTATAAGGATTAGGAGCACCATAGGGAGCGAGGAGCATTGCTTACAATGATCAACTATACATTTTACCAAACTGAGATCCTCAGAAATTTCCAAGTGATCCAAAAAACAACAGTAGCAATATCTTTTGTAAGTAGGTTTAAACTTCTGACAGCCCTCTACTGGCATACTTAGTAGTTTTGCGGTATCATTAAAACGGGATATTATAGGACACGGACCCTCCGGCATCCAACAGCACTGCACCGAACCTGACTGAGCATGAGGTAGAAGCGGAGAGAGAGGCGTCTCTATTCTGCTTTTTGTCGGAACGATTTCCAACTTCAGCCAGATCGGACACCAAATTCAAAGCTCAGTCAGTCTGAGCAGGACATCATGAGGCGTCCAAACCAGTGAACTTTGTTTCAGAAGTGATAGCGCCCTCTTCATGATAATTCAAAGTTTCGCTCAGGAATAGAGGCTCTGATTTTTTCCTATTCACAACTGTAAGCCAAAAATAGGTCCCAGTGGAAAAACGGTATTGACACGCGTATTGACGGGGTTTAGGAGGAATATTTTGAGCCTGTGAGTGAAGAAAATACGGGAGGAAAAGAAAAGTATGCATATACGGAGAAATATGTTTATCCGGATATATGGCTGCAAGTACATTGGTGCTTTTAAACCCATTTGTGGCGTGCAGAAATGAATTATGAATAATATATTTGGATTATGTAAGGCTAAAACCATAGCTGATGTGGTTGAGCCATTAATTAACACGGTTAGGAATTCTGTGTTCCCGACGCTTATCTGCAGTGCCGGCACAGACTCAGCTGGTACCGGCAGAACATCGGCCGAGGACGCCGCGGCCCATAGACGTGGGAACAGAGGGGCCAGGGAGCTCATGTCGCCCCAATATTCACGATTATTTACCATTAACCCAATGTCTTAAATAGAAATAAATCGCTTAAACGTGCACCTGTTTGTGCTGATGTTGCGAGACATGTCGGGCGTGATTTGTACGTGATCTGTTACCTGTCTGTGTGTGGATTTGGGAGCTGGTGTTGGGTAGAACTCGCCCTGCACGGGTCAGTTAGGCGGGGGTAGCAGCACCACCTGTTGGGCCGCCCTCACTCCATCAGCTGCGTCTGCGCCCCGTGACCAGTTATACTATACTCAGACCTGCTATTTCAGGCTGGGAAATGTGTGGGAATCGGGCCCTTGAGTTTGGAATCTCCCGTAGCGTTCGCACTGCAGTATTTATGTTATCCCGTCCAGGAATTCCTCACTCAGATGTAGACAATATCCATTAATGGGCCCAGGTGAACGCTTAGTGCCTTAAAGCAGAACCGAAACCATCGCTTTGTCATTTCCAGAGCCTCATACCCTCTGAATACGACTTTTGTCCTTCATTTGACCTATGGTAAGAATGTTCTGCCCTATCCGTCATCCACGACAGCAGAGCACGGCTTCCAGCGCACTGGATGGAAAATTACCAGCTGCTGGCGGCCCCATGGACGCCCAGACGGCGCGTATTGATCACGCTCACCACGGACACCGCCCGCCACTATGGATCCGTGGAGTTTCCACAGGGGTAGATCTGTCTGAGAGAGAGGAGCGGCTGCCACTAAGCAGCTCCGCTTTGGGAGTTGAAGAGGAACGCTAAGTTTCTGTGTGCCAGTTTGTTAAGCGTATCCCCTCGTGGGTGCGTAGGAGCGGTTCCAGGCGGCGCGTTGTGAGGACGCCGGCAGGGTCAATCTGGGGGATATGTGCCTCCTAACTCCGCCTATGTTTGTACGCTATTTTTTCCTTAAGCGTTCACTTGTGTTCACTTGCATGTCTTATGTTTACCAGTGAAACCTCTATGTCCCTCACAGCACGCCTGGATCTAAGCTTCCCCGAGTCAGAAAGCCTAAAAAGCTACCTGGTCTGATAATTTAAGGGGCCACAAGGATTCTATCTACCCATGAAAAATACATCAACTGCATAATTCTTTAACTGCTATCCATGTTAGGTATTTCTACTATTATCTATGCCCTGACAAATGAAAGAGAATGTGATAACTTTGACTTTTGAATAGCCTAGATGGCCAGGTGCTTGAACATCAATAAGTTATTTTAGCATTCGAGTTAAGGGACTAAGGTTTAAGTATCACATGGGTGAAGGAGACTCAGACATACACCAGGCTACGTGGATATCGGAGCATCTGAAAACTAGCAAAACTGTGCGCCAGCACATTAAACTTAACCTTTAGAGGGTGCTCAGGCGGAAAAAATTTCATTTCTTCTATCTTTCATTTTTGGTCTCTGGTTCACCATGGGCTTTGGCAGCTAAATTGAAAAAAGTGTATAGGTACCCATTTTAAGCAGGCCAGAGACCCAGTCAAATGCATTATATTTCAAACACTATTGTAATGTGTTGGTTGGCCTGTGCGTATGGGCGGGTGCGCGCAGTTGAGAGGTCCGCTGGCCATTCCGAGCGGGAGGCAAACGGTGAAGCTGTTGGAGATGTCGGCGTGCGCGTACGATGTGACTGTGCATATATGTCGTTTTTATCCCCATCATAATTGTGCCTTTTTAACTGTCCGCTCTTCGGCGCGTCCCCGGCGTAATTTAGGGGCTCCGCGCCGGGGGCGCCCATGAGTGCGTGGCCCGTGTTTTTTGTACTGTTTGTGTGTGTTATGAGATGCAATACACTATGGTTTCAATTACGATATGAGATGTCAAAAATGCAAGAAATGCATAAATAGCTTTTGCTTCGGAACGGCCACTCGCTTACACTCTTGTTGCTTGCAAATACAGTTACTGGTGATATAGTTTAACATACCTGACTGAAGTATTCGTTAATATTTGTTTTCGGTTGAGCTTGCGCACGGCACCACCTCCCCACCCTCTCACTGTCCGTCGCAGACTGTCCGCTTCTCTGCTCGGCTCCCCTTCTCCCGAATTGATCAGCACTGCCCACATGCCTGCGGCACCAGCTGGTCGTGACGTCATCACACAACAGTCACCTGATTGGTCTTTGCACGTAGGTCGCCAAAAGAACCGGGAGGGAGTGAAATACGTGTTCAGCTGCCCTGTGCAATACAGACCACACATTTAACGGTGAGTTACAGGTCAAGAGGTATGCTCGGGTCCTGTTAAGCTCCAAATTCACCGCCCTACCATGTATATTTGTATGCGACTGGATCCAGACTTGTTGATAAGGTCCTTTTCGAAAAAAATATTGCAAGTTCATCAGCACCGAGGGGGCTGAAATTAAGAACTGCGTGGTGTTCCTGGACTTATAAAAGTGGGGGACAGGGAGTATGCGTCCCCCAGGCTAATGGACCAGGGAAACATCTTCCACAATTTTAAGGCAAATATTTCCTCTTTCCCGCCCTTGCCAGTGTGTGCCTGTGTAAATATTTCCATTTTTGTGTGGATTTACTGCCTCGCTTACGTTCCCCAACACATCTATCAAGTTCAGGCTTTGCCTCCCATCCCAATGTCATCTAACCCGGTTTGGATGTGTCCCAAGTTGTTGAAATTGTCCCACATGTAAATTAATAGTATTTAGACTGTTTCTCTTTTTATCGCAGCTACTGAAAGGTTCAGCTATCTCAAGGTGTTTTCTTTTTCGTCAGGGGCCAATGTTTTTTATCTATCACCACCTGGAGGTTCAATCAAACCCTTTCGGTTTTCGCGCATGATTTTTAGCCAATTCAAATGAGACGTGTGCCGATTTTTATGCATTTAGGGTGATTAATTTGACAATTCATGACCAAAAGTTGTTGTCAGGTCGGTGCCGTCAACGAGTTATGACGTTATTTCTAAACCCAGGTTAGGCAATTTTGTTCTTCTAAAATGAAAATGAAAAAAACAGGATGTAACTAGGGATCTGGAAGAGCTAGATCAAGTTTCTAGGCATCATTCGAAAGATCTTGAAACGAAAAATCTGCACGCCATCATCTATTTTGAGCTTACGCCAATACCAAGGTCATCCCAATCATCATCATCAATACCAAGGTATTCAGAGGTCACAAAAGGTCGCGGTTTTCTGAGCCTGGCGGCTGAGTGAGTGTGCGCGAAATTGGCATTTGTCTGAAGGTGTGAAACTACTCAGCTGAAGGATCGACTAAGGACTGGAACTACCCATATCTCAACTGAGTACTCTCTGTGAGTAGTGTGAGAGGGGGGTGGGGTCTAGTACCTGTCATTTTCGTTATGTAGTATTTTTCATGTGAGCAAGCTTGTGGCATCTCTTCCTATTATATCGACTTTGAATTTGTCCTTGTATCCGTGCATATGTGGGTCTTATATTTCTTATATTCATGTGCCACACATTTTTATATTTCTTACCTTTATTTGATATATATATATATATATATATATATATATATATATATATATATATTATATATATATATATAAATATTAGGGGGCCCTTTTGGCAACTTTTTCTTAAATGTTTCGGGATCAGTGGGGTTTCTGATGTTCTCGGACCCGCTGATTTCGAATTTGACCTTGAAATTTTGAATTTCGAATTTTTTCAGCCCGCCCCTGCGCCTTCAAGTTTTCGAAAAACAGAGAAAATGCAGGTTTTTGCATCCCCAAACAGCAATCACTGAGAATAGCAAAATAAAATTTAATTCATCAGTTAGAACAGTGTCTTACCTACAGATCTGCGCAAACTGCATGTTCATGGGGTTTCTTATGCCTTATTTATTGCGCCTCAAATATTGCAATTTTTGCCTAACGGTGGTATACTGTGCCGCACGGCACCTTACGGCGCGTTGCTCTCCGGGCAGTCCAGGAAGCATGCTGACTTAAAATGTGGTACTTTTACATTACTTTTCGCATGAATTCAATGAGGAATGCCAGTTTACATGGTTTTCTATTTCAAAAGGTGACAGGGGCGGATATAAGCAATTATTTTTCGGGAGAAAATTAGCGAAGATAGTGAAAAATCCTTTATTTAGAAAGAAAATGAGGCAAATCGGCAAACTTTGGCGACCGACCGGTTTCGGTAGGTGGTGCCACTCTTGATTAGGGGATACTACGATATCAGAAAATTAGGCATTATGACAAGAACTGTAATTAAGAGGCATAAAAACAAAACATTGTCAGAGTACCTTTATTACTCGATGAAGAAAGACGACAGCCTTCCACTGTCATGAGCTACAGGGACAAAGACTGAACCGAAAGTAGAATCGACTCCGGGCACTACTCGCGTCTATTTTCCCTGGCGGCAGCGAAACGTATCTTGTTAAGCGCCTTTCCATCTTGGTGGTCAGCGCCGCACACGCTGGTAACTGACTCGCTTTGTCAGTTTTAAGGCCCTCTATTGACTGAGTGTGGCACGGAATGCCTGTCCGGAGAGATGACCCGACTAAAGTCCTGAGTTGGGTCTGCGTAAAGCCGTTCAGGAAGGGTGGCTCCACATTGGGTGCATGGCAGACCCTTTTTACGCTGCTGTGCAGCTCCATGTAGCTGGTCGCACACCGATTGAGCTGCCCCGGCAGCACCTGGTAGCGCCGGACACAGGCACCATGCGCTCGGCCCTTCAACGTTGGGCCTGTCCGTCGGCTGCTGGGAGGTGCTGGGAGAGCACTGCCCGCTCTCAGAAGCGACGTGCTGCTCACTGCAGGAGGTGTTGGGTGTACGCGCCAGATAGGGACTTGACTTGACGCGCCAGATAGGGACTTGAGTCGCTCTTGACTCTGGGGAAGTTGGCGATTGGCAGCAAGTGCATTGCCCCAGAGATTTCTCGCCCTATTCAGCGGGGACCTGAAGCCAGCGTACCTCTGTGCAAAGACGGGAGACGGGGATGCTAGTGCTGTCGCCCATAAGGCACACGGCGCAGAGTCGCCTGCTCCGTCTGTACATGTCCAGGGCTGAGCCATCGCCTGAGATACAGATACTGGCGCAGTACCTGGTCTGTGTCTACGTCCCAATGACAGTCCGAATCAAGCACGAGTGGGACGCTGTCCACACTGCACGCCACCTGGCAGAGGAGCTGCGGCTGCAGCGAAAGTATGTACATACATGACCTGTGACGCACTGACAGTTGTGCAGGATAGAGTGGCGAGGGACGCTCTTATGGCGCATACGGAAAGCATCATTTTGGCGATGCTGGGTGACAACGACCAGAAAATCAGAGCTGCAGCTGTCAGTAAGATCGTCTCGTCCCGGAGCGCAAGGTTAACACAAGCGCAGATGAAGCCGGTCCCTATCCAGCGCGTACACCCAACGCCTCCTGCAGTGAGCAGCGCGTCGCTTTTGAGAGCGGGCAGCGCTCTCCCAGCACCTCCCAGCAGCCGGCGGACAGCTCCTCTGGTCGGCGCACAGGCCCAATGTTGAAGGGTCGAGCGCATGGTGCCTGTGTCCGGCGAGCGCCGGACACCCCGGCAGCACCTGGTAGCGGTACCAGGTGCTGCCAGGGCAGCTCAAGAGGTGTGCGACCAGCTACATGGAGCTGCACAGCAGCGTAAAAAGGGTCTGCCGTGCACTCAATGTGGAGCCACCCTTCCTGAACGGCTTTACGCAGACCCAACTCAGGACTTTAGTCGGTTCATCTCTCCGGACAGGCATTCCGTGCCACACTCAGTCAATAGAGGGCCTTAAAACTGAAAAGCGAGTCAGTTACCAGCGTGTGCGGCGTTGACCGCCAAGATGGAAAGGCGCTTAACAAGATAAGTTTCGCTGCCGTCAGGGAAAATAGACGCGAGTGGTGCCCGGAGTCGATTCTACTTTCGGTTCAGTCCTTGTCCCTGTAGCTCATGACAGTGGAAGACTGTCGTCTTTCTTCATCGAGTAATAAAGGTACTCTGACAATGTTTTGTTTTTATGCCTCTTAATTACAGTTCTTGTCATAATGCCTAATTTTCTGATATCGTAGTATCCCCTAATCAAGAGTGGCACCACCTACCGAAACCGGTCGGTCGCCAAAGTTTGCCGATTTGCCTCATTTTCTTTCTAAATAAAGGATTTTTCACTATTTTCGCTAATTTTCTCCCGAAAAATAATTGCTTACATCCGCCCCTGTCACGTTTTGAAATAAGAAATCATGTAAACTGGCATTCCTCATTGCATTCATGCGAAAAGTAATGTAAAAGTACCACATTTTAAGTCAGCATGCTTCCTGGACTGCCCGGAGAGCAACGCGCCGTAAGGTGCCGTGCGGCACAGTATACCACCGTTAGGCAAAAAATCACAATATTTGAGGCGCAATAAATAAGGCATAAGAAACCGCCATGAACATGCAGTTTGCGCAGATATGTAGGTAAGACACTGTTCTAACTGATGAATTAAATTTTATTTTGCTATTCTCAGTGATTGCTGTTTGGGGATGCAAAAACCTGCATTTTCTCTGTTTTTCGAAAACTTGAAGGCGCAGGGGCGGGCTGAAAAATTCGAAATTCAAAATTTCAAGGTCAAATTCGAAATCAGCGTGTCTGAGAACATCAGAAACCCACTGAAACTGGTCCCGAAACATTAAAGAAAAAGTTGCCAAAAGGGCCCCTATATATATATATATATACTGAACGATTCTTATACTTTTTGTGTCATTTCGATTATGTTCTCTTTCATTCATTGATGTTTGTTTATGTGGCGTTTTTCTGTAGGCTTGTCTTGTGGCGCTTATTTGGCTTTGCTTGTTTCTGCGGTTTTGTTTTGTTACTTTGCTTCTTTTGTTCTGCAGTGTTTTTGTTTCTTCTTTGCTTTCTTTGCCTTCGTGTATTTTTGTGTTTTTGCCTTGCCGGTGCTTATTTGCTTTGTCTTGGACTTGTTACTCCCTTTATTTTATTAGCTCCTGCTTTTGTTCTAATTGACCATCTGCCTTGCTTATGTCTGCTTTTTTGCTATATTAGTGAGTTAGCATGGTTATGATATGCGTTGATTTTTGTTTCGTCCTTGCCAGTGAGAATTCGTTATGAGATTGTACCTGTAGCAAACCTATTTGATTTTTCCGTTTTCTGTTACTGTCTTGCTCTTTTCTCTTTATCGACCTTACTGGGTTGCCGACGTCTTAGTTTCACATAGTTTGTTATTGTTTATATTGGTCGGCTCTCGTTGTTTCTAATCTGTATCCTTTTCTATCTTGCTTTCTCTGTCCTCTGTTTAGTGAAAACCAATAGAAAGTGATGATGATGATTATGATGAAGCGCTTGCTTTTAAAACTCATCTGTTTTACTTCGCTGTGAAAAATTAATCCTGAGCTTATCATGCATGAAACTAATCAATGAAATAGATAACGAATGATAGAACTATATATCTTTTCTTCCATTCTTGGTATGAGCTTGCGTATTAGATCTTGGCCTGACCAAAAGATGATTGTCGTTTTGAGGTATCAGCGCAAAAATTAACCCCTATTTCTGCATTTGCCTTGTATTGTCAACAATTACCAAATCCATTATTTTCAGATTTCGTAAACAGAGGATAGCGATTACCTAAAAGAGTCGCATATGGTTAAAATGAAGTGCCATGAAAAAGGATGCGTGATGATTTTACTTAACCCTCGCCCCGGTGGGGGTGCTAGAATTTCCCTCCGGTTTTTCCCAAAGCACAAATAAACGGTGGCGAGGAGCGCCGCCGTACTTCGCAAATTTTAGCCATGATCAAATCCGCAACTTTCCCCCAAAATAAAGGCTGGGTCAATTCAGGTCAGGTCACTAGTGCAGGTCAAGTGACCTCACCTCCAAAAGTGTTTAAGATGGCATAAGTAAGAAAACGGTAGATCTATCGAATTCCAACTTATATCACCTGATGGGGCCACCGAATACTACCAAACATATTCCGGGATTTTTCATATCGATAACCTAGGGTCAAGTGCAGATCATGACCTTTTCATTGGAAATGCATGGTGAAAATGGAAATTTCCCGAAAAATTACTCTATTCCTGTAGATACAACTTGAAACACTTCCGTATTCTCCACATCACAGTATCCTAGCCCGCGTTCCAACGGAGGTCCGGTGCCACCTTCGCCTCACCGGGGGCCATCAATGGCCCCCTCTAACTCCGAAAATATGGGGGTTAGCGCCAGAGCTGCAAAAAGTCGGGCTCTCGGGTCATAAAGTGCCCGACAGATTTTAGGGCACGGTATGGTCTTGCGACAGATCTTACAATCTGTGAGAAAAAAATCTTGAAAGGAAGCAGAAAATATTTTTTGTTCTAAAAAAACTCAATATTAGAATTGTCACCTCTTTCACTCAACAAGTTTTTCATGAATTTGCACCTCTCCCATATCAAGCCAGTGTGCGGCAAGAACCGATGGAAAATCGAGGGCTTATGCACAGAGGGTCTTTTCGAGGGACTTATGAATCGAGGAACCTTTGAATAAAGGGCCTTATGCACAGAGGGCCTTTTAAACGTCACCCAGAAAATCCTCTGCTGGAAAAATTCCTTCACCGGCCTGTCGGGCCCGATTTGTATTCCATAGCACGCGACAGCTTGGCCCGACAGGCCGCCGTAAAGGTAAAGGCGACAGGCAAAACAGTTTTTTTCCTTCGTTTCCTTCGTTTGGAAGTACGCTCAACGCTGCCGCAAGGGCGCTGTTTGAACAGCGCCCTTGCGGCAAAGCCGGTGTAAAAGGTATCTTTGGTTTGAAGAAAAGCAGCCCTGCGGTTTGGTGTGTTGCCTTGTGGATATGGCGGAGGCCAAGGCCCTGGTTGTGTTTTTTGATTATTTTTCTCTTGCATTACTTACTTGATACTTGGGTGGTCGGCTCCATCCTTTGGATGCAACGTCAACACTTTGACGGCCTTAACCAAACATACACCCCAGCATGCCATGCGTCAGGGGAAGGAAGGTTCTAGGAAGGACCGCTTATGACTGGGTTTCCCGCTAATTCCTTCCGCACCCTTGCTGTGTAAATGCAGTGTATCATAAGACTCTCTCCGTCATTTGCGCTCACGATGTCATTTGCGCATTACTTTGGTATACATCTTGAGTAAACTGGTTGAGCCTGGATTTCATCGTCCATAGTTGAAGGGCTGATAAATGGCTCCGATTAAGCTGAAGCCCCTTCCACCGTCCCGTGTCAAGCTTAAATGTGGATTTGAGGGATGTGGGTATTTTGGCGAGAAACGTTCTTTTAAGGAGCATCAGCGAATCAAGCATTCTGGGCTGCCCTGCAAGTTCAGGAACAGTGGTTTTGGCCAAGGAGGTCGTTTTGAAGCATGGATCAAACAGCGGGCAGATCAGAACAGTGTGGGGAGAAAACAAAGAAGTAAGTGATGTGGTGTTCGTTGTAATTTCGGCAGCTTACATTTATTTCCACACAGTATGTTATGCTCACTGTTGATCAATAATTTTAAATGATATTAATAAGGGAAAAATGAATTTTACCAGCAGACTGGTCAAATTAGACTAAAACATTTGATTTTCCCTTCCGTCTTCTTTTAAATCCAATGCCTGTTTGTCCAGAATTAACCACAAAAGTTGCATACCTTCATCAGTGGATTTGTAGATGCCAAAGAAACAAAACTCTTCACCTTTCCACATTAATTTGAGTTTTAAGTACCAAACTATTTCTCCCATTTCATTTTATTCCCTTACCTAAATATGCCTATGATCTATGTCAAGGGGACAAAGATATAACAAAAACACAGCCTAGTGCAACCTTTACTCATTCCTTTTACTCTTAACTTCCTTGGAAACATGATATTTATTTGACATTTACTATCTAACTGACTTAAGGTTATTTATTAGCCTCATTAACTTCAGATCCTAAACCACGTACCCTCATGGAAATGAGCACGGCAATGCATGAAAAACTTTGAAATAGCCAACAGCTTCAAAATTTAGGATTATTCATGTAAACATGCATTTAAAAGTCATGGAAAGCTAATATTACATGTTTGTATTCAACTACAAGTAGCCATGATCCTTAAAAACACTTTTTGAATATCAAAAAAGTACCCTCCAATCTTGTTTGTCTGGCCATCAGAGCAAAATCCATATATACATTTTGGGGGTTCCTTCCAAATTACCCCCTCCCACCTCCAAAATACTGAAATCATGAAAATCTACAGAAGCTGGCATAAGTAACCGCATGGTATGGGAACCAGGTCAGCTTTCTTCCATTGCAAACTATATTTTTAAGTATTCTGGGCTGGACTATGTAACATAATAACAAAATATCACTTATTCTCATTCTAGTGCAGCATTTTTTGTCAATGGCGGCTGCAGAGGACTGAAAAAGAGGGGCTGCTTTTCATGTTATTGTATATTTCCACCTGTGACCTAAATCATCTGAATTCAAGACTGAGTCTTATTCAAGACCCAGTCGAGCTGACTTTGACACACACTATTTGTATGCTGTACGTCCACAAATCTCAAATTACATCCAATAATAAATTTCCTTTACCAATGGTGACTCCAGAAAATGGGAATTGGTGGTTCGGTATTCAATTTGTTATAGGTTTCTGCCGATAACCTTAATTTCCTGAGCGTGTCTGATAATTGAAAACCCGAAGAACAGTCTCAGTTCTAGAGTTTTGAAAATCAATAGACTTGTGTCATTCCACTTAGATTTTCCATAGGCGGCTTCAGAGCACGAAAAATAAGGATATCACACATATAAAGATCAGAGCACAAAAATAAGGATAATGATATCCATTGGTGCCAAACTTGAAGTTTTTTATGCTAATTTTAGTATTTTATATTAAGAATGTGGAAAAAGAGTAGGAACATTTTACCAATTGAATGGGTTTTAGACAATTTTAATAGTCCTATCCTAACCACCCGACAGATTTGGAGGGTTTTTTCGAAAGTGCCCGACAGATTTGAGATTTTTTGCAGCTCTGGTTAGCGCAAATCTGCAATATGCATTAGAAAGCTCGCGTGAATTCAGTAAGAAATTACTTCGCATTTTTAAGCGCTCAGGTTAATGGTTTGATCTCCAGAGGTCAAGTTAGGTCACGATGGGCTATTTTCACTCAAATATGCAATGCTTAAGAAAACTAGGCATAACTCTTATGCCATTAGAGCTATTGAGGTCTGGTAGACTACATTGGATAGGAAAATGCTAGACCTTTCTCCGTTATGTGGACCGTAATGACCTCCCGCCAGTGGTTGACCTTCAGAGGCCACCTCGTGACCTCATATGTCCTGAGGTCATCAAAGGCCAGAAAGTGACCTTGCCATAATACAAATGAAAGCTAGTGATGAGACATACACGATGGTATTTGATTCAACGCTCTAGCCTAAATAACTCAAAAGTTATTGCCAAAATCCTTTTTGAACCCTGGTGACCTTGGATGACCTTGGAGAGGTCAAAGGGAAAATATGACCCCTGGGATCCGTAAAAAGGTGCCCAAAAACGTTTTTCTGAGCAAGCCGAGCATTTGCAATCCTTTTGTGACTTCTAGATCGTAAGACAGCTTTTCCCATGCTTTTTCAACGGGAGAGGTCACCTCGTGACCTGACCTTAGGTCAAGAAATCTAAAAATCCTGGAAATGCACTTTGCAGACCCTGGCAGGGCCATTAACTGTAGCAAGTTTCAAATCAATCGACTGAGAAACGTAGATCTTATAGAGCTCAAAAGTTAAAGTGAGGGGACCTTAGTTGACCTCGCCTGGTGACCTGACCTTGGGTGACCCGGGATAAAAAATTTCAGGGATGGTGTACAAGAAATGGGGTGAGAGATAGAAACATCAACCGCGGTCCTGCGTTTCGTGTTTTTCTGCTATTCCGCAAAAACCTTAGGAGGGGGCATCGATGGCCCCGGTGGGGCGAGGGCTAGGCCCCTTTATAGGTTTATGCTGCAAGTTCGGACCTGTAACCTCTGATAGGTCATCTGGGGCTACTTAACACCCGCCCCGATGGGCCTCCGAGCCACTTTCGTCATGGTGGGGAGGGGGTGTTCAAACACCCCTCCCTCCTCGAACTCGGCTCTTATGCCGGATAGCGAAAAAAAACGTGAAATCTGGTGGATAGCCCATGAAAATTCATAAAGAAACTACAGCAGTCACTTTTTTGAATAGGTCAATATTGAGTAATGACAAGTAAAAAAAGTTGCATTTTAGAGTAGAGTTTTGGACCCTAGCGTCTGACAGAGTTGAGTTAGAATCATTTTTGAGCACCTTTCGCTTCCTCTCGTCACGGCCAATCGAATGATGTATGATATGAATATGCTAGGTCAAAACACAAATGACCTCAGGTCAGGTCGAGGTCATTCTTTGATCTAGCATAGTCAGTGTGCACATCGATCGACTTGCAATAGAAATCAAAACGTAGTGGTGTCAAAATGAAAGCTTGATCATAATTTCCTGCAAAGTTATTGACCCAAGTCTGAAAACCAGCTTTAGTAGCCCCAGATGACCTTTCAGAGGTTACAGGTAAAAATTGCAATATGAACGTATAAATGGGCCCAGAATAGTACGATTTGGAAAATATGAAGGTATTCTCAGCTGTATCTACACAAATACAGCCAAATTTCTGTTTTCCCCATGAATTTCCAAAAGAGCGGTCATGATCCGTATCTGACCCTGGGTCATCGATATGAAAAGTCCAGGAATGTATGTTGTAGTATTTAGTGGGCCCATTATGTGGTATAAGTTTCAATTCGATAGATTCACCTTTTTTACTTATGCCACCTTTAACATTTTTGGAGGTGAGGTCACTTGACCTGTACTGGTGACCTGACCTGAAATGATCCAAACTTGAAATTTCGGGTAAAGTTGCGGAATTGATCAAGGATAAGGTGTGCCAAGTACGGCGGCGCTTCGCACCGCCATTTTTTCACGCCGCCGGAAGAACCCTAGGGGGGTGTTCAAACGCCCCCCACCGGGGCGAGGGTAAAGCAGGTTTTCAGACTCGGGTCAATAAATTTGCAGAAAATGATTATAAAGCTTTTATTTTGATAAAATTACCTTTGGGTTGTTATTGTACGTCGATTGATATACATATGGACCATGGTGAGTTAGATGGTGACCTTAAGCTGACCTTAGGTCAGGTCATTCTTATGTTTTCACCTAGTATAATCATATTATGCGTACTTTGATTCGCCGTAACGTCAGGAAGCGAATGGTGCCTAAAAATGATTCTAACTCAACTCCTTCAGACGCTGAAGCCTAAAAACTCGTCTCTAACATGCTCCCATATTTGGCCTGTCATAGCCCCAGTATTGACCTGAGCCCAAAAGCAACTAATGTACTTTTTTCATGAAATTGTATGAGCTATCCACCAGCGCTCGCCTTTGCTGCTATCCTGCATAGGCGCCGAGTTCGAAGGGCGGCGGGTGTTTGAACAGTCCCTCCCTATCCGGGCGAAGGTGGCTCGGAGGCCCACCGGGGCAGATGTTTATAGGTGGAAGAATTTCAGCCCGATACTTACTCTCTTTAAAATTCACTAGTACATTTTAAACGAAATTAGTAAAGTCACCAATTTCAATAATTTACCATAATAATCAGTTACCAATAAATAGTTATTTTTACCGGTCACCCAAAAATATCAACAATTTTGTGTTTTAGCAGAAGCGGTATTTTACCATCTTACTCAATGGACATGAATGTGTGACATAGCATTGCAGTGATGTCTCCTGAGAAGCGAAATCGACTGGTCCCTAATTTATTGGCCTCTGCTTTGTAGAATACAATATATTTACCATGGGTGAAGATACCATGGGAGTCTGGAGTTAGAATTTTGGGACTTATAAGGTTTACATATGGTTGGTATTGCTCTGTCTGAGCTATCCCATCCAGAGCTCCCTTGAATCGAGAAAATATCCAGCATTGGTTCCTCAAACGTTCAGCACGCACGTGGAGAGAGTCCTCTACATAGTCCCCAATCTTCTAGCCCGATGGTACGCCGTATAGATGTCGCTTTTGCTGCCTAAAGCCCCGTCATTACTCTTCGTATTTGCCTTTGGGTTACCATATCTCTCACATGTCAGCATTTAGAACCCAGAAACGGATCTAAGAAGGTGGTCAAAGGGCGCCCCTCCCCTAGGTCCTTGAATCCACGCCCTGTGGGCGTCAGTGGCCCGTGCCGGGTGCCGAAGAAGTCCGGAACCTCGCTAACATGGTTGATAGCGGGGTTTATGGGGAACATTATTATTAATATAATGGTAGCATACAACCTAATGTTCAAGCTATTTTAGGGCCGATGAAAGTTGTTAATTTGTAAGTGTTATATTTCGAACTCGGCTCTTTATCAAACACGAATATAAAATGAGATTGATATGCGTCTGTGCTTCAATCTCATTTCAGATTCGTGTTTGGTAAAGAGCCGAGCTCGAAATGTAACACATACAAATTAACTACTTTTTCGGCCCTAAGCTAACGTTAGTTATAACATGAATATAAGTTTCTATCCTACCATTGCATTCGTTAACATACGATAACTATGCGGCACAGCCGCCTTAAAACTGACTCGAGGACCGATCCTGGCAGGAAGGATCTAGTTCCTGACGTCATCCATTGTTTGCCACCTGTCTACTGTCAGCCGCAGGCCTGGTAACTTGGCCACCCCAGACAGCAGTGACCCTTTGGCCAACGCTGGTCCGCTACATACCAGTAAGACTTTAAAAGAATATATTTATCAAAAATCGCCCAAAAATCGGTCGGGATGACGTCTCTCTGAGCGCACAAAAGGCACCTCTATGTGACATATGCCACCCCGTGAGGCTTCGCTCCCCCTTACCAAGATCCGTCACTGGCATAACTAAGGAGAACAGGGACCATCTCAAAGGGTTAAACTGGGTAGCTGCCTCCCCTCCCCGCCCCCTGGTGCATGGGTGCGGATATGCAGGGTTTCGGTCACGGTGCACAGACCTGCTGCTTTACCAGCTGACTGCATCACGTGGCTACATCCATCCACGCCAGGAGGGCCCTCCGTTCTCAATACGGCCATCCACGCCAGGGGAGGCCCTCTGTTGTCAATACGGCCATACGCGACTGTTACTGCCTCTGTAGCCAGCAGGACTCCTCATAAGCACCACCAGAGCCTGCTGCAGCCATGCGGAGAGCCCTGAAGTGGCCATTGGTCGGAGATTAGTTAACGGGCTTCCTGTAGCCACCCGGTGGACCATTCACGGCAATCATTGACTCTCGTCGCTAGTAACGCACACTGCAGCCAGCAGGGTGCCCTTGATGACAAACAGGTCCTTGTGTGGCTAACAGGGATTATTTTGGCTAGGAGATTACTCAGCCACAGAAAGGGCATTCTATGACCTACCGTACCCACCCTTATCAGCCGGGCCCTCTGAAGCCGGCGGGACCCTCTGCAACCAGCAGGATCCTCTATAGTCAGCGAGATCCTTTGCGGCCTGAGCACCACACAAGCTCTAGTTGCATGGAGATATATAGACGAAAAGGGATCACATGGCTCCTTGTCAGCTGTCTGTGTGCGGTTTCTACCTAATCTGAAAAAATGCAGGAGAGACATCTGCGATCATTCCCCGGACGCGCTAGTTCCAGCGACCCCAGTGCCGAGCGAACAGATCGAGTGCAGTGCGAGTTACTCATTTGGCTGAAATATCAATGCAACCAGCAAAACGAATGCCTATTGTACGACTCCTCATAAGTCTATTTACTGATCTTTTTCTAAGGCGTATATTTTTGACAAAAAGTCTGATGAGCTCAGGGGCGTAGCCAAGGGGGGGCGGCAGGGACAGCCGCCCCTCCCTGAGGGCCTGAAGGGCCCCCCTGAGGACACGAGCCGCGCGAAGCGCGGCTCGCCCGCACTATGCTCCGTGGCCAAACTTGGCATTTTATACCAGACAGGGCCCTCTTAAGCCCTCTTCAGCACTCTATTCTGTAACAAGGAGGGCCCTTTTTACCCATCAGGGCCCTTTTGGTGCTGTCGCAGGGGCCCTTTTCGGGGTGCCGCCCCTCCCTGGGCGAAATCCTGGCTACGCCCCTGGATGAGCTGCATGCCTGTTTTAGGTTGCAAGCTCTTCATCGATTGACTAAAACTGTGTCGGATTCCTAAAAGAACATGAAGCAGCTTGACATCTCCAAGTCATAGGTCCACTTTTATGGCGGATTTACCATGAGTCACACTTCAGTTTTAAAATATACCGCATGGCTCCAGCTCAGTCATCACTCAACGCCACGTTTCACTGACTGACTTGCCTAAGGCGTGCTCACACCTCTGGTTTTGTATCTTCTTTAATTCACTCTTTCATGTGAGCTGTTCTGTGGCGACGCTACGTTTGTACGCGTGTTTGATTTTATTACTCAACCTGTTAACATGTCTTGGGAAGAGGTGAACGGACTGCCTTTATGAATGATACTGAACGCTTGGATGAGCAGTCTGTGTCAGTTTATTAATATCTGGCATGCTAATCCTTTGATTGGCTCCTTTTATTGGACGTCCGGTCTGTTATTTCATATATAACATTGCCATTGATACTGAATGTCTCGATGAACAATCTGTGTCAGTGCATTCATATGTGCCATGTAATCAATTGATTAGGCCTTTTATTTGACGTCTAGTCGGCTCCTTTATCTATATTGGACATAAAAATGCAAGATCAAAGAAACCCGTTTGTGATTTGCACCTCGCGCCAGATGCGATCGTCACCCCAGTGCTTCTGTCAGCACCCTCTGAAACCGTGACAGACGACGTGTCCTGAAGTTATGCGACTGGCGATACGGACGAGCGGGGCGGCCCAGGCAGCTGTCAGTCTCCGCACGGGTCAGGGGATAGTCATCGTCCGTCAAATTCCCTCCAACTCCAGCTGTGATGAAAAATCAGCTTGGCAACACATCCAAGCGCGCTCAACAAAACTGGTGCAGACGCTAGTGCTGATCCTCTGTGCCATTTCAAGCAGCGATTTGAACCCTGCTCGGGGTTTTAGAGTATTTTCTCATATGTGGGTTAAGATAGAACCGTTGAACTTCAATTGAGACCGTCTTATCACCTTGATCGGCTGTATCAGATCACCTTCCAGGCCAAACAGTCTATTTTTGCCTCGCATGGTTAGTTTTGCCCCTCTGGCTGCTATTGATCTAGATACCTGGTAGTTATAGATATTATAATAATTATTACGGTACTCCGAATACGGTCCTTTGTCGTCTCATATACCATGCAGATATGAGACACATCTAGGTAACTCGTGAGCTGGGGTCAGTGGCCCGAAGGTCGCAGATGACGTAACCTAAATTCAGAACTGTCCAAAAATGTCCAGGGTTATTATCCAATAGGTAGTTTTGGACGGTGGACAGGAGTTCTTCACCAAAAGTTGCCTAATAGTTATTTTAGCTTCGAAAAATGCATTGTCTGCTTAAAGGCGTTGAGATGTTGGGTACAATAGGTGTAGCCCCATAGAGGTCAACAATGGTCCCAGAGGTAAACCAGAGTCGAGGTTGGAATAGGTCAAAATAGGCCATCATGTTTCACAGAAGGCCAGGTGAGATTATAGCGTGCATTATATTCAGACTGCGCCCGCGGTAACGCAGCATTAATAATTAGTGGATACGCATTGAAAAAATGGGCAATGGTCCCATCATAGCAGCAATTTTTCTTCACACGCTGTTCACAAGTTTTACCCTTTTGCCATCCTCTTGATACGCCCAGTGAAGGGGGTTTCGGGAGCTCCCACTGATTTTCCACGGTTCCCGGAGAACCACTGGTAAGCAAACATAATACTTGACATTATTTTAGAAAAGTGAGTGGCGCATCGTTTGGTGCAAGAAACTTAAAATTATGTCCATTTTTCACCTAAAGGCTTTCAAATTCCTACCTTTATTTTGAGATCACCACAATCATGCGATTTGGCTAGTTCGCCTGCAATATAGACCGAGTGGTGACCTTATAACGCCACATAAACGAGATGGTAGGTCAAGGTCACCTCAGCTGAAGATCAAGTTCAAGTTTAAATGTCATATGCCAAGGTCATACCAGTATTTTCAAGGTTATTGCCCCAGTGTTTCCGGTTCAATGGCGTGACCTAGTATGGGGTAAATTATGCTATGAAGTCGTAGTTAAGGTAACTCGATGTAAAGGTCAAGATCAAAGGTCAACTGCAAAGTTCATGGGTCGAGGTCAATCCTCATTTCTTGCCCAACGGTTTCTAACGTGCTAGTTATAGTGAAAAATTATAGAACATAGACAATACTATGACGTCATGGACCAATGAACTTGACCCCAAAATGTTTGTGAATATTCTTTTAAACTTGCTCTATATAAATTTGACCACTCTTAGAATATACCCAAGCTTCGCCGAAATGATCACTGACTTTTGCAGTAGGCTCCCAGCACGGTCAAGATTCAACACTTATGACCCCGTTTGACCTTGAAGATATTGGCCTAGTTCTTTGAAAGTGGGGTAAATGATATATTACCAAATAACTCCCACACACGCCAACACGGGAGGATTTCTGTCTTTTGGTTCTTAAGATCTCAGGGAGGGTCTACCAGGCCCCTCCTCTCCAGTTTGCGTTAGTGTCAGACGCCTCTCCAGTGCGGGTGCGAGGCTGCCGTGTCAGGATCAACCTCCCTGTGTGCTGACTTACACGCTACAGGCATTTTCATGCCAGAAAATTGACACCTTCAACGGTGCTTCTACGAGCTTTCTTCAAACAAGGTGACTACAAGGCCAAGGGAGGCGCTTATATTTCCAGACCCCAATACATCGTTGCGATTCCATGACGTAAAACGTCGGTGGAACTGATTGCGACTCCGGTTGAGCGACGTCTATTGGCACTGAAAAGTAGACCGGGCACCATTCGATTGCTACTGATCGCCGCCAAAACAAACATACTCGGGATTCGTGGTGTCGCTGAACATGGCATTGCTCCACACGAGCTGATCCGTGGCTGTGAGTACATTCTGGGGTGCATGGAGAAAGGCGGACCATTGTCATTGCTGGAAGAATGATGTAATCACTTAATCATGCTAAGTCTTTGTGTGGATCTAGGCATGCTTGAGAACGGTCGACAAAAAGCCAGTAAACATCCCAACTCAGCCTTTTCAAAGGTGTGTAGCGGAAACTGCCGTTTTGCCGGTAGCCAGTTTTACAGTGTGAGTTGTGGCCCATATCACCCGACTGAACATTCTCTCCGTGCGACGATAAACAATCCACCAGATACGAGCCCCATCAACCGAAATGAGCTGGCTCATATTAACTGATAACTCAGTGACCCATCTGTTCCAATACCAACAGAGCCGCCGTTAATGTGTGGTTGGTTAATAAACGCTCAGTCTGAAACAGTTGCTTTTTGAAATATATTCAATCGAGCAACACTGAAGAAGATCGGTCTTTCGGCAAGCATTTCATGCTCCTGCTTCCAATGATTATTCCTAGCCAACAGAATCAGAAAACCACTCGGCTCGGCTAGAGGACGCTCTTTGGAACACTGTCCCTGCGTGGCACGTGACCATGTTAATAATAATACATATTCCAAGTACTTCTGGTTCGAGGTGTGCCATCAGCTCAACAGCAGGAACAATGATCCGTTTGGTAATCCGCTGTTTTCACACAACTTATCCTGATAACTGAAATGCCCATAGGCATCAGGAACCGTAGGGGGATGGGTGGGAGGGCCACTGCTCCCCTCTCCGTCTTTTGAGTAGTGGGCCCCCGCAACTGTCATAAACATGTCAGAAATTTTAATATAAGACAAGCTTTCGAAAGGGCCAGATTCTTGTCTGAGAAAGTTCCAGCTCGTCGGCACGCCCTCGCCAAGCCTCTGGACGAGGATAGCTTCATGAAAAAGGCATAGGCACCTACCACCCAAGTGCTTCAAGATGGGCCCCGAAAACTGGACCCAATCAAACTCCAGTCCAGACCGCTCTCAACGCAGAGCACGAATTCGGGCACGCATCCCGCACCAAACGCCGAGCAGCAGTTGTCCCTCGGCCATCGACAGGCGTGACGGGGCCGGCCGTCTTCCACTGCGAAGTGAAAGAACAATATCGAGTTATTCAATGAAAGGAAACGTTGGGAAAGAATGTGAGAAGCCATTTAGGGGATTGCCTAGGGTAGGCCGGTGTGCATGATTGCCTTATTGACACCAAGATTATTTAAAACTGCCCATAATTATGACCCCTCTTGGGCTGGGAGCCCTCCTGAGGTGGGCCCCCTTAGGCTGGCCCCCACTTTTCAAACAGCTCCTACGCCCCTGGGTATACCTGCTGCACTTGGTGGCATCCTGAGATTGATGAGAACGCACATTTGTTCATTTATAAATGCTGACCGCCCCTCAATATCGTAGTCTAATATGAACTGGATGCTGGAGCGAGGTAAATATTTAATATTTCAGTGAGCGTGAAGCTTCGCCGAGGACATTTCTTGTCGGCCAATCATGGTTAAAGACATCAGAGGACCTGCCAAAGAGGGATGGTGAAGCATCTCCTCAAATTTTACAGGACTTCCCCCGGCCCCGAACTTCGTGGAGTAGCTTACAATGTAGCAGACCCTCCGAGCAAGAAGGGACCACAATCGTGCTAATTCTTAGTTATTGAGTCGTCTGGTTTCATAGGAGCCCATTTGGCCATGCAACCGATCCACCACTTCCTATTCACCGCAGAAACCATTAACGCAGAACTAAGGCGTAATTGTGGACTCGCAAGAGTCAAGTTTGAGCTACATATAATACAGCATTTGCTATGTAGGCATTCATGGATCAATATTCAAAACGTGGTCTCAGCTCAAATGAACTGCGAAGTTAGGGTGCTGGCTGGCCAGGCGTGCGTCACTTTTGAATTTGATGTTTCACAACGTTTTCAGTGCGACGACACTGACATTATCTGCTTCCTCCATCGTAGATGCTTAGCCCATGAAACACATGTCAGTGGTGGGAAGCATGACCTGTATTGCACAAAAGTCATCGCTGGCCTTTCTGGAACTCGTCTTGGCCGCAGGCCACTAGCTGTTTCTCTTCTAAATTTGGAAACTATCTTTCACTTCAGTGTGTACCTGGATTGGAAATCCGGTGAGTTTTCGAACTGTCCAGCTTTTGAACGATATGTAACCTGCCCTAAGTGCCGGCTAGGTAGTTTACAGACAGGCCGAGTGGCCGGGAATTTTGTCTACTGTCTGGCTGGTTTTCAGAGCGGACTCCTTGGCAGCCTAAAACGCACTCAGGCATTTCGCAAAACTCCCGGTTTCGCAAAACTCATGCTGCCTGTTTTACATTATGTAGCTGCTTATTTTGACTTTAGCCATCACAATGTTGTTTTATTTTTGCTTACGCTTTTCCTTTCTTAATAAGTCCGTACTTATGTTTTCTCCCCCCGCCAATATGTGTTTCTTATGCATTTTGTTCAAGTTGTTCCCAGGCTGGTTTGGCACTCAGAGCCCCACTGAAGCCATCAAGGGACTTGTCATGGAGACTCCAACTCCACCAACCAAACGAGCAACTCCCACAATGAAGGGTTAATTTAGAAACCAAAGTCTCACGTCCCACAAAGCACAGGGACGGCCGCCCCGCTCAGGTCACCCTCTCACCAGTCAGTTGCCAGCCGACCTGTACGTCGGGTAAACTATTGAGCGCTGGAGTGTCTTAGGGAAACCGATCCTAAGCCTCCACACGCACTTCCATACAAAACCAAGTGGTTTTTCCAGTATGGTGGTGGTGGCGGCGGCGGCGGCGGGCGAGCGCTTTGCTGGAAGACGATGTCTTTGGAATGAGGACTTTGAGTCCAAGAGGCCGACGACTCGTCGCTGGTTTAAATGTTACGCCTTTTTCGCGCAAGCAGTGATTGTTTAAAATATCTAGGTGTTTTTCTTAACCAAATTCCTGTATTTGTTGATGAATATGTGAACACTTTTTGAAATATACGTACACACATACATACATACTACCACTGCATGTTCCTGAGCAGCGGACCGGAGCCCAACGCTCTACCAACTGAGCTACCGGGGTGGCCTATTAGTTTATTTATTACATGTGGTCACTTCAATCGTACAAACCACCCGTGAACGAGGTATGTCCTGACCAGATGACAAGACGATCAAACACACAAAGGCACAGACCAATCCGTGCGCTGAGGGAGAGCGATGCAAATCAATTGGGTCTGATTCGCTCAACCATCTGAGGGAGGCGCGCCACGAGGTGCAAGATGGAACACGAGACGAGTTCAATTCCATGCTACCACAACCATCAACACTGCTGGCCCCAGTCAGGTTCAGGTCCAGGTTCAAAGAAAGATTGACTTTTGAATTATCCTTCTTAATAACGCTACATTTGGAGCTTGGATAGATCGTGGTCAGCACATAGTGGCGATGTTTTGGATTTTGATACATTTTGGCGTGCTTCTCAGCTCCGTGTTAGCTACAGAGCACATAACACCCGCAGTGGAGGGGGGTCTGGCACTAACGCGCACTGGAGGGGGCCTGGTAGGCCCCCCTAAGATCTCGGAAACTAAGAGGGTTAGAAAAATGCCACTTGGTAGGTGGGTGGGGGCTATAGTGATCTACATGATGACAAATTTTCATTGACCTAGGTCAATATCTTCAAGGTCAAACGAGGTCGTAAAGGTCAAATATTGGCCATGCTGGGATCGATTGGTAAATGCTGTGATTATGCAGGAAAATGGCGGGAATAAGCTAAAGGCGGACAAGGTTCATAGAGAAGAGGTCTCAAAGAGGCTCCCCCACAACTTTTGGGTCAAGGTCATTCAAGGTCATTGACCTTTAAGGTCACCATATGGTATACTACTTATTATTTACACTTTGACTAACACTGTAGCCACTTTTTGGCGGGAAATGAGGATTGACCTTTCCCAATGACCTTTTGACCTTGACCTTTGACCTTGACCTTTGTATTTGGGTACCATACCGATGACGTCATAGCATAATATATGTCAGACGGGGTAACGTCATTTGGCCGGACGCACAGTGGTCATTGACCTTGAAAGTGCAGATATGACCTTGACCTGTGACCTCTTGACCTTGACTTTCATGTGAAGTGACCTTGACATATAGTCCCGCTTATGTGACGTTATGACGTCACCACTCGGTCTTCAATGCAAGCTAACTGGTCCGACCGCGCGTTTACGGCGATCTCAAAATGTAGGTCTGACTTTGAAAGGCCTATAAGTCAAAAAATTTTCGGCCGATTCTCAAAAAGTCTTCACCAATCAACGCGCTATTAAATTCTGTTAAATGTGGCCACGTTTCGTTTTTCGGCTACAAGCGGTTCTTCGGCCACCTCGGAAAAACAGGTGGGGGGGCCTCCGAAGCCCCCTCCAGTGCGCGTGATAACGTATTTGATATGTGAATTCCTCACAGTTTACCTCAAATAGTGAGATTGTGAGACGCTCATGTGACGAAGGGTTGTGTAATCACTAAACGTCATTGGCTTGCCTGGTGGCTGTTTTCTATTTATAGAACAGCGGCCAAGGTTCATTCGTCTTCGATACGATTTCGTTACAACAGGCAAAGTAGACTAGGCTCACACAAGTCTCTTCATGTTTAAAGACCAAATCTATGTCTCAAATCCGCAATCGATTTTATGGGCAACTTTAACCGCCCCACCGGGGTCCGGCGCCACCTTCCCCACCGGGGCCATCGATCCCCCACTAACTCCGAAATATGGGCGTTAGCGCAAATCTGCAAGTGCAATGAAAGCTCGCATGAATTCGTAAGAAATTACTTGCATGTTTTAGTGCTCAGGTCATGGTTTGACCTCCAGAGGTCAATTAGGTCAAGATCGGCTATTTCACTAATATGCAATGATTAAGCAAACTGGGCATAACTCTTATGTCATTAGAGCTATTGAGGCCTGGTAGTACATTTGATAGCAAATTGCCAGTACTTTTCCGCTATGTGACGTAAAGACCTCCCGCCAGTGTTTGCCGCCAGAGGTCACCTCGTGACCTAATATGACCTGGGTCACGAAAGGTCGGACTGCCGTATGTCAAATAAAGCCAGTGACAAGACAAACACGATGGTGTTTTTTCACCGCTCTAGCTCAATTAGGTAAAGTTTTGTCAAAATACTGTTTTTGCCTCTGGTGACCTTGATGACCTTAGAAAGTCAAAGAGCAAATATGACCCCTGGGATCCGTGAAAGGGTGTCCAAAACGTCGTTCTGAGCGGTCTGACTATTTGCAATCATTTTTGTGGCTTTTATATCATGAATAGCTTTTCCCCATGCTTTTCCAATGGGAGGTCGCCTCGTGACCTGACCTCGGCACGAAATTGAAAATCCCGGATATACACCTTGTAGACCCTGGAGGGGTTTGAAGTGTGGAAGTTTCAATCGATCGACTTTGAAATGTAGCTCTTACAGAGCTCTGAAGGTGAAGTGAGTGACCTTGGTTGACCTCGTCTGGTGACCTGACCTTGGGTGACCTGGGGTAAAAATTTGGATGATGGGAAAATGATGCAGTGAGAGGTAGAGCCCTAACCGCGGTGCTGCGCCTGTTGTTTTCTGCTATCCCAAAACCTTGGGGTCCGTTAAGATAAGGCAAGTCATACATCCTTAACCGGAAAAAAATGCATTGATATCACCCTTTTGCTGAACATGTGTTTTTTCTGCTTTTGTTTCCCACCTTTAATTATGCTTCCAAGAACTCCTACGCTTCCGAGTCAATAAACTGTCCTTGCCTACGCATCGGCGGCCGCGCCGACGACGCAACGACCGGGCACGCCCGGCGGCCGTTTTTGGGCGCATGGCGTCATTCTATGACTGATTTCATATTGATAAGCTCTAGAACACAAAACAATGATTAACTTCACTAAACAGAAAAGGTAGGGGAAAGTGAGGGGGTCACGGACACCATGGGTAAGACGGGCGCCCCCTGTTTGGGACGAACTGACAGTGCCACGACCGGGAAAAGCGTGTAATACGCTTCTTTTAGCGCGCGTCGGTCGCAGAGCAACGTTGGGTCCGATAAGCTCTCTAGGTTTTAAAACAATTTCATAATAGTAAAAACTGCAACTCATGTGTTTCTTTTCACAATGGAATTCGTAAGGTCATTGCATGGATGTTTCTATAGATACTTTATTGGTATTACGTAATATGGCTCTTCAAGATGTTACATTTTGTTCACCGCAGTCGCTGACTGTGTAATCGCAATGGCGTCCAATTCATATCCAAGTTTGTTTAGGAAGAGCAAAGTGGGGTAAGACGGACACCATGTGTGGGGCAAGATGGACAAGGTGTTCATGTTACCCTGCACAAGAGTATATTTCATTTTATAAAATATAAGCTTAAATAAATAAAAGCTGATGGTTTGGGGGACAAAGTGCCCGAAATGCTGGAGAACACATAATTAAATTTGGGGGTCATCCAGGGGCAGGTGTACCCCTCGACCCTCAGCGCCCCTAAAATGGTCACTGTGCCCCCCTGAGAGATTGATGACTCTCTAAAGTGTCGCTTCCAACCCCTCCCCTCAGGAGCGGGGAGGGGCGCTCTTAGCCCTGCGATAGGATTTTGCGCCCACCTTATATGTTTTGCGTTCCAAAAGTGACACTCCTTGGCAGGCGCACACCCAGGATTTGTATTTGGGGGGAGGACGGCTGACGAGAGGGGACACCAGGCCGGTGGAGGGGTGGCATTTTTCCTCCGGGGGTGCACTTGTTCACCCAAAGGGCAACCAATTTTCTCATTCTGGGGGGGGTGAGAGCGGAGAATTTTTTGCTCCACAGACCTGGTTATATTTCTTAGGGGATGGCATGTTGGTTGCAGGGACAGCAAAGTCGTGTAGGAGGCGGCATGTTGTGGGGCAGTCAGTGTAGAACTGCCTCTAAAAGTCAGATGAAGTCTCATCCTTCCCGCAATGGGCGCCTTCGGCGCTCCCCATGGATGGGGGCTGCACTTTGGAGCCAAAGTGTTTTGGGGAGGGGCCGCTGCCCCCCCCTGAGTGCGCACCCGCTCCCTGACCCGGATGGCGCCCCCGGCAAGGTGCCCCGTACCCCCCTGATTGGCGATCCTGGATCAACCTATGCACAGTTCCAAGACATTCCTTGATATTCTCCGTCATTAAAAAAATCAGAAAAGGCATGACTCCCTTTAACCCTTTGACGGGAAAAGTAAGAAAATGTCCTCTTCCCGGCGGCGGACGATAGTCTAGTGGGTGGATGCAGATGGAAATGTTCAAAGCCTGGTTCTATCAATTTGTTCACCTTGTCCATCTTTCCCCATGGGGTGACCATGTTACCCCATTAGATGGGGCGAAATGGATACCCAAATTTCAATATAATAATTACAGACACATAGCTGCTTGCACCGAGGTAGATACATGTCTGAAGTATCTCTACAGCCAAAATAGGAACGAAACAAGCTCATCATCGAAAAATCACACCATCGCACATAGGCCCTAAATGCCTCCGTCCGTGGCCAATATTACTTTTCGTGGAAAACTCCTTCGCAATACCGCAAATTCCCCCCGATTTTTTAACAAAGGAGCTCATTTGACAGACAATTGAACAGCGCATAAAACTTGCATTCGACATATAGGTTTTATTTTACATGGGTGTAATCAGGACAGTGAAAAGAGGGGCATTTGGAGCAACTTAATCCAGCCCGATGTGTCCGTAAAATATTTTGCAGATGTTGTCGTGGCGCCATGAGTTGTGACCGAATTGTAGTTTGAAACACTGCAAACAATAAACATTTAATCCATGAACAACGATACAGCAATCTTGGTCTGCCATAAATTCATAGGCGTCACCACGAACAACAAAACGGGAGGCATCATAAATGTGTATTTGAGCTTGGTTTTTCTTTCTAAGCCAGCTTTTTGGTATAATTGTAACACTTTTTCTGCATGGGAATGTTCTATTATAACCGGTATTTGAGTGATTATTAACAACCACACTGGAGAGGGGTCCGACATTAACGCGCACAGGATGGGGAGCTGGTAAGCCCCCTGAGATATCGGAAACTTAGAGGCTTAAGAAATGCCGATTGGGGGGTTGGCTATGGTGATCTACATCATAACTAATTTTCATTGACCTAGGTCTATATTGTCAAGGTCAAACGAGGTCATAAAGGTCAAATTTTGGCCATGCTTGGGACCTGTTGGGAAATGCCCTGATAATGCGTGGAAAAAGCCGAGAGTAAGCTAAGGCCGGACCACGGTCATAGAGGTTGTGTCGCAAAGAATCTTCCCTTCATTTTTGAGGTCTAGGTCATTCAAGGTCATCGACCTATGACGCCACAATAGGGTATATTCCCTATTATGCACACTTAAAGTAGCACTATAGCAAACCTTGTGCTGGAAAGGAGGATTGACCTTTACCCATGATCTTTAACCTTGACCTTTGACCTTGAACTTACACCTGGGTTACCTTTACTACGACGTCATAGCATAATATACGTCAGACTGGGACACGTAAAGCACCGGAGTCAATAACCTTGAAATTGCTGGTATGACTTTGAACTTTGACCTCGACCTTCACGTGAGGTGACCTTGACAAATAATCCCGTCTATATGACACTGTGACGTCACCACTTGGTCTCCAATGCAAGCAAACCGGTTCGACTGCGCGGTCGCGGCGATTTCAAAATGTAGGTCGGACTTTAGAAGCCTATAAATCAAACAATTTTCGACAAATTTTCAAAATTATTTCACTATTCGACGCGCTGTTAAATTTTCTCAAATGCGACCCATTCCCGTGTTTTGGCTACGAGCGGTTCTCCGGTCATCCCGGAAAAAATAGTTGGGAGAGTATCCGAGGCCCCTCCAGTGCGCGTGTTAACACGCAGAGTAGAAGAAAGGGGTAGAATATATCCCTACCATGTGTTTCCTCAACAAGGCATATCAAAATATCAGTCCGTGAAGGTCAGTACGTTTCTCTCCCCCCGCCCACCCTCCGCTACATATGATATCGCGGTATCGCCAACTATGGGACGTAGGTAACCTGAGCAGCCCGAGCGTCATCTTGCGTCAGCTTATGACAGTGGGAACGGCGAGGAAATTCGATTCCCGATTGCATCCCTAGGACACCTCGGAACTCCGATGGTTACGGAGACCGTTCATTTGGATGAAAAGGTATGACTGGTATTCACCATATGTGGTTTAACGTGTGATATGCAGCAAAACAGGATTCCTAGGTATCGTTTTTTGCTGTCCCGGCATTGCTTGAAGGTGTTATAATAAATGTCTGAATCCCGGGATCACGAGAGGCTTAATCCCGTGATTAAGGCTTTTTGAAAATAGCGGGATCCCAATCCCGAGATTGACATACTTAGCAGGAACATTTCTCATGCAATAAATGGTTCGTTGTCGGCAGTCCCTCCGGGTATTTGGATAACAGTCAACACAGCAGCCAATACACAAATTTAGACGGTTATAGTGCTTTAAAATTGTATAAACTAACTTCTGCACTTCTAGGCATTTATTATAGCATTGTTCTCTGATAGTCAACTCATATTGCTCATTCTTGGCCGGTCCATGCCTCTATTCGGTAGCCTACGGCGTTGCGTTAGCACCACGCAGCGGCCTGGTTAGAGCCACAACCTGAGTTATTATATGTCATCTGGAGCACGGGGCTGCAAGTGGACGCAAGATATTTTGACTTGCCCTTGTAGAGGACATCCTGGGGAATCGTTTGATGGTAGTCTTATGCTGGGCCGATGCTGGCCAAGTTTCAAATCCCTCTCTTTGTATTTGTAAATCAAACAGTTTTTGAGATATGCAGTATACTGAGAGAATGGTCTATAAAATAGTTGTCAAAACTATTTTTGCATTATTTTATACCTAAAGCCCATCGCAAAGGGCTCACACAACAGTGGTATTGCCATACTTTGACCTGTTCTTGCTTTCATGGTCGATTTTAAGCATAATGAAATGTACGTAGTTTTCGCTGCAGATCTCTGGTCCGCGGGTGGCGCACCCGAGTGCTTACTTCAGGCAACTCTACAAAGACTTCCGTAGCACGGTTTGTGTTTTCCATGCCTGTTTCAAGTGCAGTGAAGAACTCTCTATCAGTATATGTGCTCAGGAAATGATTTAGAAAAAGTTGCATTTTCGTAATATTGGCCACGGACGGAGGCATTTAGGGCCTATGTGCATCGTTACGGTGTCCGTGACCCCCCTTTCCCCTATAAGTACACATTTTTTTCTTTTAAACTGGCCACACTTTCAAAAAATTGTTGAAAAAATGGCAAAAACATGTATAACAATTTTGAAGTTTTGGATAAAAACGAGATGTTCCAACTTTGTTTGATACATGCTGAGTCCAACCCCCCTATCATTTGAAGCTAAGAAATGAAAGCTTACGCCGAATATAATCGTTGTGTATCACTATGTTTTAACGAAATCGGATATTTTAACGATTTTCATCAAGCTCTTACACCGAAACTGCACGTTTGAGGAAAGAAATAATCCCAGATCAGGATTCCACGCTCCTGACAACCAGTCAAATCTGTGACTTTGCTATGTAGGGGTCCGGCTGATATGTGCTGGAACGCCCCGTTAAAACATATTGACTTCATACGTGGCTTCTGTTCTGGTTGTGGCATGGTTCTGATTGTTATAGAAACATGCAATTCCACTTTATAGATGCACACATTTTTTGTGGATCTGCAAGGATAAAATGCGAGTTTACACAAAAAACTTCCAATCTGCTCACCCTGAATAAAAAACGTCACTGTCTTGGGGTCACTATTGACTTCAAGCGATTTCGGGGACCAACGTGGAAAACGGATCCCAGAAAGGACAAACGGGATAATCTCTCTCGTTTTCCATTGCCCGCACGGCACCCGAACAGCTGCCACCCTCCGTCAGCAGGGGTGTCGCTTGCTCTGGATAGGACAGGATACGTTACGGCAGTCACAGAGTCACCAATGCTACTTTAGACAGACGGTTTATTACTTTGTATTTGTATTTGTATTTGCGTAAACACCAACAGGATGTATCCCAATTACAGGTGCAGTGAAGTGGTGAAAAGGTAAATAAGTTATATAAGCGTAGTAGCACGAACAATACATCATTAAACGACGGTTTAGACATCTAAACATCTGTAAATGTGTAAAAACGGGTCATATACATGCCTACAGGCCTAACAAAAGACATGTCCAATTGTCCACGGTCACAAAGCGCACTCATTGTAATCACACAAATGGCCTTAGGCTATTCGCGAATTGTCTGGCTGCCGATTTGAAGGTGAAATGCGTTGAGTCAAAAAAATCAACATCTCTGCTGGAGTTGAGAAAATCATTAGTGAGCACCGGAATCCTGCAGAATAAAAACCTCTTTACAGTGTTCACTCTGGCGTATGGAACATTCCACAGCCTCTGTACTCGCGATACACGCCCCTGCACTAATAGGCCGAAACATCCCATCACATGGGGGCAGCAAGACGTCCAGAGAAAATGTTATGCAAATAAAACAAGTCATATTGCGCGAGTCTCGAACGAATTGAAGGAAGCTTAAAATGTAGTAAAAGCGTGTTATAGTCAGTGACTGCGATTGGTCTGTCCGACTTCAGCGTCAACCACATAAGGAACTTATGCTGAATCCGTTCCAGGCGTTTCAGGTTGGTGACAGCTGTGCCAGCCCACACTACACAACCATATTCCAATATGGACCGGACATGAGCGAAGTACGCACTTGTGACTGACTGGCATCTCAGTCTACCGCCGTCCCGACATTGTGGGATTTGCATGCTTCTTACAAGAAGCCCCAATATGCGGTTTGCTCGTGCTACTACTGAGTCAATATGATTTGAGAATGTCAGTTTTGTGTCAAGTAGGACGACCAGGTCCCGAGTCTCCGTGCGGCGCTCCAAAATTGAATGATCCAATGAACGACCCAGCCAACTACCGCCCAGTTTCCTCACCAGTGTGTGCTGAAGGTAATGGAGACATTCTGACCAGTACAATAATGACACACCTGGAATTTAAAGCATCATGAATAACAGCCAGCATGGATTCCGAAAAAGAGGTCATGGAGACACAGCTTTTGGAATTAGTAGAAGAGCTAAATGAAAACCTGGCCAGTGGCTTTCAACTGACGTCCTGGTCATGGATTTTGCTAAGGCGTTTGACAAAGTAAACCATACCCTACTCATTACAAGCTCAGCCAGTATGGCATTAAAGGAAGGATTAACAACTGGATATCCGACTTCCTGAAGGATGAAGACAGGCAGTGTGGTTAACGGAAGCAAGTCGGGTTATTCCGTACATCCAGTCCCACAGGGAGTGTCCTCGGCCCCTGTCTCTTCCTCGTGTACATAAATGACCTTCCAACCTAGCAGCACGCACGCGTTTTTGCTGATGATACTGCAGCCTACAACGTAGTTTCCAACACTGCAACCAGCTCAGCCTACAAAGACTTGGACAAGCTTGCTCGCTGGGAGAGAAGTGGGATATGCAGTTTCATCCGAAGAAATGTACCTACTTCAATCACCCGCAGGAGAACCAATGCAGTACCAATATGTCTTACATGGGCACAATCTAGAACAGTCGCTACGTAGTACCTGGGCGTCACACTCAGCAAGGACCTGACCTGAAACTGCACACGAGAATGTTTGTTCAAAGCTAACAAGACATTAGGTTTCCTGGAGGAATTTAAAATCAGCTCACGAAGGTAAGGAAACCGCCTACAAGCATATGTGCCCTTGCTTGGAATATGCTAGCTCCGTGTGGGATCCTCATCATCAAATGATATCAAGAATCGAAGCAATTCAACGAGCTGCGCGGTTCGTGATGAGGGACTACAAACGACTCTAGTGTCTCGGTCATGCTAAGTCAGCTCAATGGCCACTGCTTAGCGCGACGAAGGTGGCACGCCTAACAATGCTTCGAAGATCGCCAATGGCAACGTAAGCAGATGAGCTAAGAAAAGCTAACACCGCCCCTGAGCGGCAAGACGGCACCACCAGCAGTTTGTCATGCCGCGTGCAGGACCATTACCGTCTGCACTATTCCTTCCAAGACCATCAGGACTGAATCTACTGCCAAGAATCTTTGATCGTGATTCTTTGATTTCTCTGTAACTCTTTGTGATTATTGTTTGTTTTTTGGTTTAACACAGCTACAGCACCAATTGACAAAATAATCAACTCAGATTGTAATATAGTAAGTAATAGAAATATCCGGCCAAAATGGGGGAATTTCGAAGGGTGAACGTTATTACATGGCATTTTGAAGGATTCAATTTCAAAGGCCAGGATTTCGACCACGCGGAGAGTCGTTCCAGGTCCGCTTGCAGGTCATCTGCGTCGGCTGAACATTTTATGCGATTAAAAATCTCGACATCATCAGCGTACATGACGCATTGCGTCTGTATGCAGTGTGGTAGGTCTGCAGTAAAACATATAAAAAGTAAAGGGCCACAGACACTACCTTCCGGCACCCCTAAAAGGACGGGTGCCCAGTCAGACATTTTTCCGTCGATGACGACGCGTTGTCGACGATTGGAGAGATAGGATTCGATCCAGGAGTGCGCTCCGTCAGTTACATTGAAGGATTTCTTAATTTTGTGAAGAAGCAATGCATGATTGACACTTGTGAAGGCCGAAGAATAATCAGTGTAGATAGCATCTGTCTGAGCGCCCTCCTGGATCGACCTCCATCCGTGGTGTAAGAATACACTCAGGTTTGACACGCACGATCGTCTTGGTAAGAACCTGTGTTGTGATACCGGGATTGCTAGTTGGCAATGAGCAAGCAGTTCATCAAAAACTACTTTTTCTAAAATTTTGGAACAAAGAGGGAGTAAAGAGATTCCACGATAGTTGTTTGCGCATGTTTTGCTGCCTTTTTTGTGTATGGGTATGATATTGGCGTCTTTCCAAAGTTGCGGGAACACTCCCTGGTTCACAGAGAGTTTGCATATAATTTCTATAGAGACAGCGAGCTGATGGGCGCACTCCTTCAAAATGCGTGCGCTGAGACCGTCAGGCCCGCACGCCTTGTTCCCGTCAACACTCATAATCAAAGCCAACACCTTGCCGGGTGGTACAGCAAACCGCTTTAGTTGTAATGGTTGAAGTGTTGGGCAGTCGGGAAAATTTTGTACAACTACTGATAGGCTTGGGGCGTCTGGCGAATGGGACGTCTTAGAACTACATTATAGATGTTATGAAAGGTCTTCAAATGCTGCTCCGAAAGTTGTAGCAAAGCCAGTCGAAACTTACAGAGACGGCATACTGACTGCGGTCTGAAGGGATCAATACATGCTGAATTGGCGCATACAATCTTTAGAGAGCGGATTTTATTACTTGGGATAGTTTGTAAAATTTCCGTACCCATGACGCTACCGATAAACGTTCTGCTCCATACAATGATAGCTGTGACCTGTTATTGAATTCAATAAATGTCAATCAATCATTCAAGTGTAGCCCTGTATCTTGGAGATTTCCCGGTTGAATATTTCAAAACAGGACTTTGTAAGGCATTTTGATTTGAAACAATATCAGAATGAACGGGACCACAATTTCGCGCGAGGCAGAATATATAATTTTAGCAAATAATTTATTGATGTTCTTTATGTTAATTTTACTTTTAATCATTTTCAGCCAGTAAGGAATAAGTATTTTCTTGTTTCAATATTTGCATTAACACAAATTATTTCATGACCCATATTCCAGGATGTGTTCTGCCTTGGGACCAAGGAATGACCAAATTTTTCAACTGTACACGTCTACTTATACGCAAATTGTGTTGAAAATGAGAGGAGTGAGGCAAAATTAAACCGAATATGTGTGCGATTTTCTAGACCAGCCCGGAATATTAGCACATAAAAACATAACCATCAATAATGGTACATCCCCGTAATATCCAGCGCGTTTAATAATGTTGCAAAGATGGGATCTGGGCACATGACCTGGTAACAACTGTTTTCCCCTCTGAAACTATCCCAATGCATCTTCATCCCAGCAAGTGTTGAATGTCCCCGTTCGACGCAGCTCTTGCATTGATCCAAAGTGGAAGCATCACACCCAGGGAGTTCCAGGATAGCTGGATCATCCGATATCCTTCCAACTTTTTAGTTCGATTCGATAGGGTTCAGTTCGATCAGAACTCTATCGATTCGATGCGGTTCTCGGAGGTGCGAACTGACATGTTTGGTGCCCCGATTCCAGAGCTCCATATGCACAGTATCAAGTCACCAGGAGGGCGGGGTGCTTTCAGCACTACCATGGGGGCGCTAGTCACTTGGGGAGCGATTCAACTCAGGCTGGCGTCTGCTGACGTTTCTTAGTAAAGACCGGCATTTCATTGAACCTTTTTTGGCTATTTAATGGCATTTGTATGCGAACAAATATCTAAGATATGTGCCGAAATCAAGCAATATGTGAAGCCTCTTTACATTGTTTTTCCCTTTGGCCAGTTAACGAAAATGACGCAAAAAGTCGTGTCTCCTGCGCGAATGTGCCCAGATACACCAACTACAGAGCTTTTCATTGTGAACGTTTTCATCTGCTATCCATGTTAAGACAAAATGACTCGGACCATGATGCTTGCTAAGGCTGGACAGAGACTGAGTAGTTAGTAGCCGGGATATGTCCAATTTTTCATTTCCCTTGTATCCAAATAGTATGGAACGATTGACATATATAACTTTTAGAGGAGTACCTACTTTGCGGAGTCCTTGGGCAATGACCCTCTCTTTGGCCAAGCTTCACCATACACATTGATACTCATATTACAGCCCAGCTACTTGAAAATGTCAAGACAAGCATGTGTTTGGTTGCAGCCACATCTATTGAAAATGTGGATTTAAGTAGAAAAATGCAAACAAGTAGGACTTTGGTTAAATTAACTTAAGAATATGAAATATATATTTGATGTAAAAACATGAAATTCTGGAGCCGCACTAATCAGGCACGCTTGCATGAGAACCAACTGAACGAGCAAAATTACCAATATGTTTGCAACAGTAACTGTGATTTCTGGCATGAAGTGTGCGAGATTTTGCGTCGTTATCAAATGTTTGAACCGGACAGAAGCTGCGGCCGTCTGGCCCTGCAGTGCATGCGGCTTTTGCGTTCCATGGCATCTGCACGCCGAGCCGAGCTGCCATATCGATTAGCTGTGCTGCCGTTCAGTTGTTAGTCTCACAAAGGGCTGCCACACAACTCACCGCTGATTTATTGCAACTGCTCTTGCATTCCATTCGCAGTCCACCGCTCGGGTCTACCAGCCAAAAATCCATATTCAAATGGCCGCCGGGCCGGAGCGCAGTCGGCCCAGCGCGGCGCTGTGTCGTGTCGTTGTGCCGGGAATGTGCACCCCATTTCCAACGAGTGCGCATGGAGCGGCGGCTGGACTGCAAAGTTTGCTCAGAGCCAGCCCCGGTTTCATGGCGCCGCAGGACGGCTTTAAGCCAGGAAACACTGCTGCTCAGACCAGCAGCGTGAAATGAATAGCTAACTCGTGACTCAAAGATTAAAGGCAGCCGTTTCAAGAGCTGGTGCTGGAGTGCTGTGCCTGGCATCATTCGACACCAGTGGCTTTTGATTTACGTCATTGAAATGAGCTGCTCCTGGTCCGGGCTCTTTCATAGACATACAGCCGAACGTGTGCATGATTAGTTGAGCATTGATAAAAAGTCTCTGCTCCCGAAACACGCTCGCTGCTATATTCAGCCAGTCTTTTGACAGCGTGGTTCGCACGGTTTGGCTTGGGCAGGATTCTCATGAAACGCACCACGATTCTGCTGCCGTGTCAGTCGACCTGACCCTGGCAGACTTCGGTGTTTATACCTGTCTTCCCTCCAGTTACGTCAATGGTAGCGGCCAGGGGCGGATCCAGGAAATGGCGACGAGGGGAGGCCCACCCTACTCTGAATTAGAGAGGATGGCGCCTCTGCCCCTGAGGTAGCTGGTATCTCAGAGAAACTACGGGACAGTTGTCGATGAAGGCGCACTCACTGAATATAAAATGAGCAACTAAGACTCCCTACTCAGATATAGTTAAGACACGAAGTTTCACATAAGACAGGCTACATGGTGTCCCAAAGTATAATAATATGAGTTGAAAAGGTTTGCTCCCTTGGAACTCTACCGAATCTCTTCATGCTTGAAAATGCCCTTCAGGCAGCTGCCGCTCCCTGTAAAGAAAATCCTGGATCTTCCCCTCACAACAACTCAGCATTCCCCCAGCATTCATCACTCAAAGCCTATCAGTGTTTAAAAAAGTCACCTCCTTCGCTCGCCGAAAACAACCAGTTCACCACCTTCTCTCTCGTGGGAAACAGTCCCCAGCCGCCCTGCGAGCTCCCTGGCTGCCGTTTTGAGCCGCGTCGGCGGCCGTTTTGCCGCCGCCGTCGCGATCGTCGGCGTCGGCGGCGGCCTTGGCCGGGTGTCGGTGACGGCGCCGGTCCGTGCAGACCACCGCGCTGGGATGCGCCGCCGGACAGTGCAGCCGCCGCCTCGGGCAGGAGCGCCGCATCCGCGTGTGTGTGTGTGTGTCGGGTGGCTGGTGGTGCCCGAGTGTCGTGACGATTCAGTGACTGACGTTGTACGCGTGGTTATCGAAGTACTCGGATAAGGTCCTAACAGACTGCGGGGATCAGACGCGATGAATTGAGGGTAGGGCTGATTACTGTGCCTAGTTTACTGGCATCCCCACTCTTACTATTGGACAGTTAATCCCTGGGACACTTTTCCCCAATTGCTTTTTGCGAATGGTCGATGTTGTATTTCTAACAGTACTCTCCAGTCCAAATCTCACAGAGCAAACATCACCATCTTGCTCCCTGAGCAAGAGAGAACAGAGGCTACTGTACTTACGAGCTAAGTGTTCCCACCAGCAAAACGTTGGGGGCAGTCCATTTCTGACGCCCTCCAAGGCAATCAATCAGGCTCTCCCAGTGCTCGCACAGTGGAGGCCCCAGAGCGGGCGGCACAGTGGCGGTTGGGTTACACACGGCGCACGTGTCAACCTGGCTTGGCGCGGCGTGCGAAGCCGAGCGCGTGATGTGCCAAGATTGTCGGCTGCTGGTGACTAAACTTGTGCCTTATACCTGCCGTCCATCACCCTCTGCCCTGGTAGGCCGCCCCGGCGCTCCTTGTGGCTTTAAATGTGTATATTCTGAAATGGCGGATAGCCAGCACAAGACTGCAGTTCTACCCTCCATGCCATACGCCGCCAAATGTGCAACTTCCCAACCATTGCCTCTCGTTAGAGGCACTGAAAATACTTTTACGGTGCACGTGCACAGAATAATTCGTTGATTAGCAGCACAGTTTCACGCTCTCTTTTATTAGGATTAAAGCGCATTTGAAACATACAGAGGTCAAGAACATGTCAGGTTGGCTACCCACATCCCTTGATGTGACCAACATGGCTACCTGAAGTGAAATTAGCTTTTGCGTGAACTGAGGCTTTAAATGGCTCCCAGAATATCTGTCTTAGTGAGTGAAAATTTACCCTCAAAAAGTAGAATTATGAAAGTAATTAAATTTACAGTGATTTCGAGACTAATGGATTACATATAGCATACTCTTAGTACCAAACAGCAAAAGGTTAAGTATATGTGCAGTGATTACAAGTTGTGTGTGCTGTAATACAAGCATGTTTCCATTAGCTGCGCATATTAATCAGTCAAAAATGTTATCAAGTACCTCATACAAAAAGACGTGAAAAAATAATATGTGCCATCAGAGTCTAGTACCCTTACTGCAACTGCTTGCTATGATCAATCGTTGCTTAGGTCATCATTGCTAAGATAGCAGACAACCACCATTTGACTGTAGCAGTCACTATGCTGAGACTTAAGCTACTTGAAGGATACATTCAATTAACATTTTGTTAAAAGAATACATATAATTTAAATATCTCCAATGCCTGCAACCAAATATAGGTGCTCAGCCCGAGGACAAGTACCTCCTAATACCACAACCATCATCCAGCAAATCCTAGAAAGATTGAAGCAGATCAATAAGCAGCACCACATTCACCTGCTGAATGGAAACTTTTGTGGAATCACTACAATTTTGTTAAGTTAGATTTGATAAAATTGACTTAGGTAGGCACCAAAGGAACATACCTGCAGTTTACCTGACTTCATGGGCAACAAACAGCAAATAGTTTTCTAGGTGCAAAGCCAGAACTTGCAACTCTCATCTCCACAGGTCTACAGTTTGGATATCTCGCATGCACATGATTAAAATGTGTGCTCTAATTGACACCCTCAAACCACACTACTCTCCTGGGCTTTTGAGATCTGGCAGAGTTCACTTTGTCCTACGTTTCTCTGGCTGCGGCATAATGTATAAGAATTGGTAGTGGGTTTACCACTGGCAACAAAACCTCCTATTTTGATTTAGGTCAAACTCTACATCCTCATAGTAAGATACCCACACAGCAGCTTCAACACGTAGTATTTCTGACTGCTTTTTTCTCGCTACTCCCGCGCCAGAAACGCAAAACTTGGTGGTTACCCAAGTGGCTACCTGGTGGTCCCTAATCGTAATTTTCGTTGCCGGCCTGGCTACCAGACCATCTCTAATTCCGCAAAACGTGTCCTCAGGTACAACGTATGCGGTGGAGTTACTATCTTATGCGGTTTAATTACACTATGAATCCTGATATAGACTTTAAATTTTCTCTTTTTATTAAAAATAAATGGTCAAATTCATATAAGAGAATGAAAATTACCGTTCTCATGTCATGGCAATTTAGAGTACATTTTCTCATGGCTTTATATGGGTCAATTTCGTTGCCGATGTGGTTACCTACCCATCTCTAACTTAGCTGTGAAATAACGCGAGTGAGTAAGGATAAATTATTTGCCACTAATTTGTATTGTCTGTCACTAAAGTTATAATGTTACCTAAAATCAGTCAAGGTAGCATTGCATATTATGGATAGTTTTTTTTACGTGGCGGTAAGATCGTGGAAATATTTGTTTTTTGCTGGTAAGTGCAATTCTTGATCTCTGTCAATTCTCCGTGATTGGCTACCTAAGTTCGGGCCCTTGAACCTCATTTGGCTACCCACGAGCGTGGGCGAGTTGGCGAGATTCTTGACCTCTGGAAACATATAGCAAGCTTAACTGGGACACCACTCAACATACCGGCACTGTTGCAGAGTGTATTTTCCCCAGCGTCTGGTGAGTAACAGCACACAGATTTATGGTACACGTTCGACGGTCATGGTGAAATTGCGGTCGGCCTGCATCAAACACAAACACAGCAAACTTCTGAACGGAAGCGTTTTAAAAGGTAGACCACTCCTTGAAACGAGGCGTCCCGTTGCCGCGGCGGCATTTAATCTGACTTTGCTTCACATAATAAAACCTGCAATGCATTTCAAGTCATGTTATTGCATTGCTCTCGGCGAGTATCTCCCTCATCCTGTATTAGCGTTTTCAAATCATCGTTTCCGTCCCAGGAGTCAAAAACTGAAAGAAGTCACCTTATTTGGGGGCTGATATGTATCAGAGATTAGCGTCAATATCGTACATAAGCTTACTTCCAGCGAACGCCCCTGTCCCGGGCTTAGTATTGGATTCAGTATATCGAGCTCAGTGTGGCCAACATTGCTCAGATAGACTCCGTATTTCTGTTGGAATGTGTGCAGATATGTGCAGATTTTTAGCTATACTCCCCGTAGCTTTTGATGTTCCCTTTGCTATCAATCTCTTCTTTCGCCTTTTTCAGGATACTTTGAAACATTTTTTCTCGCTCTGCCATATTTAGATCATGTTGAATATCTATAAATGACCTGATTTTATTATTTTGAGCACTACCTAGGTCATAAAAATGTTTTACACACCAGCCTCGATATTTTTCGCTCTGTCACTGACCCATCAAAATTGATATTCACTTACAATGTCCCTGCAGACATTTTTAGAACCTTTGACTTTCGGCCATTTATTATTTTTATCCTTTTATCCCGCATCCCGCGGTACCTGAATTAGTCCCACAGCTTTACGGCATATTAATCGAAGAGAAAAATGTTTCTTGCTTTGATTACGACCCGACATGTGATCACTTACCCGACATCCTGGCCTGTTGCAGCCAGAGTGGCGATATTGATCGGTAGAGGCCAGAGTCCGGTATTTCACCTGGCCTAGAAGGAGACCTGGTGAACTAAGGTGGTGTAAATTAGCATGACTCGTGAGCTGTGGTGACAAGCAACACGCCAGTTTTGCATCGAACTCTGCATCAGGGATAAATCACTCCCCACCTGTAAGGGTCAATATAGCAAACACCAGGGATAGGTGCGAAAGTTAAATCGTCACCGATCGTCACAACAGAGTCCTTGTATCCTTGTATCTCTTGCACTCACTCTTAATAAACAAACGAAATGCGTCCAGGTAACATTTTACAGCTCTGGGGAGCATCTGATAACATTTTTTCGGAATGATGATTTTTGAAGGCGACGCTGTTTGATCCAAGTGAGTGAGAAAATCACGTGTTGCGGACGATTAGCCAGCATCAGCATGGAGATGCAGGAGAAGATGCCGTCTCCGTCCTCTCAGTCACCTCGGCAGCTGGCTGGGACGAACAGGCGTCTTTTCTGCGTGGTGGTGGTGCTCCTGCTGCTCAGCTCGGGAATGGCCATCGGCCTAGTCTTTGTGTTGACTCGAAGTGCGACGCTGAAGCAGCCCCAGGCGCAACCGCCGACAGAGGACCAGGTCAGTGGCAGCGTTCTGTCCTCATTCTCCAAACGGTCTTGTACTGGTGCTTTCGTTGGTATATTCATAATAATTGTTGTGGTTTAACGACGCGCTAACTGCCAGGGTCATGCGGCGTCGCCAACCCTCATCCTGTTGGAAGGGATTTTGGAGATCAGCTCAACTTATTCAGAGGGTCCGCCGGGATTTGAACCCGGGACCTGTGGTTTAGAAAACAAGGGTGCTATCCACTACGGCATCTCATCCGCTCGATGGTTTTTGTTTAGAAACATTTTATGTGTTTTTATTTTGTTTTGCTTATGCATAAGATGTAGCTTATGATGTGATGGGAATCGATCTCCCACCATAATTGTCTTCAACGGGAGACTTGTGGAGCCCACTGTACCCTGCCGATTCAACTCCACAACATCTAATTGAAAAGCCTTCAGACACCAAAATGGACACATTCTTTTGAAGGATATCCTGCGTTGTGTGTCCTTATCACTGGTTGTATGTACATACGTTCTCTTAGAAGCTAGGAACATTACACTATTCACCGCACTCTGTTAAACATTTCTTATTCTATTATTATTTGTTGCCCGCTTTTATCTATTACACTTATCCCCTTTATTTGTTCCTTTTTTACTTTCTATTCGCTTTTCTATCCCATTTTTGGGCTACAGATATGAGAAGAAGCTGGTGATCAATGCGTTCGGTGATTGGTGTTTTAGGGCACGTCAGCTTCTTTGGCTATATGTGCGCGGTATTGTCTGGTTAGGTCAGTTCAAAACTGTATTGGTTAGCTAAGAATTGTCTAAGATACTGCTTCCCCCATCGCAAAACATTAAAAGCATTAAAGTGACACGTATGGGCTATGTTTATATTTCCATCGTCATTTCCTTAGCAACATTGCCTTATCATGCATTATAGCCTTTATTCTGAGAAGTATATGAAGATGTATATCACACTCACCCTTCCCACTTCCATAACGATCAAGTAACTTTGATTTAATACGGATAATACCGATACCTTTTAATGCCAATTAAATAACACTTGAAAATGGTATTAATAGCTTCCTTTTTCCGAGACAGCAGCTGCAGGAAATTTTAAGATTCATATTTACCTAGCACCTTGATTTATTTTATCTCGGATGAATTTTGACCTCCGCAGGACTAGTTGCTTTACGCCGCACCACCCAGCTGTCGAAAGCATTGTGTGGCGTGTAGCACATTGATAGGCTGCCTCACATCCCAGCACACTGCGCCCCATACAGATACATAAGGCTGCCTCACATTCCAGCACACTGCGCCCCATACAGATACATAAGGCTGCCTCACATCCCATCACGCTGCGCCCCATACAGATACATAAGGCTGCCTCACATTCCAGCACGCTGCGCCCCATACAGATACATAAGGCTGCCTCACATCCCAGCACGCTGCGCCCCATACAGATACATAAGGCTGCCTCACATCCCAGCACGCTGCGCCCCATACAGATACATAAGGCTGCCTCACATCCCAGCACACTTCGCCCCATACAGATACACAAGGCTGCCTCACATTCCAGCACACTGCGCCCCATACAGATACATAAGGCTGCCTCACATCCCATCACGCTGCGGCCCATACAGATACATAAGGCTGCCTCACATTCCACCACGCTGCGCCCGATACAGATACATAAGGCTGCCTCACATCCCAGCACACTGTGCCCCATACAGATACATAAGGCTGCCTCACATCCCAGCACACTGCGCCCCATACAGATACATAAGGCTGCCTCACATCCCAGCACACTGCACCCCATACAGATACATAAGGCTGCCTCACATCCCAGCACACTGCGCCCCATACAGATACATAAGAGCCAGTTACCGCCGGCTTGTCCTTGGTGCGGCACTCAACACCCCGCGCGGGCGTCGGCCGCCGCTTGATATGCTAACTGAAAGCCCATTGGAACGGCGATAGATTCATAGCCCCACGTCAGAGAACTGCTGAGGGAGGGGTGCTGCACAGCACTCTCCTGCAGAGTTGTGCCCAACAAAGACAGCTAATAACTGGGCTGAAGGAGGTCCCAGCCTGGGCTGGTGCCAGGAGATGACGCTATCATAAATTATCCTGACAAAAGATGCGTTTTCCCTCGTCATATTACTACTAGCTGTAACACTGGGCAGACTATTTTCCGTGCCAACGGCCATTCTGAGAACATCATTAGCATGTTTTTGTGTCAGACAAAACGTAACTTAGGCCTGATATGACATTAGTGTGATGGAATTTGTTAAACTTTCAACCAGTTCTTAGAGGATACAATTTCCGAATTACCACAGACAACTGTACCTTTTGGTAAAAAGAGGTGTGGCGCCCTTACGAAACGCAAACCGGGACATCAGTCTCGTAGAGTACGCTATAAAGTCATTGTTCCTTTGTTGGTCTGGCCCGAAATTTATCATTGGCGAGGAACCAAATGTTTCCCAAGCGTACCTCTCTTTCTACCTTGTCCATGCTCTCCCACCATGCTTGGATGAGATGGTGCGGGGCACCGTTTGGACGAGGAAGTAGGATTGCGGTCAGGATCGAGCTCTGAACACACATAGTTCCGCGCAAAAGGTGAGGCTTAGAACGAGCAAGTCACCAAAACTATGCGGTTTCAGACTATTGTGCAATGCTGTCTGTCCTTTCCAAACCCATGAAACGATGTCATTTAAAAACGATGAATTATGGTTAAGTTATACAAGTAGGGACTTTGGGATCAATTTTTTACTATTTCTAATTTCTTTTTGATTTTTAATTTTAAATTTCTACCCCTGTTAAAGACATCTTCTGAGAAACTTGAGGGAATATGCACTAATTTAGTGTTGAAAAGCAAAATGTTTCAAAGGTCTATCACAAACCGTTTTGGAGATATCAAAAACCCCTATACTACGCCCATGGAAGACCCAAAGTCCAGAGCCGGAGGAGGGTCCGCCCCCCTGGAGTGGGGTCCATCCTCGTTGGAGACCCCTGGGATCTCCACCCATGCTGGGATGCCGGTAAGAGTTCTCTAGACATGAATAAGATATATTTGGAGGAACTCCTTTTACTGAGATTAGAGGGAATTCACTGTACAGGTAAGAAAGCTAACGGGGGATTCCCTTCACAGGGAGAAGAGCGGTCGGGGTGAATCCTCGTTAACACGCGCCCCGCTGGGGGGGGGCGTTTTTCGCCCCCTCCCTCCGTACCTCATTCCCCACTAAAGCTAAAGGAAAATTACTGGCGGTATTCGAAAGCTCTTGACAAGACGAAGAGATTTTATGCGAAGAATTTTCATTTCAGGTCAATATTGAGGTCAGCATAGGTCAAAGAAGGTTCCATAGGCTTACAACAGAGCAGTTTACGTTGCTCTCTCTAGATCTGCCCTCAGGATAGCTAGAGAAAATCTTAATGCATCATTGGATTCCTCTCATCGCGGTGAATCGAACGATGTATAATATGATCTTGCTAGGTCAAATAGTGAAAATGACCTGACCTCGAGCTAGGTCAGGGTCACAGAGTGACCTGGTATGGCCATGCTGCATATCAATGGACTCCCCGTGACAATATCAGCACAATGCAAGAAAAATGGGAGCTTTATCTCAATTCAGTGAGAAGGTATTGGCAAAACAATCACTCTATGCTCCCGTGACCTGACATGGCCTTTGAGAGGTCAGATGCTCAAAAACCCAACTTTATGGTCAAGATCGTGGTAAGAATAGACGGTTTGAGGTTTTTAGCTTTATCTATCCAGTATTTACTGAAAACGAGCCCACTCTATTTTTCACCATAGACTTATAATGGGGTGACCAAAAATTTGACACCACCTTAGGTCAACAATATCAAAATTCAGAGAAAGCACATTTGTAGACCCTAATGACCTCATCATATTGTGGAAGTTTCAAACTGATCGGTTCGCTGATGTTCCCTGGGCGCCGCTTCAAACTCGTGATTTTAGGTTTTGAGGTCGGGTCACTTGACCTTCAATAGCTCCCTGACCGGATATGACTTTAACTCAAAAATTTGGTCAGATTTTTGAAATTGATCAGGAATAAGGTACTATAAGTTTTGTTGTTCTGCGATTTTTAGTTTTTGAGCTATCTGGGCAAAACCAGGGGGGCGAATTTCGCCCCCCTCTAGCGGGGCGCGTGTTAAGGCACCTGCCGTTTGTAGGCGGACTGAAGGTCGAGAGCAGAGGGTATTGATTTGCCTGGATGGATTTATTTCCCCTCATTCTGACTAATTTCACTCAGGCCATGCATAACAGGCACAGTTGTGCAAAGGAGGTCTGTTATAAAGGGCATAGCATAGACAGACAGAGGAAAATGCTGGGGAAGGAAGGAGAAATAAAACGGCGGAGCTGATGATCGTGATCGATACGCTTCAGCATGTTTCAGGGCGTATTTTCTTTGTAAAGGATAGGAATCGGGGACACCCTGCTGCCTCTTTTCCAAAGGACGGGTGTATTATTTTCATGTTGAGGCAGTCATTATTTCACGAGAAAAAAATGAATTAAGCCTTTTTATACCATGCAATTTGCGTTCCATGAAATACCTACCCCAAATTGATTGTGAAAGATGTGGGTAGCAGCTTCGCAAGGCATCATAAGCAACACCACTAAACTGCTACTTGGTAGTCTGCGAGAGGCCACTTCACAGACCTACGTGACACATGCCTACGTGCCTCGGCCACCACCTGGCGTGGGGCGTGCTAACAAATCTGCCACTGTTGATATATCGTTGATTTGGGACATGAGGCCGCCTCGCCCACAGTGGCCATTTGGCCCAGTGTTGACATAAGCACTATGGACGGCAGGCTCTGTGACTTCTGTTTTGAGTCCAAACATTGAGGCCACAGAGTTCCTCCGATTGACTTGTGTATCAATCAAGCCGTATTAAAATTACATATGCGGGTTGTCAGACAGAGGCAGCTGGACAGGGACCGCTCGCTGGATTTAATATCTTCATAGTATGGTCCTTCCAGTGGATAGAACTCAATGCTGGAGCCGAGGCATCTAGTATGCGTGCATTTTGGTGCGCAACTGATCAACCACCATAATTAATCAATGTACATTCGCCTGGTATTGGGGTATTCATTTAGTGTTGGGGTTTAACGATGCACCAACCACCAAAGTCATATGGTGTCGCCAGCTCTCACCCTGTTGAAAGGGATTGGGGAACTGATGGGATCAACTTGCGCAGAGGCTCTGTCGGGACTTGAACCGGGCGTCTGTGGCTCTGGAGACACGGCTGCTACCCACTGAGTCGCCCATCCCCTGGGATATTCAGTCATGTATTGATGTTTGACCGAGTGATCGTTGTAAAACAAGCCCGAGACGAAGCCGATGACCAGTTCTTACAGGGTATAACGAGGTAAACAAATTAATGAGTTCCACAGTCGAGTGTGCATGTCGCCATATCAGCAGAAGACAGCCATGCATTTCGACTGGTCTTTAACATGAGCACGGGAAGAGGGGCGGGCTTCGGGACCACCCCACACATATTTTTTCAAGGCGGCTAAACAACTGTTCGGAGCCGACAAATGACAGTCGCATTTGATAAAATTTAACTTCACATCGATTGATGAAAAAGTTATGAAATATATCAATAATCAGGCGCATATTTTGAGATCGCTACAATTGCACGGTCACACCATTTCACCTGGTATGCGTTACAAAATCTATGGGGCGGGGCCCCTATTCCAACCCTGTCACAAGCGCCAGTGGCTGTATGAACTCTGCAGCACGCGTCGTCTGCAGCTCAGCCATGTATGGTTAAACTTTAGCTAAACACGGCGCCGTCAGTGTGATACCGGGCACTTGTGACGGGGACCAGCGGTGACGCGGAATGTGGAAGTGCAGGAGCCGTGAACGCCACTGGGACTGCGCGTCAAATGGGCCGACCACTGACACTGTTTGTTTCACATCAAAATGCCCGGCGGATAGGGTTTCCTAGAAATGTTGTGTCATTAGAGAAGTTGGCGGCAGAGGATGCACGCCGGGGTGAGGTGTGTCCGGGTAGTGGTGGTGGTAGGCTTTATTTTGTTGCATAAATTTTGTTTTAACATATTTCAAAAGAATACGTGTATTATCAGAGGACACGAGAACATTTAAAACGTTATGACAAATTGCCTCCTCTCGTGGGTCAGAGCAGGATCATACGTTCTATGGTATCAAAAAGGAAATCATCCTGTTTCCTAAAAGTCTTCCTTGAGATGGTGTTCCTTATATAACTGAAAGCATGAAGTGGTTTTGAATCACATCATAATTGCAGCTTATTATAAAAGTAGTCGTAAAGAATGTTATATGTATTTATGAATATACATATAAGATAATATTTATATAGAACGCAGAGTGGCGCTAGGATTTCGCTCAGTGGGGGGGGGCGGCGCCCCGAAAAGGGCCCCTGCGACAGCGCCAAAAGGGCCCTGATGGGTAAAAGGGGCCCTGCGTGTTACAGAATAGAGTGCTGAAGAGGGCTTAAGAGGGCCCTGTCTGGTATGAAACTTCACATTTGGCCACAGAGCATAGTGCGGGCGAGCCGCACTTCGCGCGACCGTGTCCTCAGGGGCCCTTCGCGCCCTCAGGGAGGAGGGCGGCTGTCCCTGTCGCCCCCCTTGGCTACGCCCTTGCGCTCTGCAGCTGCTTAAGTCTCCTATGTGATTGCGTTGTCTTCACGGTACCACAGGTATCGCTTGATTAGTCGAATTCGGCTCTCTGTCTCGAACAAACATCTTGGGGATGCTGCCGGAAAAGCAATGCATAATAAACAAAGTAAATTTGTCACAAACAAATATTGTTTCCCCAAGTTGTATCCAAATGCGTTAGCAAACTGGGGACCCAAACTGATTTCTGAGAACCCAAATAACCCAGTGTCAAAAGTCATGTACGGCATCGCCGGATTTGTTTGGTAAAACAATAAGAGTAGGAATGCGTAGTCTAAAAATAAGAGCAACGGTTAGGGCATATTTTACCAAATCGGGGCTGGTCGGCACTCGACTGAAGAAGACATATTTGTCTATCAAAATGACCCTTCCAGATCACTGAAAGGGCACCCAGAAAGAGCGATTTGTTTGCGTAAAGCATGCAGTTTTGTATCAATGTCACGCCTCCAAAATAGCAGATACACACACACACACATATATATACATATATATATATATATATATATATATATATATATATATATATATATATATATATATATATATATATATATATATATATATATATATTTGTTTCCTAAATCGTCCAGACACATTTCTGCTCGGTTTACGGGATACCCTAGCTTAGAAGTCTTTGTGGAACATCGACTTTGGGAAGCATCTTCTATGATATCGTCGATCCCCGTTCTACAGTGTTTTGTCTTCATGTTCAGGTAAACAACGATGCTTTTCGGCATTTTAAAGCCACCACCTACCATTCCTCACCCTCCCGTTTTGACGTTTTTCGGCCCTGGGCATGATTTACAGGTTCTTCGGAAGACTGGACGAAAACCTGGAATGAGATGACAGGACCGACTTTTAAGACAGAAAAGATACCAGTGCAGTGCAACGTGCTACAAGCGCAGGGTAAACGGAACGGAAAAGGGGGGGCAAACGGCCCTGGATGGACATTAACGGGTGCCCCGCTGGGGAGGGGCATTTGGTCTCCTTCTCTCCAAGGGTTTCCCTGAATACGGGAAAACACAAAGAGGCACAGAGCGACACAATTTACAGTACTTTATTCATAATCATTTTGGGGCAAATCGACGCCCCAACTGCCAGGGTTAGGTATATAACATCAGGAAGGCAGGAAGAAAAGGCCAGGCAGGGTAAACAAGCCGGAGCAATACGCTGGTGGAAAGGCTGATGGAGACGGAAAATGAGGGCAAGAGAGGTCCTGGCACTGGTGGTCATACAGAAAGCGCCAGGCAGGGTGAAAAAGAGGATAGGACAGGGCGCTGGTGGGCGTTCAGGTACGGGCGGACTGAGCAAAGAAGAGCGGGCGGAGCACTAGTGGGCACTCAGTATGGCCGGACAGTGCAGAGAAGAACGGAGGGCAGGACGCTGGTGGCCACTCAGTATGGCCGGACAGAGCAAAGAAGAACGGAGGGCAGGACGCTGGTGGCCACCAGTATGGCCGGACAGAGCAAAGAAGAACGGAGGGCAGGACGCTGGTGGCCACTCAGTATGGCCGGACAGAGCAAAGAAGAACGGAGGGCAGGACGCTGGTGGGCGCTCAGTATGGCCGGACAGAGCAAAGAAGAACGGAGGGCAGGACGCTGGTGGGCGCTCAGTATGGCCGGACAGAGCAAAGAAGAACGGAGGGCAGGACGCTGGTGGCCACTCAGTATGGCCGGACAGAGCAAAGAAGAACGGAGGGCAGGACCCTGGTGGGCACTCAGTATGGCCGGACAGTGCAGAGAAGAACGGAGGGCAGGACGCTGGTGGGCACTCAGTATGGCCGGACAGTGCAGAGAAGAACGGAGGGCAGGACGCTGGTGGCCACTCAGTATGGCCGGACAGAGCAAAGAAGAACGGAGGGCAGGACGCTGGTGGCCACTCAGTATGGCCGGACAGAGCAAAGAAGAACGGAGGGCAGGACGCTGGTGGGCGCTCAGTATGGCCGGACAGTGCAGAGAAGAACGGAGGACAGGACGCTGGTGGGCACTCAGTATGGCCGGACAGTGCAGAGAAGAACGGAGGACAGGACGCTGGTGGGCACTCAGTATGGCCGGACAGTGCAGAGAAGAACGGAGGGCAGGACCCTGGTGGGCACTCAGTATGGCTGGACAGAGCAAAGAAGAACGGAGGGCAGGGACGCTGGTGGCCACCAGTATGGCCGGACAGAGCAAAGAAGAACGGAGGGCAGGACGCTGGTGGCCACTCAGTATGGCCGGACAGAGCAAAGAAGAACGGAGGGCAGGACGCTGGTGGGCGCTCAGTATGGCCGGACAGTGCAGAGAAGAACGGAGGACAGGACGCTGGTGGGCACTCAGTATGGCCGGACAGTGCAGAGAAGAACGGAGGACAGGACGCTGGTGGGCACTAGTATGGCCGGACAGTGCAGAGAAGAACGGAGGGCAGGACCCTGGTGGGCACTCAGTATGGCTGGACAGAGCAAAGAAGAACGGAGGGTAGGACGCTGGTGGGCGCTCAGTATGGCCGGACAGTGCAGAGAAGAACGGAGGACAGGACGCTGGTGGGCACTCAGTATGGCCGGACAGTGCAGAGAAGAACGGAGGGCAGGACGCTGGTGGGCACTCAGTATGGCCGGACAGTGCAGAGAAGAACGGAGGGCAGGACGCTGGTGGGCACTCAGTATGGCCGGACAGTGCAGAGAAGAACGGAGGGCAGGACGCTGGTGAGCACTCAGTATGGCCGGACAGTGCAGAGAAGAAGGGAGGGCAGGGCGCTGGTGGGCACTCAGTATGGCCGGACAGTGCAGAGAAGAAGGGAGGGCAGGGCACTGGTGGGCAATCAGATGGAGATGGTCAACTTCTCAGGGTAAGGTGGGCTATAAAACATGGCATTAAATATTTAGAAACTGACGAGTGTAGTACGACTGTCGTGACAGGGCTTACAGTTTGGGCTGCCTACAATTATGGGGTAAAATTACTGGTGGCCGCTGGGGCGTTTACTGGTGGAAACAGCATGGAAGACTGGTAGGAAAAAATGTTCACCAGTCAGTAGCTCAAAATGTGTCCTGGCAAAGGTGCCTGTAATGAGAGTACGAACAATGCCCGGTCAAACTATAAGAGTGGAGATTTGTTGTAAAAAAACAAGAGTGGGGATTCCTGGTGAAAAAATAAGAATGGAAATTATCGGTGAAGCAATAAGAGCAGGGGTGCCTGGTGTAAGAACAAGAGTAGGATAGTGAAGCAACAACATCAGGGATGTCTGGTCAATTAATACGAGTAGTGTGGTTTAACAATAAGAGTAAGGTGGTGAAAAAATAAGAGTATGGTGGTGAACCAATAAGGGAAGGATGGAAAAACAACAAGAGCAGGGTGGTAAAACAACAGGAGTAGGGTGGCATTACAACAATAGTAGGGAGGGTGAACAATAAGTGTAGGGTGGTTAACCCTATTTCCGGCAGGGGGGCTAATATTGCCCCCTAAGGTTTTTCAAGAATATCTCCGAAACGGCTTGCGATAGAACTTTGAAACTTCCTGACTTTTCCTAAAACTAGTACAGGCAGGTTTTCTGAAATTTTCAATATTATATATTTACCAGGGGCGGAGCTATGGCTGGGTTTTGGGGAGGTTCTATCCACAAACCAAGTATTATCGTATGCGATGGGTTCTTTGTAAAAGGAAGCCGTCTCTGCTGATCCTGATACCAGTTATATGGTTTTATTATATCATTTTTTATGTGAGATGATAGTGCATTCACAATTGTCACTATTTGTATTCATCAGGGGCGGTTACAGCAGTTCAAAATGGGGGGGAATGTTATCAAGAAGGACTAAACGTTAGTAAGTGAGAAGACTGCTTACAGCCGTGCCAGGGCGAATACAATTGGGTATATGAAAATTCAAAATAGTTATAACCAAATTCTAGATTACCAGAGGCGTGTCCAGTCACTACACATTTTCAAAATGCATATTCCCAGCCAGTATCACCGCCGCGACTCAATATCGTTGTATATTAAAAATGTGTTTCCAATCACCCCCACCCGCCCCCGCCCCCACGACGAGAGTCCTTGATCCGCCTATGTCACCCCCTTTCCCAGAGCTGCCATGGGAGGGTAAAAATTATCAGAAATAAATTTCAACTAGTCGAGGGACTAATATACTCATGCATACCACTCGCATATTGTTGGGATGTATTTTACCCCACTGTTTTACCTTACTGCATCCGCCCCTGATGAGTTTTTCACTTTTTTCATTTATTTATGTGTCAAAGATGCCAAGCAGTATATCACGGCTTCTAATCCGCGTAATAAAAACTTTTTAGGTTGTATATATTTCCCCTCATAGTCCTGGTCCTGGAACTGCCATTGAATTTCGAATTTTTGCGTAACTCGAGTATATGACAATTTTGGGTCAATTATTTGTAAATCTGAACTAGTTTTGTGAAAATCGTACAACAGAGACAAGGGTTATGGAAAATCTAAAAATACACAAAATTGTATATTTTGCACGACTTTCTCCTTAAAAATCAAAATTTTTAAATTTTTCTTTTTTCAAAATAAAGTTTAGCGTCAGGGGAATCTATAGCACTTTGAATTTTCAAAATCGGCCGGTTAGATTACGAGATCTTAGGGGGGCCGATATTGCCCCCCTGCCGGAAATAGGGGGTAGCCGGGAGCCTGACGGAAATAGGGTTAAACAAGAGTAGGGTGGTTAACCCATTAACGCCCGCACCTACTTCCAGCTTTCAGATTGGTGACAAAATGGTTTCCTTTACTAAGAAGATGCCAATTAAGATGTTCCAAAAGTTTTAAACCGATACTACTTTTAGATTCTGAGATATGATATCGGACAAAAATGACCCGCTGGGCGTTTGAGACATCGCCTGACACTACGCGGCCGGCTCCCGGGCGGCGCAGTCACCGCAAGTGGCCCGATGTGCATCGCTTTTACAGCAGTTTCGTGAAGTGTTTTTATTCCCTCTTGTATATTGGCCATAGAAAAATTTTTAGACAGTTTTACGCTCTTCAGGTTTAATTATAGACAACACTAACCGCATATTTGCAATACACAATAGTGGTTAATCTAGACTGGTGATTTGCGGGGGGGATGAACTAAAATTGTGAAAATTATAGTATTTTAAGAATATTGGTGAATTTGCAAGGTTTTGGGAAATCGTTTCACTTGTCACTTCCCCTTCCTCTTCCTGTCTCCCTGACTTTGTGACTGATGCTCACGGATCTTTCAACGAGCAATCGTGGTATTCAGTATACATATGAAAATTTTTGGAAACTCAATCTGTCGTCTCCCCACGCGGTGTACATTAGCTCGATTAATGTCCAAAGCTCTAAACCGGTCCATTTCCATCATTCCAAGTTTTTTTGGAGCAAGTAGCGCGCTTCAAAGTTGCATCAATGCGAACATCCTCATTTCCAGGCACGCCGCTGGTTATTGCAACGCCGGTCAGCGCATTATCTTTCTCATCCTCATGACTAATATATTTTTTATGATGGAATAATCATGATGTCCACCTGATCCACTCCGCTATGTTGCGCATTCAAAATAACTTATTTTGCTTATTTTCCTCCAAAAAACATTTGATCTGAGGCATTGCTAACAACTATGCCTTCAATATATTGGTGTCTCCAAGGCTGGATATTTTTTCTCGATCCAGGAGGAGATCTGGATGGTTTAACACTGGCACTGCAACACAAGCCCTAGACAAAAAATGTGGGAGACCAAAAATCCAGGAGAGCCCTGACCCTTCCCTCTAACCCCCGGGATGTCCACTCATGGTTGTTTCACTTGACCAGAACCAAGCCACGACAGTGCTAACTACGTTTTAGACAGAAAACCAGAACTTGCCATGCTTTTGCCCCTTTTTTTACTGCACCTAACTTTTTACACTGCATTAGCTTGTCACAACAAACCAGCGCGGCGGCTGCAACAATTCCCACCTCATTTTTTCAGCTCTTCATTGTTTTTCAATCAGTAGTGGACATAAGAGAGGCTAGGAAGGCTCCAGCCCCCCTCCCCTCACTGAAATGTCAGTGGTGACCATAGTAAATGAATAGCTGGGGGGCTGTTCCAAGGCAATTGTGGGGGGGGGCTTGAGACTCCTACCACCCCCCTCCACCAATGAAGTCTTCAATCCGCCATTGTTTCCTATCCTTTCTATCATCTACACTCAATACATCAAGGGAAAATACAAGGCTCTGCTAGTTTAACAGTGTAATCAGTGCTAATATTTCGATAAGTTTTCAAAAAATCAAAACCCCTGAAAATTGTCTTTGATAATGCCTTCAGAAAACATCGGAACCATCTTGCATGTTTTCGTTAAAAATATTTGATGATCATTCCGAAAATATGGCAGACCCTGGAAACGTTGGGAGGCATTTCATGAACTTCAAAGTTTCCAAGCGTGTCGACATTGCAAAAAATCTTCAGACTTGATGAAAAACCTCTAAACTGGCAACCCCGAATTCGCAGCCCCCACTATTCCTCCCTTCCCTCCAGGTAACAATATATACCTAACCTACCAGACGGGAGGACAGGACACATCATTTTCCTCCTTTTCAGCGGCCCGCAGATGTCCGCAACGCCCAGCGGGTCATTTTTCCGCTTAATATTTGACGATGTCTCATGACAAAGCCTTTCAAGCAAATATTGCTGTTTCTTCATCATCTAACTCCTAGTGGTATTGGCTTCATGACAAGCGTGCAAAATATTTTCGGCTTTCCATATATTATTGCGAGAGCCAAAATTTGCACAGCTATTTCACGTTGGCCAAAACCTCGCCAAAACAAGTTCCACCAAAATCGTCCCATGAAAGCCTAGGATTTTACAAATGCATTTTCCAGCTTGTCCACACTTTGAAACACACATCCATATCATAAACATGAAGATCACTTTACTGGTACCGATTCTGCAGCCTGTCAAAGTCAGAGGACAAAAATGACCCGCTGGACGCAAATGATTTAAACAAGAGAAGAATGATTAAACAATAAGAGCAGGGCTGCCTGCCGTAGGATCCGGATGTGCACATAACCAGAAATAGGATAGCTAGTGATATCCGTCGCCCAACGCAGTAAGTCCACCTTGACTACAGTCACTCCAACAGCTAGGAAATGTTCAATCAAGTAGCGCAAGCTACAGTTAATCTCCAGAGATGCAGCAACTTGATGCTGGCCCTGCCCGAACAGGTGTTGAGCGCTCGTGCAATCATTCATGCAATCATTCGAGCAAATGGGACTGGCCGAGTCCTGATTCTGCTGGTGCAAAAGCGGATATAGGAGCGCGCTTATATCGTTATTCAGCGGGGCGCTGTGAGGTTATGGCTACACAGGACCGTGAAATAAAGGTTTACTGCAAAACGTTTTCGAGAATTGGCGCCCAGCGGTGAGATTACCGGGCGCGGCTGGTACCGGTGGAATCAGTGTGCGGTAAACGTGACCAATGCACTCTGGGAGATCTGGTGATTGGCGCACGCCGCCGGTTATTGATTGTCTGGTTGTAAAACCTATGCTGCAGAAGGTGATCGATGCAGCGTGTAGCCACCTTCAGACATTACCTTCCAGGCCGGCGCTCCCGCGTGGGACAGGGCGTGGTGCTCCCCACCATTACACTCAGCGCAAACGAAACACTGGATTAGATAGCCTGAGGCTTTTAGGGCTTGAAAAAGAGCAGCACATTTTCATTATTGGTTTAAGCAAATGCCTTTGCTGAGAATATGATAGCGGAGGAGGATGGGGAGCAGCCGACCAGATGTAAGAAAAACTATATCCACAACATAGTTGGGGAATATCTAGGGAAATCATGCGACTGAATATCGTAGAAACTGAGTATAGTACCAATCATGGGCTTTACATGTTACCAATCGAGGTGCAATTGATCCTTTAGATAAACGTGTTGGCACCATCTAACACCTAACGTTCTAATTCTGTACGTTGGGAATCATCATTGTTGGTTGCGTCAAGCAGCAAAAACACTTTTCGTTCGAGAAACCTCCTTATCTCGGGGTGACAATTGTCCTCTGTTGGCTAATAACAGATTTTTACCATGAAAAACATTCGCTTATAATTTTGAGTGCATTTTAACTTTCCAGAAAGGCTTTGATGACCCATTTGAATTTTACTCGCCTGGGGATTTTAAAGTTCATGCGTGTTTCAATGAGCCTTAAATCCTAGAGGGTGACAAACGAGGGGGCCAGGCAAGAATATGACCTTCAGAAATCGTCAATATGTAGTCACACATCGAGAGAGGCAAGTGACTGATAACCTCCAAGTTAAAATATGATGGAGGGAAATAGGGAAAGGCTCTTTGATGTGATACTTTGAGGTACTATGAAGAGCTTAGAAACGAAGCTTAGTTTTTTTCATGCTCAAAAACGCGATTAATTTTTCAACATCATGGTTTGAGCCAAATCGTTATAATTCTGACCCATACCACTATCAAGTCTTGCAATCCACATTCCTGAAGGCGCCTTCATAATGAGACTACGCGGCCTTTTGCCATGCTTCCGTATTTTTCGATTCATATTGAGGGAAACGGGAGATTTCCTATCCCTCACCAGCCTGGTGATGGTTGCATTCAACCAGTACTCAGCAAGCTTGGCTCCTCTACACATTTTGGGCTGAGGTGCTGTAGTTGTCAGCACATCAAATTTGTGCGCGGTCGATACAGGTTCAAATCCAAGTGAGGCCTTTTATTTATGAGTGTTTTGATCCCAGAAATCCCTTCCAGCGGTGAGAGAAGCGGTAACGCCTTATAACCTCAGAGTTTGGGGACATTCAAGTCCCAATATACTGCCATTTTAATGGTACAAACAACAATGCGTTTTAATTGGCCGTAAGATGCGAGGACGGATCCGGACCAACTGTTTGGTGGATGGCAACAAAACGGCTAATGTCGTGAAAACCAGGGATGCGGAGCCGAGACAATTTTGGACGGCTCCGGCTCCGGCTCCGGTCCGGGGTTATGATTTCGGCTCCGGCTCCGGCTCCGGCTCCGGGTTCAAGTGTCCTAACGGCTCCGGCTCCGGCTCCGGCTCCGGGAAAAATAGTCGGCTCCGACCGGCTCCGGCTCCGGCTCCGGCTCCGGTAATGTACCTATATCCACAATGTGATCGAAACGTTCTCAAGGGCGTGAAAGCCCATCAGATACAAAGTGACTATGTATTTGTACGAATGAAAAATGGCGACTGGATGAACGAACGCTCTTGACCAGATGCCAAAGGCCAGTGAACCTCAAAACTGGACCAACCTACACTGCAGTGCAGTCGTATGGCAAACTGCACTGCACTGTTATGGCAAACAGAAATATGGGTCAGACATGCCCGCAAACCCACATAAAAAATTAAAGATACAACGATCAAGTAAAACTTGGACAGCCCGCAAAGAAAAACCTCGATGAGCTAACAGCAGGGTCGTTCAAATTTTTTTCAGATTCGAACCCACTTTTTTCCCATTATATATTCAATTCTAATTTCAATGAGCCACATTCCAAGCGTCTACGACAGCGGGAAAGATCGCCTCGACACGGTTAAAGATTTCATGTTTCGGGCGCAATTGGCCACCCGGCGTTGCAGTCTCCCCTTGTTAAATTGGGATGAAAGGGGTGCATAACCTACCAGTAAAGACAGCCTGGCATGTGCGTGCGTATAAGAGCGGTAGATGGGATTTAACATGCAGGCATCTACTTGTCAGATGTATTTGCAGCGCAATACAAATACATGCTATTCCACAAAAGACCTGAAATTAAATGATTCAGCACCCTAGTACTCTAAATCCCGACAGAACAGGAATGCCTTCCGGAGGCGAACCTTTCTCTAGTAACTAACACTGGAGAACGTCGTGAGGCAGATGCTTCTCCCTATTCTCCTGCGAACTATTTAAGAGCTCTGGTACTGATAAAAGAAGATCCTGTTTCATATTTTTACCCTTTAGGTGGCTCACGAAATCTTCCACCAGCTTCACACCACGTTCTGTGGGACCATTCACGACAGTAAGTTCTGGAATACCTTGAAACAGGGGAAGCTATACCAGTCACCAGCTTCTCAACGGAGCCATTTCATGTTAGAATCTTTCAGATTCAGGCGCTCGAATACCATCCAGCTTTCAGGAATGAGAAATTGGGAGAGGCTTGGTATCGAGCCGAGCTCTTCATAGCCTCTGTCGGAAACTTTAGCCTAGCTAACTGAAAGGTGGATGGTTTTGCTGTTTAGGCCAGGTACTATATCACTGCCTTTTTACCTTTAGCATTGTGATTCTTATTTGCGAAGCAGATTATAACTTTCTGGTCACAAATAACAGTTGCGTTTGCACATTGACTTCAGCGCCTCTACACAATATCGGAGTATTATCTCGAATTGCGCAAGCTGGTTTACGTGTGACTGTCAGGAGGGGTTGTCTCCAACAACTGTCTGTTTAGAAGACCTGGAGCTCACCAGCGAGCCATATTATGGAATATCGGACATTTATGGCATGAAGTGCGTGGTACTACTGTGTCAGATTCCGTTCATCATTCCAGAAGATACTTAAAGACAGAATATTATAATTTTTTGGAGTTTAACAACGCATCAACTGCTCAGGTCATATGTCATCAGAGGAGAGAGGGAAAGAATTAGCTCCGGCTAGAGCAGGGCGCCAGGTTCTGCCCCTGGGTGGGCTCGAACCCACGACACCCAGCACATAATGAATGTCATTGGCCAAGCCGAGCGCAAGCGCTAACCGACTGAGCCACTCAGACTCCGAAACAGTTCGCGGTTTTCCTTATAAGTGGTTCTAAACCATGCATTTGGGTTCCTCCGTCGCGGATAGTCAGCTTTAGAGCCTTCTATGAGCCTCAAAGCTATCCATAAAATGCAATGCAGTGCTTTCATTAAGTTAATATAGAAATCGCCCTGAATGTGCTGAAATCAATTTGTCATCAGCTGTGGTATCTGTGCACAGAAAGTTATATTCTGTCGCGCTGGTGAGAACCACCATCGTGGAGGTAAGGAGCCAGTCGCACAACAATTGGCCAAAACAGCAAACGATTCACATTTGACTAGGGCAGGCTTAAGTTTCCGATAGAGGCTATGAAGAGCTCTGTAAATGGTCGGTACTAAGCCTCAGCCAGCTTGTTACTCCTGACAGCTGGCTGGTATTCGATTGCCTGAATCTGAAATATTCTGACCAGAAATGGCTCCGTTGAGGAAGCTGGTATAGCTTCCCCTGTTTCAAGGTATTCCAGAACTTACTGTCGTGAACGGTCCCACAGAACGTGGAGTGAAGCTGGTGGAAGATTTTGTGAGCCACCTAAAGGATAAAAATATGAAACAGTATCTTCTTTTATCAGTACCAGAGCTCTTAAATAGTTCGCAGAAGAATATGGAGAAGTCCCTGCCTCACGACGTTCTCCAGCGATAGTTACTAGAGAAAGGTTCGCCTCCGGAAGGCATTCATGTTCTGTCGGGATTTAGAGTACAAGGGTGCTGAATCATTTAATTTCAGGTCTTTTGTGGAATAACATGTATTTGTATTGCGCTACATATACATCTGACAAGTAAATGCCTGCATGTTAAATCCCATCTACCGCTCTTATACACACGCACATGCCACGCTGTCTTTACTGGTAGGTTATGCACCCCTTATATCCCAATTTAACAAGGGGAGACTGCAACGCCGGGCGGCCAACAGCGCCCGAAACATGAAATCTTTAACCATTTTGAGGCGATCTTTCCCGCTGTCGTAAACGCTTGGAATGTAGCTCATTGAAATCAGAATTGAATATATAATGGCAAAAAGTGAGTTCGAGTCTGAAAAGAAAAAAAGTTTGTTTGAACGACCCTAAGTTAACAGTGTTCAACATCGAAAAACACATCAGATAGGCTGATGGCATAATTCCTTTTCGAGAAAAATCGGAACCAACCACCCTACTCCCCAGGGCCCAGCAGCTGGTTCGCTCACTATGGGGAGATGGGAGCAAAGATTTTATTGCTCAACAGACCTAGTGTAAACACCTTTTTCAAACAATTTCTTCGGCCTTTGGGGGCCAAAAGATAGTCTGCCCCCTTCCAGGGCTTTGGGTGGGGGGGGCATGACCGGAATGGCATACCCCTGCGTCTGTCAACAGGGGCGGATGCAGGCCGACGGTATGGGGTAAATCGTGAAAAACATATGGTTTTTTAAGAAAATCGCCAAAAATTGGGCAGTTTGGGGGCAAATGCCTTTTTTGCTCCCCCTCATGGATCCGCCAGTGTCCGTCAATGCTTTCATTTGTTGCCAATTTCTGCCCATGCTAAATGGCCGGGGCGCATTACCTGCCCGAGAGTGAGACCGTCTACGGAACACCCTAGTTGCAATATTTCATTAATCTCGATATACATAACATATTGCGAAAATGTAATATTTCAGGTGAATAAAGGTGTTTCCATGCGACATCTCACGAGGTAAAATGTGACCATTTCACGTTTGATTTTTGGTAATTTTACAGCTCTTTGGGAGCCGGAGCCGGACCTTTTCTGACGGCTCCGGCTCCGGCTCCGCTCCGATCAAAAGTGTTTCGGCGGCTCCGGCTCCGGCTCCCGGCTCCGGGCAAAATGGTCGGCTCCGACCGGCTCCGGCTCCGGCTCCGGCTCCGGCTCCGCATCCCTGGTGAAAACACATGTGGCTTATTTATGGTGGCAGCAGCCACTCTGGGTCTCCCTCGCATTGAAAACAAGACGTGTGACTACGTTTTTGTATATGCTCCCAATTTGACATAGGTATATACCAAAAGGGGGGCAGCCTATCAGTAGCCAATAGGTCGAGTAGCGTGACCGTGCTTCGCGCAGGCCTGCCAATGATTCACTTGATCTGTCTCACGCGGACCAAACTACGCCAATACAGCCGTTGCCATGGAGACCCGAGGGCTGCCCAGCTGTTGCTTTCCTCTCTCAATAAAAAAAAACTATTCGCCAGCTTTTGGGGATCTTGGCATATGGTTCGTTCATATTTTATTCTTAGGGGTGTTGGTCCCGGTAGGCTGTTTGGAATCGTTTCCTTTTACGTCCCCCGGCACCGAACCAGGGGACTAACACAACTTACTACAAGTATATGCAACGACAGAGTAGCGGCAAGTATTTATGTACTTACCGAGTGTACTGTTCAAATCAGGGAGCGCCTGTTTTTCTGCCGAGCCGTGCACTCTTTTAATAAGCACCAGCCCACATGCGGATATTTTTATTCGCGTTTATCCCCGATTTCGAGTGGGTGCTGTAGGATACTTGCAGGAGAATCCTATTTAAGGTTTCGTTCTCATTTTTATTGTCATTTCCTTTAGTTTTATATTTTATTTTTTTTTGTATGTAACAGCATGAATGCTGGCAAGCCATGGAAACAAGTTTTGGCAGCCTGAGTGACCCAATAGCTTCATTGGGTTCAAGCTAATTTCAGAACTTGTTTATGTGTGATTAAATTTGAGCTAATTCCTTGTTATGTATTGCATATTGTTTACTTGTAAAATAGGAAGGTGTTCAACACCGGTCACTCACTAAATTCATGAAACTAAACGTTTTTAACTAAGACTGCAGTATTGTACAGCATGCGGACAACCACTGCTCTGTATGCTTCATTTATCCCGGAACCCTCCGTTTGCGGTGAACTGAGCGTACGTTCGGAATACAATCCGACCCCAACAGTCCCGCCCCTTGCAACACAGACCGCTCGTCGCTGCGAGATAATGGGGAGCTCAGAGCTCGTGGTGTGTCACCACCAGCCGTCGGTGTCCCGATATGGCCAGCGCGAGCTTGGAACCGCCATCATACCCACGTTTTTAATTCCATATTCTGTCAAATTTCTACCACCAAGAGAGCGCACTTTAATGACACAAACACCGGCAAGACCACACAGTCCTAACTGGGTTCACGTATGAAAGACATTACCAAAAATTAAGGCCTGACGCCATTTGGGATGCTCTCTACTTCTACGAGCAGCTGAGTTAATTTGTGAAGTACGCGACCCACAATTAAAGCCTGACAATGTTTTGGCCGCCCACCACCGCGTGTATTATGACCCTACATGAAGGTGGGTCCCTTCAGAGTGCTCCCGCCGAGAAATATGACGATGCAGACATCTCGCACCATTTGAAGTGTGGATGCAGTGCAGCGAATTTTGTAAGGTAGATAGCTGACCAAAAAAACTCATGGCGGTTAGCAATTTGCATAGTGTACAGTGTTTCGGCCCCATCATCTTTTACCGCCTAAATACTTTTGTGCAGCTTGTTTCGTTATTGAAGAAAAGAGCAAACAGTTCCTCGCCCCAAACTCCTTCATCTTCCTCAAACTCAAACCCAGGCAAATTCCTTGAACAGGCTCGAAAGGCCGAGGGTTCCCCCTTGAGGAATACCATGGACTCAAAATATAATTTGTGGGGCTTGATGATGATTGGGGCTTATCGACGCACCAACTGCCAGGGTCATACGGTGTCATCAACTCTTCCCTGTTGGAAGGGGTTTCTCGGACGCCAGCGTGCTGCTTGTTCAGAGAGGCTGCCGGGCCTTGATCCCGGGTCGGCGGCGTGGAAACCAGCTGCGCTGACCACTCCACTACCGCGCCCTCAACACCAGAGACTCGAAGTTGGCTGTGACTTTAATTTTTGTCATTTGTTTAGTTATACTGTTCAATCGCAAACTAAAAATCACGGAACTTAAGGTCTGTGATCGGGATTGCCATCGCGGAATTTCATGAAATTTAATATAAATTCCTCGATCGATTTTGGGTTGTCCGCGATGCCAGTATCGCAGAATCGAGGATTAAGATACCGCGATAAACGGAACTGAAAAGGAGGATCAGGACAGAGACGGTCAAGCTTAAAAGGCTCGACTCATCTGTTCGAACAATGCGCATGCAACGAGATGGTATTGATGGTTTTTCTTTTAAACAGCTTGGAAAGCCATCGTTAATTTTTGGAAAATAACGATGAACATAAAACTACAGATGAAAATATACCGCTGTAGAAATAGCATCACAAGTAGCTCAGGAGTTCTATAATTAGGTGCAAACTAGAAATTATCCTCTGCAATGGAAGATGACTGTCTGAGCCTTACAAGATTAAGCACTGTCTGAGCCTTACAAGATTGAGCACTGTCTGAGCCTTACAAGATTGAGCACTGTCTGAGCCTTACAAGATTGAGCACTGTCTGAGCCTTACGAGATTGAGCACTGTCTGAGCCTTACAAGATTGAGCACTGTCTGAGCCTTACGAGATTGAGCACTGTCTGAGCCTTACAAGATTGATCACTGTCTGAGCCTTACAAGATGGAGCTCATTTAAAGCCTATTCAAGCTTAACAGAGTGTGGGACATAATTTGGATAATATTTTTGACAGCCTGAAAATGCACTTTCGTAGCGTTGGTCAGCAGAAATGTGGGCCGATTTGATTGGCTGATTTTGAGGCCGAGTTTAACCGGTGTGAATGAGCCTGTTTGAGATAGGACACACCAAGACACTAACTGTCCTTCTGATTATTTGCGTGTTCTTTAATCAAAGCATGTATAGGTTTTGGCTCAAAGGCCTCCTTTAATTAATGAATAAAAATAGCTGATTATAGCGGCATATCAATGTTTTTTTCTTCTGAATGCGTGTGATTGTTTTTGCACGAATAGTATTGCGTCGCATTCTTTCCCTGGTACATTTGTGCCGTAATCATTATGTGCTTGGTTGAATTGCGCTGGAACAATGTAAATAATACCAGACAAGGTGAGCACAAAAACGTTTATGTGATGGAGAGACCATTGGAGGAAACTGCGGAAACGACGAAGCTGGAACATAACCATATTTTTCTTTGCTCAAACAGCGTACTAGCGACAATACTTTTTATCATTTATTGCCATGGTTCGCTTACATCATGATTAAGCCGACAGCTTCATCGATCGAGAGGCAGCCGCCGTAGTGTGGTTTCCAAGTTGCGTAGACATGAAATTAGCGCTTGCTTGGAATTCTTTTGTGGTGTCAATTCACGTAGCTAGGTATATATTTGTTGCTTATTTTTATATTTCACTTTCTTTAGGTGCTTAAGCCCAGATATGGGAATAATGATTTCAAACGAGAAAGATGGGCATTTAAAACATTAAAATCACTCGGGGAAACGCAGAAACAAAGTAATAACTTGGGTACCGTCCAAAAACATGTATACGTGCTATACCTATTAACAGTAACGGTCACGCACAAATATGTAGATAGGTATCCAGGGAGCCTGGTAATGAGGGAAATTTTATTTTCCAATGGAATATTCAATGCCTCAAAACTGAGCCCAGGCCCCTTCTGATGCCACCCCACCTTCTTCCTTAAAGGCTGCTTCCCACCCACTATTTTTCTCGGACTGCCATGTTGCAAACATTGGCGCCCCTCACAATACGATTCGCTCCCTCCTGATAGGCGACACCTTAATAAATGTCGCTCCTCTGACCGGAATGAAGACCCCTCGGACTGAAATGGCTCCCCTGGGCCCTAAACAACACCCCTGATCAGTGTCCCTCGCCCGCTATCCAACGTTCTGGACTCACCTATTTGCACAGCCGCTGTTGTCTGTCATAGTGTCTGGGCACAGTCGTGCAGTTGGCTGAGCAGTTATTTACGTTCATTCAGATCGAGAAACACATCTTCACATGTTTTGTCAAGTCGTGGCGTGAAAGCTGCTCATTAATTGCAGAATGTGGAGGTATTGTGAATTTTGATTGTGCCTGGAGATCGCCGGAACATTTGTGCGGTAGCACATTTAAATAAGCCATACATTTGGGGAAGTAGACTAGGCTATGTTTATGCATTCCCCCACAAGGCTGCACACTGCTTCAACTAATATACCTAATATTGTAAGAATCACATTATCGCTGTGACGCTACCTTGGACAAATGATTGTCTGTAATTGGGTCTCATGCACTATAATAACTACAGCCTAACATATTTGTGGACATCGTGGCTGGAGATCTCTTCTCTCTCTTGGGGGGTCTTGGAAGGGTTTACGGTGTCCCGGCAATACAAGCCCTATACAAAGCCTATGGGAGACCCTAAATCCAGGGGGATCCTAGCCCCCCGGGATTTCCACCCATTTTGGACATGATAAAAATAATGGAGAGATAAGGTACGGGATAAGGTAGGTAGTTTCTTAGTTTACGCGTGATGCTGGAAAACCACCAGGGGACGAATTTCACCCTCCAGCGAGTGCGTCTCAAAAGGAAAACAGTGAATGGAAAAAGATGCCTCTTCAGAAATTCGATCAATCTAAATATTCTTCTCGTAACACTGCAAGAGTATCCTAAAAACTTCAGAAGCCTACGGTCAAGGATGACATTTTCCCCCAAAATATGCAGTTATATCCGCTCTTGAATTGTCACGTGGCCCTTCAAGTACGCACTACCCATACCTGGTTAGAAAAAGGCTGTTTTGTTCTGTTGGCCCGCCCCAGTCACGAAAACCCAGTAATTAATTGGGCAGGTACAGTCTCTAACACCGTATCACTGAACAGAGACTAGTGGATTGCTGAAAAAAACACTTTAAGCACTAACAATTTTCATCGAAATACTGGCATTCGGATACTGAAAAAACCCGAACAATATCTAATAGAGTTATTTTCGTGGATTGTGAAAACCACCCAGATTGCATTATAGTGCTTAAAGGTTCAATGTGAGGACTCTTCTTTGTTCTGGATGGAGCTTGACTGTGTCCTGATTACCGACTGAAAGCGAAGATTTTCATAGTCTTTACCGCTCGAACTTGGAGCCTCACAACTCCCCCGAGTTTGAGTGCGCTGTGTGCTGAGTCAGCTCGGCCCCCGAGTCGTCAAAGTGCGCCGGCCTCTCTCAAAGAAAGCCATCAAACCGAACAGGCATTGCGAGCTGTGTTACCACGCGGACCTAATCAATTCGGTGTCGGCGCGGCGGGCGCGGGGCGGAGGTCATTACGCGGCCGCGGAATGGTCGAGCTGGTCAGCGCCGTGCGGTGCGGACGAGGCGGCGGAGGTGCGTGACGCCCCTGCTCGTGATCAATAACAAACGCTGGCGTGACTCGGCTCCCAGTTATCGTGTCGTGATCGACTCTTTAGTCACGCTCCTACACCGTCCGGCTGGCAAGGTTCTGTACTTGACGCTTTTATAAATACGGTGCCGCCCCCGCAGTCGGATGGATGGGGAAGCTATAGGGCCGGTTTTGCTATGACGTCAGCGGATTTAGCCCAGCCATATTTATATGGACTATGTAGACTGAATGTACTGGTTTCACCTTACACATATGCAGCAGTTAAAAAAAACTCATTTTGCTTAGATTTTGCGGTGCACGGACATTACATAACACGTTAGATACATGAACGTGAAGTTGCAGTGAAGTTACTTGTACCGATATGCTGGAGTCGTACAATTGTCTCCGGATAGTTAGCTCAAAGGCGAGTTCGAACCCCTTTTATACCCTACTGACTTGAGCAAATACTGAAATATGCATTATAGTTTTGTCATTTCGGAAACGAATGACATGGAACAAATATGAATGAATGGTACCAGGAAACCCAAATCCGCTACTCTCCCCCGCCACTATTTTGTGAGCTGCGCATAGGTCAGTGAGAAGGGAAGGCCTGACCATGTGTTTCCATGGCTCTGCCACTCACATTTTATGATGACCCATGTTATAGGCATGAACACGGATTAGCAAAGTTTTACTGCGGCAGTGACACATTTTAATGATGCTGTTTCAAGGTCAAATGCGTTACCGTGGGCTGGAGCATAAAGCCTTATGAAGCTAAGCCCTTTTGACCACGAACTAACCCTCTAAAGCCAACTTACGAGACCGTAAAGCTGTCCGTAAAGTCAAAGGTCAGTGGTATTTTACGACTGGACTCGATGTGTTAACATGCGCATTGACGGGGGTCTGAGCCACCTTCGCATTGACGGGGGGCAGGTACCCGACCCCCTAAGATCTCGAGAACCACGGTAGGTAGCGAAAAACGGTAAACGACGTTGGGCTGCCCATCCACTTCTCCATCGAAAACATTTGAACCATTTTTTTGTCAGGTCACATTTAAGGTCACGAGAGGTCAAAACATGCCCGTCATAGGGATAACATGTAAAATTCAGTTTTTCGGGCATTACATCTGAACAAGTAAAGATAGAGCAAAACGACTTGAACTATATGAATCCTCGCAGCAAGCCAAATCGAATGATATATAATCTGACCTTGCTAGGTCAAATCGAGGATTTGACCTGACCTGAGGTCAGGTCAGGGTCAAATTATATAAAATGCATATCATTAGAACTGCAAAGCCCAGGCGAGTCTAATGCAGCTAAAATAAATGCTCTATCACCATCTGTTACTGAGTTATTCCGTAAAAACCATTTTCCCATGTATTTCCAATGGAGAGGTCATGCCTCGTACCTGACCTTAGGTCATCGATATCAAAAATACCGGAACATATGTTAGAGAACTTGGTGGGGCCATTATGTGGTATGAGTTTAAATCGGATAAGTTCTCCCTGCTCCGACTTATGCTATCTTAAACTTTTTTTGAGGTCGGGTCACTTGACCTGTACTGGTGACCTGACCTGAGATGACCTAACCTTAAAATTTTCACAGAAGTTGTAAAAATGATGAGGGAAAAGGTATACCAAGTACGGCGGTGCTACGCGCCGCCGTTTTTCTACTGTCTCCGAAAAACCCGAGGGAGGGGCGGGTACCCGCCCCCCCGTCAATGCGCGTGTTAAAATTCGGTTCAAGGCCCGCCGCGGTGTCACATACAGCTTTGACGCAGCAAGTGCCCTCTGCATATGCAGCTTGTAGGAAGGAAACAGTGAACACGGGCCTGAGGGCAGGTGTAGCTATGCAGCTGCATGCAATGAACACAAATGGAGCCTCGAAGCTAGAGAACGCCGGAGAGTTTTCGGGTTTGCCATTGTTTCATACCGATATTGGGACACATTTTGTGCGGGTGAGCTTTTGGGATAGGTGCTGGTATAGATACACTGCGTGTGCGGCTACGCACCAGGTGGTGGGAAATAAGATGTCCGCTTTGGATTGGTCCGATTTTAAGAACTAGCAATTATGATTTGCCAGATTTTTGCCAGGCTGCGCTAAAAATACAAAGCAATCATCTCTCTACAGGTAAAAAAGCTTCGTTGCGCTGCCAATGAAAACCAAGGATATGTCATTGCACAACACCGTGAGGGGGAGAGGGGCTATTTTAGCCTCGTGCGCCAAGTGCGGATTGATTCATCAGCCCTTGAACGTTAACTGCTCCGTTGCATTTAGGATGCTTTGAACCCTAGTCAAATTCTTTGAAAAAGTGAAACAGATTATAGATCTCTATGATTTCAACTCTCAAAATTTGCTATGTCCACCGCACACAGCTGATCAGTATACCAGAACACTGGTTAAAACCATTAAAAATGGTGATTGGAGCATTTCAGGTTGTGTCGAAACTGTATCCATCATTTCGCCCTGAATACAATATTCCCCATCTTACTTTGGTCAACATGCACCACCTATTTCGTAACTTCCGCCCATCATCCCTTCTCATAAGGAATGTCGAACCTCTAACCAGGGTCTACAGCTCTGAAATGTACCGTGCTAAAAATTCTTACATTTATACATTTTCCCGCTCATAAAATTATGAAACAAAAAATTTTCTCCCCTCTCTGATCAATTACAAAACTTGCATAAGGTATAAGTTTCACCCTCTGCACCAAATGTAGTCAATTTCAAAGCCCAAGCCCCATCTGTTAATGGAATGACGTATTTCTCACCACCAGGGAGAGACCATGGCTGCTGATTGCCTGTGTCGGTCTCAAGCCGGCGTGAAACTATTTCCACGTGATTCTAATCGCATGACTCTTCCCCTGCACTTGACCCTGGGTCATCGATATACAAGCCCCGTTATCATAGCTGGTGGCACTCAGTGGCCTCTATATAGGACAAGGACTAATGAGTAACAGTTTTCGTTTTGAAGGAAACGAAAACGCTGGGGATAACATAATATAATATCTAGCCTGTCTCCTTCCAATTCAACTTGAAAATTTGTTGTTTAATGTTGTTCAACTTTCCATGACAGATTCTAGGCGATGGCCAGAGAACATATTATCATCTATAATCAGGATCCTAGCTGCAGCATTGGGTAATCTATCAATTGGGAGAGAAAGTTCCAACCCGTTGCTCCCCAGACCTGACCCACTGACTCTGGTAATAGATAGTCTGTTGTCCTATTCCTGGATTAACGTTTCCGAACAGCTTAACACTGTGCTCATTTTAGTTTGCGTTTGCTTAAGCATTCTACACCCTGGTAGCAGCAGCGCAGATAGTGGCTTGAATTTTTCTTGATCTCAACTGCTGTGTGTGTTTGAGTTGTATATCTAGTTAAATGGCATTGAAAGTTTGTAAGTCCATTTGGCAAGCTTTCAAAAGAAGCCTGTATGCGCCTGTGGTATCAGCGACGAATATTTACCACCAGCATCTTTTCCCAGATTTGGTTTGTTGGATTTCGTGCGGAACTACTGTACACACTCTGTAGAAACAAGAAGCTAGTAGTTCTGGCTAACAAAACATCAGCTGGTGTTCATTAGCATAATCATCAGAGTTGATAGCTAATAGAGATTTGAATAGCTTCATAGACTGATAGACGGATTATAGTTCTTGAGAGCCATTGATTGCATAGCATTTCCTGATGCTAATCAAATTGACTGATCCGAATCCGATCATCCGGTTTCAGCCAGCCTGAACGCTATCGACGAAACTACGAGCTCTAATCCTGATTGAATTCATTATTGTGCGCACGAAACCCACCTTTATTTGGGTTTAAAGCGTCTCGATTGTATCGCTAGTACATGTTTGATCACCATTTGGCAAATTGCCTGCTGTCTCTTCCTTTGCGTCTGCAGTGTAGCGTGAATTGCAACGGAGCTAATAGAACTTCAGTCTAACCTAGGCCGCCCCGGAGCTTACAAAACCAGCCCTAGAGAGTTATTATCCAAACCAGAATCAGCGGTGAAATGATTATAGCTGACTACTGTATAACAATAATCAGCTGTGATGATAGCATGATGATGAAACAAATAGAAATGATGGTAAATGCATTGTAATGCCTTTTAACTACGCAACAGAAGCAAATTGTGTATCCATGAACCATTATGTAACTTGAAAACCTCAATATGGCATATAGCTAGGGACTTTGTTTCTCGTGAAGGTGTGCACGTGAATACATACATAACTTGCAGCAAAGGCATCCTACCCACTACCCAGCCTTGGGTGAGGTCGGCGGCTGAGTCTGCCGTCGATGTCGACAGGTCTGTCTGTCTTCGGACTGCGTCGTGGTGGCCTCGCGACTGTTGAGTTACGGCGACGCCGCCACGCCCCCCTGCGACGATTTCTTCCAGCACGCGTGCGGCGGCTGGCGGAGGCAGGCTCACCAGCAGGACCTAGGTGACGATGGCGCGGGCTACAGCATCAACGTGGACCAGGTCAACGACGGAGTCGACTGGCGGATACGAGGCACGTGCTCGCCAGCGGTCTGTGTGTTTTATCCATCACTAGTCTCTGCCATAAACTGGGAACGCTACTCTACATGAGATTGCATTTTAGCCTGGTTACATAGAAGTTAAAAAACACAAACTTTTGTAATTGTAAACTAAAAGATTAGCAAGTAAATAGATGTGTTATAAACCTCATCGTGATTTTCTGTCATATTTAGAAGCAGGAAGTAGGAATCTGTTGCTGTCCCCGGGTCTAGTTCCGAGTGATATTTCTCCACACCTTGGGGTGCCTTCTCAAATAAGTGGAGCTTAAATTGTCTGCTGAAGATTCGCAACCCAAGATTAAGGCCTTAGGCTGCCTCCGTGATTATATAAGAGGCTAAGACGAAACTCAGAGTCGCTATCGGTTCAGTGCTGATGCCGACATTGACTCCAGACAAAAGTTTTGCTAGAAAGCTGACCGAGCTTAGTTCTCCTGGATTCGAGTTTTCTCCAATGACAGACGGCTGTTTTCAGAACCACGTTATGTAAAGCCGAGTCCTGGGGCTGCACGACACACATACCTGCTAATGTTATATGGTGCCGCCAACTCTACCGCCGTTGGAAGGGTCTACCAAGGATTGGGAAGTCCTTGTGCAGTATTCCCGTCCAATATTTGTTCATATACATTTTGTTTAAGTTGTTTCAAGTTCGCTTTTTGGGGTCGGGGCTTTCCTAAGGTTATGAAAGGACTTGTCGGAGCTTTCCTAAGGATATGAAAGGACTTGTCGGAGCTTTCCTAAGGTCATGAAAGGACTTATCGGAGCTTTCCTAAGGATATGAAAGGACTTGTTGGAGCTTTCCTAAGGATATGAAAGGACTTGCCGGAGCTTTCCTAAGGACATGAAAGGACTTGTCGCGGAGACCCCAACCCCACCATGCAGCTCTGCCAGGGAAGGTTCAACAACTTTCTATTTCTTTCGCTTTCAACAGCATTTTACACAAGTGTGGGAGATCAGAAACTGATCCAGGAGGTAAAGAGGGTGGTAGCCCCGCTCACTCAGATCGCAGAAGCACCTCTTTCGCGTCCGGTACCCACATCAGGTTCCGAAGGCGCTGCCAGCACGGACAGGAGCACACATGTGCGAAGTGATAAAACTCAGACAAAGGTAGATGTATGTGTACCTAACGGTAAAGACAGAAAATGATGGCTTGTAATAGGCGAGGTAGAGTTGCCCTGTTCGGCACACTATCGATAACGGGCATATTTTCACTCCCGTGAGCTACCCCTCCATTGTTGGTGTCATTCGCCAGATGTGCCCGATTAACTATTTGACCGCCCTTCTTTGGACAGCTTACCATGTTGGTGAAACCGTCGATATTGTACCTTTTTCAAATCTATGGCACTTTTGAAATACCGACTGACCATTAAACACACCCAAGTTTGTTGACAGAAGGGCCCCCATTCAAATTCCAAGAGACGCCCTCAGTTGGTCACATGGTATGTGCCTCTACGTGTAGGCATGCGCTGCATTTAAATAACTCGCTCCACGCGCTCCGTTGCGAGATCTAAGTGTATGTACGCTTCTGCAGAACGCGGTAAACTGAACAGGCGAATTGTCCGAAACACACCAAAAATATTATAACTAGGAATTTAGTCGATTAACTTTCTTTTTCTATGGACGGCAGAATTAGATTTGAAATAGGTTCAAAATGACGCATGAAATATTTTCCGGATCGCAATTGCCAAGAAGCTAAGTACATTTTTTTGTGCGTTGAACTGGTGAAAGTTATTGATATAAATGGCTGTAACTCTGGTAATAGATTTTCGTTTAGCTTTGCTGAATTTTCCAGAAATAGGAAAACTGTATTGCCTTAAGTGTCACTTTAACTAAAATGTATTGTTGACTGTGCGAATTTTTTTCAGAGCTGCTTCAGTCACCAGAATATCAGAACGTTCCTGGTTTTAAGAAGGCTCAGGACTTTTTCTCGTACTGTGTTCGGGAGCTACCAGCGACAAAGAGAGAGCTCCGGTCATCAGGTGGGTGGCTAACTGACATGTGAAGACAACACTTTTGTTCCTGCAGAAACACCAGGCTGCAAGTTGCCAAATTTTCCCTCTAGGATACATGCTGATTGGGGTTTCATGCATCCACGGTTGATAAATCTGACTAAGACAACTTACTTTCAAATCTTCTATTTGAGTACTTGCTGGGGCTGAAAGTGGCTGGCCTCGGCCTCAGCATGCTCATAATGCTTGTGCTTGCTGGTATCGTCTACCGTAGAGGTGCTGAAGCTGCAGCCTCAGCCACAGTGGACGGTGGCGCGTGCTCCGTGTTTACGGAGGGTATGGCGGGAGGCTTCTGTTAGACATTCAACCGTACATTTTTTACCATTATACAGTCTGCCTTGTAACTTGTACAAGGATACAAACGCCTCAAAATTGAATCAATGTATGCCTATTTTGCGCTGAGTCATGTCACGAAACGCCACCGTTCCACCGCCAGATCACCATTTGACGCCACTTTGTTTATGATTCGCAGCTGATCACATCGTGAAGCACGTGCTGGGAGGTTTTCGGAGCTCGCAGGACTGGAGCTCGCGTCCTGTAGAGCTCACCTCGCTGCTGGTGCAGCTGGACAAGCTGCTGGGCACTCCTCTCTTCGACATCAGCCGGTCGGCGGACCCCAAGAACCATAGCCAGACTGCATTTCTGGTCAGCCCGGCCGCCTTCGAGACAACTGGCTCGAGGAGTCTCCAGGGAAGACTTTCTCTCTTCCAGATGGTAGGATCTGAAGCTAAGGCTTTAAGTGTGGCAAAGCTTTTCCTCATTTTTCTTCGATGAAATTTCCCATTCTAGCCATAGTTTGTTCATATAAAATGTAGAATTATACAGAGAGCAGAACCGGTCTCCGACTACTGGATTGATTGAGGAACACGGCTTCGGCTACAAGAGTACCCCCTCGGACATCGATAATTTGTTTAGCCGCCCAACCATTTTGTAGCCAACTGATCCCCTATGTTGTCCCCCGCAGTCTTGCTTTTCTTGGGAGCAAATAATACCTACCATGTATAGAAAAAATCACCACAGAAAACTTACCAAAAAATAGGTAGGGTGAAAACCTTGGAAACAGGTACGAAATAACAAATAATGAAGGCATAACAATAATACGAGTAATTCTATATGCTTAACACGCGCCCCGCTGGGGGGCAAAATTCGACCACTCCTGGTTTTTCCCAGGTAGCTCAAACAAGAAGAGACTCAGAACAACGAAACTTACGGTACCTTATTTCTTATCAATTTTTACATATCTGACCAAATTTTTTAGTTAAGGTCATGTGAGGTCAGGGGAGCTATTGACGGTCAAGTGACCCGACCTCAAAACCTAAAATCACGAATTTGAAGCGGCGCCCAGGGAACATCAGCAAACCGATCAGTTTGAAACTTCCACAATATGATGAGGTCATTACGGTCTACAAATGTGCTTTCTCTGAATTTTGATATTGTTGACCTAAGGTGGTGTCAAATTTTTGGTCACCCCATTATAAGTCTATGGTGAAAAATAGAGTGGGCTCGTTTTCAGAAAATACTCGACAGATAAGGCTGAAAATCCTCAAACTGTCTATTTTTACCACGATCTTGACCATTAAGTTGAGTATTTGAGCATCTGAGCTCGCAAAGGTCATATCAGGTCACGGGAGCAGAGAGTGATTGTTTTGCCAATAACTTCTCCTGAATTGCGATAAAGCTCCCATTTTGCTTGCAATGTGCTTATATTGTCACGGGGAGTCGATTAATTTGCAGCATGACCATACCAGGTCACTCTGTGACCCTGACCTAGGTCGAGGTCAGGTCATTTTGACTATTTGACCTAGCAAGGTCATATTATACATTATTCGATTCGCCGCGATAAGAGGAATCCAATGATGCATAAATATTTGCTCTAGCTCCCCTGAGGGCAGATCTAGAGAGGGAAACGTACACTGCTTTGTTGTAAGCCTATGGAGCATTATTTTACCTATGCTGACCTCAATATTGACCTGACAAAAAATTATTCTTATAGATTCCCTTCGTCTTAACAAGAGCTTTTGAACGCCGCCCATAATTTTCATTTAGCTTTCGTGGGGAACGAGATACGGAGGGGTGAAAAACGCCCCCCCAGCGGGGCGCGTCATGCAAGGGACGCCAGCGGGGCGCGTGTTAATGGTACACCAACTGTTGCAATCATATGATGTGGTCAACGCTATCCCATTTGAAAGATATTATGGGGATCAAATGACAGCTTATTCAGGGAATCCGCCGGCACTTGAGTCTGAATGGGATGCGCAGAATTCTGCCATGCTATTCACTATACCGCCGTTCTCCTATGCTAAGACGAGTTGATGAAGCTGTTGTTGAAGTTATCCTGCCCAGCTTTCGAATTCTGCCCCCGCTCTTTATGTAAAATATTTGCGTCGAAAGTACCTATTTAGCTGCGAGGAGGGCTATGTCAAGCATTCTGCAAAAGGGCCAATACAAGTTTTTGTTCAATTGATCGTAGTCTGTGCTGGTTATTCTGAATGCTTTATTCCCACACATCACTGCTGGGGACGTGGGTCAATATCGCGCCTAATCACTCTATCAGTGATGTATCTGTCTAGCTTTGGTTGCATTCGTCGATCTGGCAATTTCTCTGTTCTACTTCTCTTTACAGCACCGTAAGCTGCGAATTCCGAAACGACGAGGGAGGGAGTATCCGGAGCTCGGGCGGGCCTCTGCAGGGTCGTCTCTCGACCGCCTGTGGAGCAGCCCTAAGCCGAGGAGAAGAGCCAGCAGGCGGAGGGAACAGAGAGCTGCGGACAGCAAGACCACTCAGGAGACCAGGCCGGACGCAGAGCCGTTACCTGACCCGGTGTCGGAGGAAGCTGAGGACGGAGATGTGGAAGGTGCAGAGACTGCGGACGAGGCCGGGGTCGGCGCTGATGGCACGGTGGAGAGCAGCCAGGTGTTCCAGGCCCTCGAGGTATGGTGCTGGACTTAAAAGTGGTGGTCAGACTTTTCTAGCTGAATTCATACGGCTATTATTACGTGATTCCGCACATGTTTATCAACACCGGACTTTAGGAAAGAACATGGTACACCTGACTGAAAGGAACCGTCTTGGTTAGCTGGGAGGAGGTTAAAACACTTGTCTGACAAACAAGTTCTTAAAAAGGTGTCCCCATCCGGCCACTGTTCAGCCGTGTTGGCTTTTGCGCAACGAGCTTCTGCGGGTTTCTGTGTTTCACTGCTCAGTGATTGGGTCCCTTTTATACATTAGTTTTTTTGTTATTTGATTGATGGAATCGGCTTTTTGCAATGTTTTTTTCTGTTTGATGCGCAATCTTAGGCAAGGCGTTGAATCAGTGTCTAGACTAACTCTTGCTTTAAGGCTTATCTAATTCCCTCCGTGCGACGTGGCGCGTCAAATAGCAGGCATAGAGGCACCTGTTATTTTATATATTTAAGCAGTTCTTGTTGAGTCAAATATCGTCTTTCGGTTCAAACCATACTCTCTGTGTAGTGTCAACAATTCCATGAATTGACCCGTCCTTACATTTTCCGCGCTATGAACTTAATAAACATCTCGCTCAGCTCATATATGGTCGATTAGTGATTGAGTGATCATGCCCTTTGCCTGTCAGGCTTAAAATATTTCATACATTAAAAATATTTAAGTACTAACTGCTTTCAATGTTGTTACAGACGGCTTTGTTATAATATATCCTAAATAGTTCACGGCAGACTTCTGAAACTGTCTTACAACTAAGTCTTCAACTAAATCGCGCAGATTCCCATGAAAGGTTCGCGGTAATATTTTTCGGGGGACGATCTATCATAGGGCTAAGAAAGCAAAGACTCTGTGAAGGAGTGATCCATAATTTCGTAGACAGGGTTTTCATTTGTCATACGACTTGGTCGGATCGAGTCAGGCTGAACACTTTTAAATCGTTGGTTAGAACTGCCCATTCAGTGCCTATTCTGCAGACCAGTGCATACTTTCGGGCTGTAGCCTATCGCTAGTTTTATGTTATACCGCCAAGAACTGACAAATTGAATGTTACTGAGTGAGCTCAAGCGTTGGACATGATAACTCGATAACATGCTTAATTTTCTGGAATGACTGAGTATAAAGTCAATACAGAAGGCATAAAGGGACGTTCAGGTGCTACCGACCAGAATGTTTTCAATTTCAGGTTATCAATTCTGATTTCAGTTCAATCGCCGCCAACTTGTTTCCACCCATCAGCCGGTGCTGTTCATAGCGGAGTGCATGGGATGTCGTGAAGTTTCCATGCCTATAACCTAGAACGTTCTAGACGTGAGATGCTGAGCTATGTGGAAATACTTCAGATAATGCAGAAACATTTTCGAGGCAGCCCGTATTATCAATTTATTGAGCCTTCTCTTCGGGTGGATATGTAGAAATAAGCCAATGTAGGCACCCCAGCCTGTTAAGCCTTTAAATCATCATCTGTTCCAAAACAGAACAATCATCTTTGACTTCTTTCTTGACGCTGGATGTTACTTATGCACGTTTATCTCAATAGCAGAGGACAAAGTGATGTAGAAGAAAAACTTGGCTGAGCTCCATTTTTAAGCAATCAAATAATGTTTTTGTATTGACAGTGGAGGGAGAAAGAGGAACGCAGAAACAAGTCCCTCCGATACTTTCTCTACCACAGCAGACTCCGAAACGCCAGCTCAGAATTCAGCGAACGAGACCTAGAGCAGTTGGACGAACTTCTTACCATGCTGGAAAAGGTAAGGCTGTTGTTAAGATTACGTAAAAGAAAGTGCTGCTTCCACTTTCTCATCCCTTGTCACTTTCGCATGTCCTATCTACTGTTTATAATCTTGTTCTTATTCCACTTGTCTTCTTGTGTAATATTACTCTATTATGATGTCTGGTTATTTCTTTATTATGATTAAATTACTATTATATTGTCACTGATCTGCTGTATGCTCAACTCAGAAGGCACACCACAAGAACACAATACTAAAAATACAGTATATCGGATAATATTATTTTCTACACACACTGTTAATTAGTGCCCGCAACCCGCGGCCCAATCACGGAGCGGATCACCATCGCATCACAGGGCTCGACTGGCTCCGAATTATAGTTAATGGTAATGCCTGGCATAGGCTTAGGAAAAACAGTGGGCCAGGGGGACATGATCTCCCAATTTTCGAGATCTTAACCATTGACCCTATGACATTGAGTGGAAATAAATGACTTAGAAATGCACCTTGCCTTCCCCCAATATTCTGGACGTTCCTACACCAATGATGCCTAGAATGCAGCCGACATAATTTCAGCGTGTGACTGAAGTTTGTAAATCCTCGCAATAGAAAATCGACCTCGTCATTGGCAGACTTGTGGAATAACAGTCTGACTTTGTGTGTGTAATGTCACCCGTCACAAGTGTGCTAGTGTCAATTTTACACATTTTGCGCGAATCGCGTGTTTGGACCATATCAGGTCACGGAGGCATGGGGTCATTTTCAAAGGCCAGCACGAGGTTTCATCCGTATTTTTCGCTGCGCTGATACAAGCGGTTGATGTGTCCTTTACACACGCACTAGGAGGCCTCGGAGCTCCCCGTGCACATTTTCCCCCGGTAAACGAAATTTCAAATACCGAAGACCTCAGTTGTTTGAGAAAACTATAAGGTAAATGTTACATGGTGATTTTTGTATAACAGTGGTTGACAGATATTAACACTTAAACCAACACAGCAGGTAGATGAACGCGTTTCGACAAAAATTGTCTTCTTCAGCATCTATGGTAGGAGGGATAAGGAACCCGTCATCAAGACATTCAGCAGTTTCATCGTTTGGATTTTTGTGCAAAATTATCGTGCGATAGAAATATAAAGACACCGTTTTTGAGGATATTCCAATAATGCTTCTTGAATTATTCTAAAATGTATATAAGCAAGCTTCGATATGAGACAATCTAGCCTTATCACTGTTTTAAATAATGTTCTATGTTTTATCATCATTATTGTTTTTGTTATTATTATATAAAACTTTTTTTCTCTTTGCTTAACCAACTCCTAATACAGCCGCAGATTTTGCCCATTTCATGAAGCCTGGCCTAAGATTAAAAGTATCATTTTTAGCTATATGTGCTGCTTCTGTAGCTTTCCTATTATCTTTGTTTTTACAAACTGCTATAATTTTAGCTCTATCCCAGTTTGGTAGATGATTTGTCTTCATGGAATGTATGACAAATGCACTGAATTCTGAGTTGTTTCCAAGGTCTCTTCTATGTTCTTTTAATCTTGTTTTTAGACCCCGTCCTGTTTCACCTATGTACGATTTCGTACACGACCCGCACGGCACCTGGTACACTACACTTTTTGGATCTAAGTCATCTGATCTTTCTTTTTTCGCTAAGCTGCTACTAAGTTTTTACCGGAACAAAATGCTACTTTGCAACCCGTTTCTTCAAGTTTGTTTGCAATAATTTCAGCTGGTTTTGAGTAAGGTATCGTAACACATCGTATCTGCTCCTTTTTGTTGGATTTCGTGGATCGTTTTCTTATATCTAGAGCTTTCTTTTTCATATTTATCAGAAATCCTCTCGGATATTTTAGCTTCGTGAACGAGGTCATAATATGTTCTATCTCTTCTTGCAGGTATTCATCACTACAAATACGGAAGGCCCTAAGAAAAATCCTAATACTACTCCTCGCTTCACCCTATCACTGTGACCTGAGTAATAATGTACATAGCATTCCTTGTTCGTTGGCTTTCGATATACTTTGAATTTAACTTCGGCACTCCTAACAATCTCTGTGTCAAGGAAAGCTAGAGTTCTCTGATGTTCTTTTTCAATGGTGAACTGGATTTTCGGATCAACTGAGTTTAGTTGATTGAGTTTAGTTTCTAAGTCCATATCATTGGGGACTACAACTAATATGTCATCGACATATCGAGCCCAGATCACATTTGACCCCATTATCTCTAGGTAATGATGTTTTTCAAGCCATTCCATGTATAGGCATGCAGCAACTGGGCTTAACGGTGAACCCATCGCAAGACCACTGTGTTGAAAGTACTCATCCGAGTTGAAAGTGAAACCACCAAAATTCATGCACATTTTTAGCAATTTTAAATAGTCTTGTTTTTGGTAAGGGCAGATGGTCAGGGTTCATGTTCTTTGTTACGGATTCGATAGCTTTCATTGCCCCTCTACTGAAACGTTCGTAAATAATGATTTAACATCAAAACTGGCTAGAAACTTATCTGAGAAGTCGATGTCCTTAATTTTCATCATGAGGTCATCAGTATTCCGGAGGTGTGCGTCGCTGACGGCACCCAACGAGCTTGATAGGGGTCTTGCTAATACTTTGGCGATACGATGAGGAGCACTGCCAATCCCTGACGTAATGGGACGCATCGGTATGTTTGTTTTGTGCAGCTTTGGAAGACCGCGCATTCGTGGTGCGGTAGGAGCCTCTTCCAGAAGGTGAAGGAGTTGTTTTCCTTTTCAGACTTTTGTAACAGTTTTCTTGTTTCTTGGTTGAATTTCTTACTGAGTTTTTCAATAAATCCAGAAGCTTTTTTCTCATAGGTATCTGTGTCTTGTAAGAGATTCTTCATTTTATTTATGTATGCAGCCTTATCCAATATCACAACTCCTCCCCCTTTATCCGCTTGAGCAATGATTATTGACAGGTCATTGGCAAGGCTCTTCAACGCGTTCATGTATCTTCTAGGTAATTTATCAGGTTCTTTGTCCGTTAGAGCCTCACAGCATAACAGAATGCCTTGTATAAATCCCTTCTCTACATCATCCTCGCAATATTTGTAGTTCCTACGGACATGATCTACATAATGATCTTTGTCTCTGCCTGTATCAAACTTGAAACCAAGAGATAACGCTTCTTTTTCATAATTACTGAGTGACCGTGTTGATAAATTTGTAACTATGTCAACGTTCCCGGCTTCTTTCCATGGACTAGCATCGCACAGATTCTTCAGTTTTTGTTTGAGTTTCGCTTTTTGTTTATCTTTGAATTTGTTGAGCTTTGTTCGTAATGATATCGACAATTGTATTCCCTTTAGTTCGTCTTTTAGAACATATATCTTGTCTTTTATCTCAGCACATGCTTCTTCGAGGAAAGAACGCGCAGAAGCACTAAAGGGATGATCTTTTCTTTTAAGTTGTTGAGGAGCTGATTTTGGTAAAACTTGTTCAATGATACAGTCTTGAAGGAATTTTAAACGATTGAAACTGCTGGATATCTTTTTTCTGGTGACGAATTCTTGTCTCTCTGTGATGTTGGTTTCGATGTTCATGTCAGACAATTGTATAACAGTGGTTGACAGATATTAACACTTCAACCAACACAGCAGGTAGATGAACGCGTTTCGACAAAAATTGTCTTCTTCAGCATCTATGGTAGGAGGGATAAGGAACCCGTCATCAAGACATTCAGCAGTTTCATCGTTTGGATTTTTGTGCAAAATTATCGTGCGATAGAAATATAAAGACACCGTTTTTGAGGATATTCCAATAATGCTTCTTGAATTATTCTAAAATGTATATAAGCAAGCTTCGATATGAGACAATCTAGCCTTATCACTATTTTAAATAATGTTCTATGTTTTATCATCATTATTGTTTTTGTTATTATTATATAAAACTTTTTTCTCTCTTTGCTTAACCAACTCCTAATACAGCCGCAGATTTTGCCCATTTCATGAAGCCTGGCCTAAGATTAAAAGTATCATTTTTAGCTATATGTGCTGCTTCTGTAGCTTTCCTATTATCTTTGTTTTTACAAACTGCTATAATTTTAGCTTTTCAGCAGTTTCAATCGTTTAAAATTCCTTCAAGACTGTATCATTGAACAAGTTTTACCAAAATCAGCTCCTCAACAACTCAAAAGAAAAGATCATCCCTTTAGTGCTTCTGCGCGTTCTTTCCTCGAAGAAGCATGTGCTGAGATAAAAGACAAGATATATGTTCTAAAAGACGAACTAAAGGGAATACAATTGTCGATATCATTACGAACAAAGCTCAACAAATTCAAAGATAAACAAAAAGCGAAACTCAAACAAAAACTGAAGAATCTGTGCGATGCTAGTCCATGGAAAGAAGCCGGGAACGTTGACATAGTTACAAATTTATCAACACGGTCACTCAGTAATTATGAAAAGAAGCGTTATCTCTTGGTTTCAAGTTTGATACAGGCAGAGACAAAGATCATTATGTAGATCATGTCCGTAGGAACTACAAATATTACGAGGATGATGTAGAGAAGGGATTTATACAAGGCATTCTGTTATGCTGTAAGGCTCTAACGGACAAAGAACCTGATAAATTACCTAGAAGATACATGAACGCGTTGAAGAGCCTTGCCAATGACCTGTCAATAATCATTACTCAAGCGGATAAAGGGGAGGAGTTGTGATATTGGATAAGGCTGCATACATAAATAAAATGAAGAATCTCTTACAAGACACAGATACCTATGAGAAAAAGCTTCTGGATTTATTGAAAAACTCAGTAAGAAATTCAACCAAGAAACAAGAAAACTGTTACAAAAGTCTGAAAAGGGAAAACAACTCCTTCACCTTCTGGAAGAGGCTCCTACCGCACCACGAATGCGCGGTCTTCCAAAGCTGCACAAAACAAACATACCGATGCGTCCCATTACGTCAGGGATTGGCAGTGCTCCTCATCGTATCGCCAAAGTATTAGCAAGACCCCTATCAAGCTCGTTGGGTGCCGTCAGCGACGCACACCTCCGGAATACTGATGACCTCATGATGAAAATTAAGGACATCGACTTCTCAGATAAGTTTCTAGCCAGTTTTGATGTTAAATCATTATTTACGAACGTTTCAGTAGAGGGGGCAATGAAAGCTATCGAATCCGTAACAAAGAACATGAACCCTGACCATCTGCCCTTACCAAAACAAGACTATTTAAAATTGCTAAAAATGTGCATGAATTTTGGTGGTTTCACTTTCAACTCGGATGAGTACTTTCAACACAGTGGTCTTGCGATGGGTTCACCGTTAAGCCCAGTTGCTGCATGCCTATACATGGAATGGCTTGAAAAACATCATTACCTAGAGATAATGGGGTCAAATGTGATCTGGGCTCGATATGTCGATGACATATTAGTTGTAGTCCCCCAATGATATGGACTTAGAAACTAAACTCAATCAACTAAACTCAGTTGATCCGAAAATCCAGTTCACCATTGAAAAAGAACATCAGAGAACTCTAGCTTTCCTTGACACAGAGATTGTTAGGAGTGCCGAAGTTAAATTCAAAGTATATCGAAAGCCAACGAACAAGGAATGCTATGTACATTATTACTCAGGTCACAGTGATAGGGTGAAGCGAGGAGTAGTATTAGGATTTTTTCTTAGGACCTTCCGTATTTGTAGTGATGAATACCTGCAAGAAGAGATAGAACATATTATGACCTCGTTCACGAAGCTAAAATATCCGAGAGGATTTCTGATAAATATGAAAAAGAAAGCTCTAGATATAAGAAAACGATCCGCGAAATCCAACAAAAAGGAGCAGATACGATGTGTTACGATACCTTACTCAAAACCAGCTGAAATTATTGCAAACAAACTTGAAGAAACGGGTTGCAAAGTAGCATTTTGTTCCGGTAAAAACTTAGTAGCAGCTTAGCGAAAAAGAAAGATCAGATGACTTAGATCTAAAAAGTGTAGTGTACCAGGTGCCGTGCGGGTCGTGTACGAAATCGTACATAAGTGAAACAGGACGGGGTCTAAAAACAAGATTAAAAGAACATAGAAGAGACCTTGGAAACAACTCAGAATTCAGTGCATTTGTCATACATTCCATGAAGACAAATCATCTACCAAACTGGGATAGAGCTAAAATTATAGCAGTTTGTAAAACAAAGATAATAGGAAAGCTACAGAAGCAGCACATATAGCTAAAAATGATACTTTTAATCTTAGGCCAGGCTTCATGAAATGGGCAAATCTGCGGCTGTATTAGGAGTTGGTTAAGCAATGAGAGAAAAAAGTTTTATATAATAATAACAAAAACAATAATGATGATAAAACATAGAACATTATTTAAAACAGTGATAAGGCTAGATTGTCTCATATCGAAGCTTGCTTATATACATTTTAGAATAATTCAAGAAGCATTATTGGAATATCCTCAAAAACGGTGTCTTTATATTTCTATCGCACGATAATTTTGCACAAAAATCCAAACGATGAAACTGCTGAATGTCTTGATGACGGGTTCCTTATCCCTCCTACCATAGATGCTGAAGAAGACAATTTTTGTCGAAACGCGTTCATCTACCTGCTGTGTTGGTTTAAGTGTTAATATGGTGATTTTTGTCTAGTACATGACACCCATTATTGTTTTTAGTTTCTTTATGTTTGATTACTTGCATTTCCATCGGTGTTTTTTGTAGTATGTATTGGCAAGATCCAGTGTACTGATTTTAACACTTGTGATGACAAAGACCTAAGAATAACCTAAAATGTGAGACTTGTCTGCTCCTGTAGATATCTATATACATCCATACATATTGATAAGATTGTCCATGTCAAGCTTGTTGTTACATGGAATGGTAGCACGGTAAAACTTTTTGATGGTCTTCTCTTCTTCAGAAGTGGGAGTGATTTTGTCGACATTAATACGGGAACAATTGGCAATTTCCATATAAAGTTTGGATACGATTGCTATATTATAATGCAGGCCATTTTTTAACATATTAACTGGGGGCATTTGCCCCCCTCCCCAGTCGGCCGAAATGCCCCCAGTGCTCGGAAATTGGCCCTCCAGTGAAAAAGACAGGAGATTACTTAAACTGCAACAAATGAAAACTCACCTAATGAAAATAAGACAGAATACCACCCTATAATAATAATTTAGCTTTATTGCTGGTGCCAAATTGGCAGTCCACAAAAATTGTGTTACACAATTTCCATCCGTGGCTGTCTCCTCCATCGTGCGAAGACGAAACAAAGCACATAGTTACGAGAAATCCCGGCAAAGCAACCTCAGCATCAACTAATCCCAACGCTGGAGATGAACGCTGGCCTACAACCAATCAAACATCATGCTCTATCCGACCGGAAGCCCAGACCCCAGCCAGTGTCGCGAGATTGTATGATACTCTCATTTCACACGCAGTCAGTTGTCAGCGCTAAGAGCTCGTTCGTGGATTAGACGGGACACGGTGTAGTGAAAGTGCGTAAGATTGGTTGCTAGTGTGGCGGTTGAAGTGATTCGTCTCTTTACTTTTTATTGTGGTGGTAGCATACATAAACGTCACCACCGGTAAAAAAGCGAGGGGGCCAGCCAAACTTCAACCTGATGCTGACAACAAATTTTCCACGTTAGTTCCAAAAACTGTTCGAATTTGAGGACTTCGTTGCCTTCCGCAGCGACTGGTTATACAAATTTCCGGTTTTCTCCCATTTTTACTGAGATCAGGAAATTGCTGGTCAAAAAGTGGGGGGAGGCCCCTGGTCTCCCTTTTTCTGAGGCTTGTAGCATACATGCAAATTTATAGTGAGATCGCTGCATCAATTTGTTCTGCAAAGTCGATAAGTTGTTAGCTGGCCTTTTTTATCGATTCCTAGATGTTAAATATTGGGAGAGATTAAATATTCGGCCACAGCCCTCCGTTGAAATCATCGAAATGTCTCCCGAGAAACCTTTCCAACATGGAAAAAGCTGGTGACGCCGTATGACCCTGACATTGCGTCGATACGCCTAAAAAATTGTTGACTGGTTTTTGTACTACATTCCCGAGATGATTTTGACAGCAACAGCCACACATCATAGTAGCTATGTACATAAAACTTACCTTGATTTAGCCTATAAACCACTCGTGTTCGATACTATAGGAATTTACTTACCTTACCACACTTATAAAGCAAAATAAGAAAATAATCTTTTTATTTGGAATACATTGTGGCAGCTTCATGGCTGACAGGTTGGCCGTTTTGTGAACAAATATCTCGAATTGGGTCTTTTTTGCGTTTGGCCCCACGATTTGTTTTCGGTTGGCCCTTTCTTGGTATCTAGCCTTTTTTGCCCCTTTTTCTAGCAGCTGTCACCTAAGCTATTTCTGGTTTGTCCCTTGTCCTATACATATGGCTTCTTTTGACCTCATCCGCTCTTGAATACGATATTCTGACACCGAAAAAGCAGCAGAGCAGCAGAAAAAATGGTATGATGGTGGGAGGGAGCGACAGAACTTTGTTAAAAACACGATCCACAAGAATGATGACCACCGAAAACCGGACGCGAATGCGCCCTTTGGGTGAAAATTTGATGGCAAAGTGCGCCTTAAGAGGCTCCACACTCCTCACTTACCGAAATCCTAGTTCCGCCACTGTTCAAGAGCAAAACATGCATAGTTGGGGCGAAAGCAATAAATGTTAGCGGGGGAGCGGTGCGGCCAAGATGATTATTGATGCTAACAAATGTTCTGGTTATGTGGATAAAATCATTTGATAGTCACGCGGGATTAGAAGGGCACCCCTGGCTTCCTATTAAAGGGAATGTGGCACCTTGGTCGAATCCTAAAATTTAGTGTAATTAGGGGAAATGTTAGCTGAAAATCAAGGAGGCGTCCATGATTTCTCTGAAAAACGTAAAATAAGCTCCATATATTCATTTTCAAAATGTTTCTCTAGGGAAAGAAATAAATATCTGCCAGTGGATGATGTCATAATCTGACAACCACTACCATTTTCAATACGCCTCAAGGACTTCGATTGGCTGATACTCACCGTGACGTCAGTGTATGTCGTCGCACCAACAGTCATAACAACTGTGGCCTGCTGCTAAGGGTACATGATGGGTGCATTTCAGGTAGGTTTTAGTTTTTTTCTACAGAAATCTCGAGTTGTAAAAAAATGATATATTGAGTACCGGATTTTCCGACTTTCTTTACAACTTGGCTATCTCCGTTAAAATCACGTTATTAAGGTGCCACATTCCCTTTAAATGAGTAGTGTGCTAGAAAACATTGCGTCAAGTAAATATCAAACTGTCAACAATTAGTTTTAAACAGTGATACAAGTCACTTTTTCTGTGGGCTTATGACGACCGCTAGTGGTTTTTTTTGCCTCAAATTTGGCTTTTGTGGTATTTATTTGTCTACTTTGGTGAAAATAAAATTTTGCCCCTCTTTGACCCTTTTTTCTAACTCGGTTTTACCTTTTCCGCGGAAAACATTGGTAGCCCTGGGAAGCATTTATGATCTGGAATAGCATGGAATAACACAAAAATTGAAACATTGTTTAACACTAACGCGTCTAAGTCTTATTAAACCCCCTCAATATGGGGTTTTGATTCCCTGAAGACGCTATAATGGCCATTAAAAGAAATGTCCCCCCCACTGACTTTTCCTTAAAAAATGGCCTGTTATAATGTGATGAAGGTTTGGTGTTTGACAGTTCAAGCCCACAAGCCAAGAAAAGGCTGCTGTGGAAGCAGACGGTCGTCTGGCCTATTCAACTCAGATGACAGTGAATGAGCTTCAAACTGGTTTCTCTCAGGTAAGAAAACGAATCTTTGCGTCTGAGTCATTCTGAGATGGTTAGGGATAGGAATGCGCTAAGAGAGACGTTTTTAATTGAGGAGCAGTGGATTTTAGATGTAGAAATGTCCGGAATTTGGTTGTGCCACGTATTTTTAGCCTATTTATTTCCATGTTGTGTCACACGGGCTAGCGCTTGAAACTCTGAAATTATCGAGGACTTAACGGGCTAGTGTTTAAAACGCTAAATTTATTGAGGAGAACATTGAACTCCTAGCTTCCTGCTCCTGCGGGAGATGCTGTTTTGCTTGAGATTTATACACGGCCCGGTCAGGTACTAGCCACATGACGCATCGGTTCCGATGAACTCAGCCGACGTGCCCGCGGGCTGATTTTGCAGCTGAACTGGACGCGGCTGCTGGCGGAAGTGATGGAGACGGACCTCACCGGCTCCGACACTGTCTACGTGTCATTTCCCGGCTATCTGAACGACGTGTCCGTCATCCTGGACCTGTTTCCTCCGTGGACTGTGCATAACGCCCTGCTGCTGCTCTACAGGTAGCGGTGTCTGTGTCTGGTCTGACCCGTGTCTGGTCTGACCCGACCGAGTCGCAGTAATCCGATAGGTTTGTTTCATTTCGGTTTGTCCTCGCTCACCACCTGAGTGCAACCGCCTCCATGGGGTTAGACGAGGCGAGGGAGCTGCAACCTGAGATCATCAGCCATTGTATAGGAAGCGTTTTTTTGACGTGCATAGACATCGCGGTAAAAAGGCCGGCTCTCAGCTGGACGCCGAACCTCTTTGGCACGCTCCGTCTGGTACCGGACCAGCCATAGATCCCGCCGCTGGTGAGCACTCCTGCAATATAGGGAATTAATGTATTCATAAGTATTTTTCACCGATAATAGCCATCCAGTCTTGAATGCTGATGGATCACCAATCGGTAGCCCCAGTCGGGCCGGGGCTCAGCTCCAATGTGATTGAACGGCTAAATGCGATGTAAGTCCCTGATAAAATATAACCATTTCTTACATGTTTCCGGCTTCAGGTATCGTTATGCCGTTGTGGCACTGGGAAATATTGTCGTGGAATAGATACAGCTCTTAAATGCTTCCACTGTTTATACACCTCCCGCTCAATTAGTGTGTCCAACGCTCAATAAGGCACGTTGGACAGAGTGAATACTTTGGCGCTGGTACTGGTAGATCAGAGCCGAGAATAGGCTCCGCAATGGAAGTGTATGCTAACAGTGGCCCAACAGCTACAGGCACCTGGGGACAGTGCCGTGTCGAGGATTCGGCCAAGGGGGTCCGGCAGCCGTGGGGGTGCCCACAGGGTAGGGGCTTAGGAACCGGGCTCATCTGTGTTTTTATCGTATTTTGGCCTTACATTTCCACATGTGTGGGGAGCGACTTTTCAGGGGCCACCATCGACCTTTAGGAGAGCGCCATCAACCTTTCAGCGCGCGCACCAACGTTCGATCCGGAGGGGACAGGTGCCCCCTTTGCCCCCCCTGGACCCGCCTATGTCACCCAGGATGCAGAAGTCCAGGCTCCTGCGATGTAATCACTCCCCAACATCATCAATATACCATAGGTGCCACCTGAGAGCAATATCTGCCCATGTTACACTTGCTTTTAGATATCTCCCATACGTATAGTCACCAAATGCCACTATCAGGTCTTCCTGGTGTACACCATTAAAATAAAAATGGTTTCATTACTTAATCAAACCACTCTGTATCGCCGCTCACCACTCCAAGACCACTCCAGTAATGATTACAAAAAAATGTGCCACAGCCGTAAGCAATCATAAAAACTAAATGAAATTTAAAGAGTTGAACTTTATCGTTTCTCGTGGTTTTTTCTTTATAAGGACGCCTTTTTTACTTTTCAGTACATCTTTTGTTTTTTAAGAATGTTTTTTTGTTATGTTCTTTTTCGTTTATTTGCGTAGTGTAGCCTGCCCAATGCGTTTCAGTGGTGCGAAATTGTTTTCGGTGACGAAAAAACGTCCTAAAAAGGGAAAATCACAAAAACATTATTTAGAGGTGCGCAGTGCAGCCTGTACTTTAGAAGTACCGGACTTTTCTTATGATCTTACATTCAATGTGTTCCCGGAATCAATCCTCTTAAGAAGATATGATTTCAATTAGTTAAAAAATATGTGCTCTAAAATGAGCACTGCAGACTAAGTAAGGGTAATGCCTCAGATATGGCAGGCATATCGGTGCCATAGCATTACATGACGCCCACCAGGCCACGAGATTCCTTCCTTTAATGGGCTAACCTTGTTCAAAGTGATATGTGGTCAATGTATGTACCTTTTCCAGCTGGACATGCCTCATGTTGACTATGAAATGAGCCTGTACTATGCTCATGCTCTCCTTTTGATCTCCTGCCAAGTGAAATAGGGGGGCTCTTCGATATCTTGGACCCTCCTACACCCGTGCATTTGCAAGGTGAACGGGTGGGTCTTCGTCTTATGGCCTTGAGCTTATTTCAAACATTGAATCAAAACTAACAAGGAGCTACATGCTGAAATGTCACCGCTGGTATTTTCATAAAGTTAGATACAAATCAAATAAAGGCAGGGCAGAGTAGGAAGGTAGATGCAGTATTGTTCGCCGCCGCTCCGGAATCGGTGAGAGCGTTTCCAGCAGCGACGGCCATGCCTCCCGCTGAACACTGTCCCGACTGCTTCAGGACGGAGGAGCTGGACGACTTTATTGAAGAGCTGGCCGCGGCAGAGTCGAGCGACAGCAAGCGGGTCTCCTACTGCGCCGACACCACCACCCAGCTCTTCTCCGTCTCCGTGGGCGGCATGTTCGTCAGGGAAGCGGGCCGTGCCAGAGTGGAGCGTCTCAGAGCCCACGTGAGTGCCGCCGGTGAAAACTCTCCGGGCTGTGGCTGCTGCGGTGGCGGCCAGCCGCCAGAGCCCAAACTTCTGGCAGGTACCTGGTCAAATGTGACTGCTGCTGATGCATGGTGAGCCAGTAATGCAACAACAGAATCTATAAAAAATGGCACGATCTCTTGTGCACTGGTTTATTAACTGGAAAAACCGGCACCCCCTCATCAAGCGATCGGTGGTGTCTGTTTATTTATGAGTCTTGCGTCGTAACGAGTTCGGGAATTCCTGAATCTCACTCTTGTGTGATTGCTCTCCGTATGGTATGCGTGTCACGGTTTGAAAAACGGAGGCGAAAATCTACTTGTGTTACCTATTATTTGTCACAGACTGGATTTTCCTATCATCCTTCCATCGCATTTGGTGACATACTTAGAGTATATCTCCATACTAATCAGAGGTGGGCACTGCTACCGATTTTTTAAACTCTAACCGCTCTTCCAGTGCCTAGGCTAGGTGACACCACTACCCCTACTAGCGCTAATTTTTTTCAAAATTATGAAACTCGCACCCACTTCTCCGCTTCCGCTACTTTTATTAGGTAAAGAACACTGCTATATTCTAGAGTTCTGAGTTCTGGAGTTTCTGAAGTTCTGGAGTCACACTCTCGCTGGGAAGCTCTCTGCGTGGTGGGCAACACGTGTATAGCATACAATGTTCTAGCTCAGACCGGTTTCCAGTATTCTTCCAGAATCTATTATTTCCTAACCCATCACTGCCTGGGGGAGGGGCTCCAATCGATCCCCTCGGCTTTTTGCGAATGATTCTGACCCGATTCAAATGAAACGCGCCTCGCTTTGCAAGCCTGTAGGGTGGCCAGTTTGACAACCTATGACAAAAAGTGGCACCAGGTCAGGTCAGGTCAACGCGTTATGAAGCAATTTCTAAACCCATTTAAGGCGATTTTGTTCTTTTAAATTGAGGCTGACAAAACCAGGGTGCAATTCGGCGTCTAGAAGAGCCAGATCAGCTTCTAAATATCATTTAAAAGCTCGTGAAACGAAAAATCTGCAAGCTATCATCCATTTTAAGGTCAGGTCAATACCAAGGTCACACGATGCATGGTTAAAGATCCAGGGTAGGGTGTGGGGTTCAGGACCCCCTGCCAGCGTTAACCCATCCAGAACCCCCCTGGATTGAGAGGAGATCTCCAGCCTTGACCAGAGAGTCCCAAAGGTCACGAGGTTTTCGAAATTGTTTGTGTCTGTAACTTTTGAACTAATAAAAATGCAGTCTTAAATTTGGTATCATTGTGATGACCATGAGCGAAGGATTTGACTGATATGCAACATGACTTTAAAAGGTTATTATTTGACCTTGACCTAATGGAAAGCTAATGATTTGACCTTAAGAAGGGTATGCCGCATATCATTCAAATCCTCGGATCAGACGAACACATTGAGGTCTTTTGTTTTGTTCTGTGTCATGGTTCCCGAGTTGTAAGGGATTTTCGAAATTTGTCTTTTTTACCCACTTTGGCCCTCTGTGACGCCGCGGGTTAACGGCTATTGTTCAAAATTGGCTCTAGAATAGAAGACGGTGGGGCCTTTTCATTTTTCCGTATCACTATATTCGTTCCCGAGATGGGAGCGGACCCCCCTCTCCCACGTGGTGGAGTGTACGAAAAGAGTCCAGGCGTTACCGGGGTAATAACGTTCCTCGTTATGTGTGATATATTTTATCTAACATTTTGCACAAAATATTTGATTCAGCTACTTTTTACATGCAGAGCCGTATTCTACAATCCATGACTGAGACTTGCTGTGACCATCACTGCCAAAGCCTGGGAATAACCGTGGCATCAGCTGTCACCAGCTCCTGACGACTCCCGACAGGGCAAGTCTGATATGCTGATGGTGTCTCTCACCAGGTCTCTGAAATAATGTCAGCAGTCAAGGCTGAGCTGGTGCGCTCCATCGAGCACCAGGCGGGACTGTCCTCGTCAGCGCTCGGCCAGAAAATGCTGCGGAAGGTGCGCAGTGTGCGCTCTCTGTTGGTGGCGTCTGACAAGTTCTGGGAGGATGGCTTCATCAATGACCATGCGCCGGATTTTTCACGTCTGACGCATTCCGAGGTAAGTGACAGAGTTGATGATGTGTATGTACAATGTAGCATGCGTGCATCAGGCCTGCTCACATATTGCGCGAATTTTGGAAGCCTAGTTCCCCTGCTGTTTTTCTTCACTTGATGGCGCAGGAGGAAGTCAGCTCCTTAGCTCGGCTTCATCATCTGATGCCTGAGACCTGAAGTTTTTCTCGTGTGTTGCGATAGAGATTTCAATACAGGTGACATTTCCAACCATGTCAAATCACTAATGCTTTGCTTCCTGCTCATGGAGTGCTGTCATTCTGTAAAAATTCATGTTTAACATCACGAGGGACTTAATTAATGTGTTTGCGATACAGCCTGTGTTTTACCACTGTTCAATGCCTTGTGTCGATTACAATCCTAGATGTGCGCCAGCAATTAAGGACAATATGTTTCAAATATTTTTTCCGATGTACCCCGTTCCATCAACCCGATGTAAATTATTTTAGGCAAGTGCCATGGATTTACCTATATATTCATCTACACATGTTGTGATAGGCAACCACACCTGCTGCATATTCCTATAAAAGACCTAGGACGTAATTTCCCAGTACTGTGCGGCGGGGTGAGTGTGGTCTCTGACCAGTGGCACCGCTCTGCGCGGTCAGGAGGATGATCTGCCTGGCCGGCACCACCGCCACCATCTGCTGCAGCTATTGCAGACCCTCAGCGACGTCCGCAGCTTCATCACCCGCAAACACCTCAGCAGCATGCAGCGACTGACCGATGAGCACACGTGAGAGAGCTGGTACCCCGCCTAATTCTCAGCCGGGCTCTGCTCTGGTCTCAAGTGCATAGGGTTGGTGCACGCACGCTGATTGGGTATTCATATTTTGGAGTCCTTACACACTGCGTTGGTACAAGGAGTTGGTGTTCCGATCCTGGTGTGTACGCCAGACTGATGTTCTGACTTTTGGGCACGCGCAGTGCGTTGCTACCGGTCTCCTTCTTGTGCAGCTTCTTACGGAGTAAGAGCCGAATTGGCGTACGGAAGTAGCTTGTTTTCGCCGCCTGGTACACAGGGCTGTGATCAGAGCACGGCGCGGTGCGATCGCGGCAGAGCCCCGACAGGTAATGGCCGGAACATGGAGTCACACTCAGTCTGATGGAGGAGGTGTGGTCGGGCTTGTACCTGGCGCTGGTGCCTCTCTGGCCAGTCCTGACCGGATCGCTATCTCGGTCATAGTATTGACCTGTTCATTGATTACCCTGGTTGTTATAGCTAGTGCTTTTTATTTAAACCCCACGTTCTTCCCGTATATATGTTGTATGCTGAAGAAATTTTGCTACGTAAGACTTTCGCACGTCTGTGCAACGCTAGATTCTCGTCTGTATCACAGACCTTGATTTTTATCAAAGTCTGGGTATGCAAACTGACATGTGCTGGCTGGCTTTGAACCAGACTTGTTGGGAAGTATTTTTATGCTACCGCAGCACACGAAATAGCTACTGTGACAGCTAGAGCCACCGTGCACGAAGTTCTCCTCATCGGTAGCGTCCCCCAATTTGTGGAAGCTAACCGAATAAAACAAAGAAGCTCACGCTATCCAGTGGCGAGTGGGGGTCAGGGAATTATAGACCTGGAGCTTTGCCCACCGACCCTAAAATCAAGCATAATTAGAATGGAAATAGGAGAGGGTGCGGCGGCATGATACAGGGGTGAGTTGGTACAGAGTGGATAATTAAACAGGCATTGAAGCTCATGTAACATGCTTGGTGATATTTACCTTTGGTATGCAAGCCACCTCTTGAATAATTTGGTGTTCCATTTGAAGTGCAGTTTTATGGTTATGAGTAAAAAGTGAAGTTCTGCCTTAAAAAGACAATCACAGGCTAAAGTTTCCATTCAGTACACTATGCATTTAAAAAATAGTGTTTTCATACTGAGTCATTTAAGAAAATAAACATTCTCGTGCCCATATGAGGAATTTTGAAGATGTTTCATTTTTATGCCATCTGTCAGAAGCACCTGAGCTGCTACGGAGTGATGCACATTGTTTTGTGAAGCGAATTTATACAGTCGTTCTCAGCTCTCATTATCGATGTTATATCTTATGATCTGGCTTTATGAAATAGACATGCCAAAAATGATGACACCTTGCATTAACCTGGTACAGGGGAGAAAAAGACCTCAAATCTGTCGCCAACCTAAGGTCCAACACTGAAAGCTGTCGCTTTTACCGTTTCAATATAGGCAATTACTAAAGCACACATAATGTGGCAAGTAGTACCTACATTGATACAAAACAACCAGGCGATAATATGCAGGAATTCGCAATGAGACTTACTGAATATCTCACACATGCATAATTCTGCCACCTGTGTAAAGGCTGCCACAAAGACTGCTAAACGGCACTTACATAAAATGGAGAAATGGGCCGCTCGGGAAACGAACTCGCAATCTAAAATTTCAGAGGAGGCGGAGTTGATATGGGTGGGGTTCAAGTGCCCCCTTGCCTCCTGGATCCCCTATGTATCGAGACTTTTTACCCGAGTAAAGGCCCAGGTCCCTCGGAACCTGGCTATTTTCTTCGCGGCTACCGGAGTTCCGATTTCGTAGACGTTTTCTGTCGCACTTAATATGGCCAGTAGCCGAGCTCTGTCGCAATCCCTGGTAGGTGAGTTGGCAGTTTTTCCACCCGTGACCAGGCAGCATGCCGTTTCGAGCTAAGGCATTACTTGCGTCCGCAGCGTGGTCATTAGCGTGCTGCTTCTGGTGAAATTCTAACCAATCAATTCAAAAAGCCACTCTATTGGGTCTGACTAAAGTACAGTGCGTCATATCCTCCCTCAAACAGATACCGGACAGTATCAAGCCAGCCCACACGTTGTACCAACTGACCCCGCGGGTAGGGCAGGTTGATTCAGCTTACATACTATCACATTCTAGCACAAGGAGGCTGAGATGGTGACAAAAAGAGTGTTAGACTCAAAACAATGGAATGGACTCCACGCTGGTATCAACTAATAAATCCTACAAGATAAGTCAGAGGAGTTATGGTGGCTTCACGGAAAGGATCAACAGGCCCCATTCTGCCCTATAGGGCAGAATTATTCTGACTATAGTCAGAATAATCCGTCAACATCCGTGATAGTAGGTATAGCTTCCGAGATTCAATGTCTCAAAACAATTACGCATTTCAGAGAAATTTAAAATCACTTAGAGTGGTGGCTAGAAAGTGCACAAATGTGTTTGAAAGCAGAGTTTGGTTTCTCTGGCGGTATCTAGGATCAAAGTTGTCATACAAAAATGTAATCCAGGCGGCTCCCTCCCCAGTATCCCAAGCGAATCAAGGGCGATCCACTGACAAACTCTTGACCCGAATTCTATTCAGATCTGAAGCTCCGGTCTGGATCCAGATCTGGAGTTAGAGTTTGGATATTCGGTTAAGTAAACACTTTAGAAAGGTCGCTCGCGTTGGATTTCTTATCAATTGAGTCATGTCAACTGCTTGACGGACCGGATATAAACAGTTGATAACCAGCCTCCAACTCCCGATCAGGTTCCAGATCGGAGCCTTAGGTCTGGATGCAGCTTGGTTCAAGAACTATAATTTTAAGCGGAATACCCTTGATGTGATGGAGGAGTTTTGGGTGGTCTCAACGGTAGCTCTTTTTTCTTGGCCGTTTTGTCCCCTTTGGACAGGCCTTTCTGTGACGGCGGTGCCCAACTCTGTGTAACAGCCTTGTGATCGGGGAAACTGACAAGCTATTACAAATTCTATTAGGACTCAAAGTGAGGCGACGAACCACACCGGACCTAGTTGAGAAAGTATGTGCTGCCCCAGGCTTTGGCTAAAACGGCTCAAAAACAGGCGCTTAAACGTGTCTCTGGACCTGATGGGAAAGAAATATTTCACTATCAAGAGTTGCAGGGCCTTCCCGAACAAGTTTGCTTGTTGGGCATGTTTATAAACCGTCATTAGCTCGCCCCACTCTTCTTCTAGGCACTCTCTGTCAGCTTATTTCGAATTCACGTTTCTAAAGGAAACTTATTCGCATATGGAACGATTATTTCATTTGGTTCAGTCTTGATGTGTTACGGACATACGCTGATTGGATATGTTGTCTGACCTATGTTTTTGTTGCAGCTGGAGCTACGTGGTACAACCCTTTATTCCGAATGCTTTTTACATTCCAGACGATAACGCCGTGGGTAAGTGGTAGGCTGCATCCTGCTGTCATAGTCATGATTTCTTGCTCTCCAATATTTTGTTGATATATGTTCTAACAAGGAGGTATTTCATACGTTTTGAAACGGGAAATCGCGTGTTGCCACATTCAGAGCGCTTAACCTTTTTCGCCTAGCGAGTGGTCTCTGCTTCTATTTAGAGTATGGTTCAGCACCTATACCTTCGTCTTTTTTACTTTTTGCCTTTTGGAAGGTCGGTGTAATTCACTAATTGGGGCTGCAAACGTGAACGCCGATCCGGATAGACATTTTCTTTTTATTTGCGGTTTCGCTTGTCAGCGCCGGAAAGGTACAGTGACACAAGGCCGCGGGCGATTCATCCTCACTCGGTGCTATGGAAATTAAAAAGTATCATTGTGCTTGATTCAGTACAAATTGTATTTCAAACAGTCATTGTTCAAGCTTCATGCATTCTATCATGTTGATCTTTGGAACCTCGTGCTTCTTGGGTTAGAGCTTTAAAGGGAATGTGGCACCTTCATAACGTGATTCTAACTGAGATAGCCAAGTTGTAAAGCAAGTCGGAAAACTCGGTACTCCATATATCAGTTGTCTGGGAACTCGATATTTCCGTAGAAAAAAGCTAAAACTTACCTGACACCAACCCCTCATCAACCCCTCGCCGGGCGGCCATTGTTGTGAGCTGCTGGTGTGACGACATATGCTGACGTCACGATGAGCATCAGCCAATCGAAGCCCTTGAAGCATTTCAAGTATGGAAGTTGTTGCCAGATCATGACATCATCTACAGGCAGATATTTATTTATTTTCCTAGAGGAGTCTTTTTAAAAACAAAATATTGAGCTTATTGAACATTTTTCAGAGAAATTATGAGTGGTTTCACTATTTTTGGCTAAAACTACGCCTAATTTCACTAAATTCCAGGACTCGACCAGGGTGCCACATTCCCTTTAAAAAATTTTCCAACGTGATTCAGCGACGCTATAAAACGCGAGATTCTGAGTGACTGAGTGCCTGTAGTTCATAGCCTATATGTATCCTCCCTGATGCTGCTTTCCCGATATGCGCCACAGTTATTCCGCTGGGCTTCCTGTCGGAGCCCTACTATTATGACGACGTTCCTGACGTCATCACGTTCTCGCTGGTCGGTGCAGCCCTTGCTCACGAGCTGCTTCATAGCATTGGAGTCTCAGGTGAGATACGACACGGTGGTCCGCTGTACGACCGTAAAATGGTTGCGCAGATTTCTATACATCTCTGCATAGCATATGGAAAAGTCTATGTTGATGGTTATGTGGCTATTTTATATATCATTCAATTTGCATTAGCAAGAAAATTGCTGTGGTTTTCAGTGGGCTCTTCGATTTATTTTGTTTTGGTAACCTGCGGTGCTCCAGCCTTTGATCTTACGAAAAAAGGTGTGATGATATTACGCGGATAGAAATTTCAAGTGTTTTTGAATGGTGCTTACGGCAAGTTTACGGCAATCCAAGTTCTTGAAATAAGTGTTGTCTAAGTATGCCTCCTTTTGATAATATGGACTTATTATGACCCCGGTTCCATAAGTGTTAAATATTTTTTGAATGTATGTACGTACTAAGTTGCGATGCATGTGCCATGGGTTCGTGCGAGTGGTCTCCACCATGTGAAGCCCCCATCGTGCAGGACTGTATTACCGGCAGAGCTGTTTGAACTGGCAGGGCTGCACTTTGACTCCGGCGGTACGCTGTGCCCTCTTTCTGAGACGGAACAGCAGCAGCTGGAGAGCATGAGGGAGTGCATGCTGCATGAGTACACAGCCAACCTCAGTCGCCAGATGGAGCTCGGCGGCTTCACCTTCTCCACCCAGGTAGCAGCTCAAACAGTGAACGGGTATAATCAGGGGCGTAGGCAAGGGGGGCAGCAGGGACAGCCCCCCCCCGAAGGCCCGAAGGGCCCCCATAAGGACACGGCCCGCGCGAAGCGCGGCTCGCCCACACTATGTTCTGTGGCCAAATTTGAAATTTCATACCAGACAGGGCCCTCTTAAGCCCTCTTCAATACTCTATTCTGTAACAAGCAGGGCCCTTTGGCGCTGTCGCAGGGGCCCTTTTCGGGGTGCCGCCCCGCCCTGAGCGAAATCCTGGCTACGCCCCTGTGTATAATCGTGTTGGTGCGTTCTAGAAGCCGATCAGTGTTAAATGTACTGGCTTCGGGGGCAATGCTACATCGAAGTTCATGCAGGTTTTAACTGTTGGTAATTGTGTTTCATAAGCCTGGATTTAAACAGTCTTGTCATTTTTTAGTCAGTGCAATTCGCTAACCGTCGCCTCAAAATAGGCAAAAGCCACATCAAAACATGTATTTTTAACCTTTCTCCGCTTTGAAACCAACGCTTGTGACATCTCTCTCTCTCTCTCTCTCTCTCTCTCTCTCTCTCTCTCTCTCTCTCTCTCTCTCTCTCTCTCTCTCTCTCTCTCTCTCTCCGGAGTTTTGGAGACCACTGGCTCACCCAAAAATGCATGGGTTATTGTAAGATCCAGTCCAAATCTGGCATTGAGCCGACTGACCTGCGCTGGTGCTCCGTTCCTCAGCTGAACTCGCTCCTGACCTTGGACGAAAACCTGTCCGACCACAGCGGGTTGGCGCTGGCGTGGCGCGCCTTTGATAGGTGGAAGCACCATCGATCTGTGGGTGACACTCTACTCAAACGTCGACATTCCTCATCCCTACTGCCTGGAATCTCATTGGATGACAAACAGATCTTTATGCTATCGTTAGCCCAGGTGAGTATGATATTACCTGTCATGCAATGTATTGTTCCAACATATCAGCATAGATATGTAAAATGCTCGGGAGGAACTGCACTATTAGCTATTATCTCTTTTTATGTTTCTGTGTTTTTTTTTATGTTTCTGTGTTTTATACATTTATATATTTTAACTTTTACGGTTTTTAGGAAGTACACTGTCTCGATTCTTGAGATGTAAATAGTCGCTTCTAATGCTATGAATTCGCCTGTGAGTGGATTATATCTGTTGGCGATTATTTTGAATAAATAAAATAAATGAATGAAATATGTGCCCGGAACTTTGTCAGCATGAATCGAGTGTGGGCTGAGCAGTTCGGTTAATTTATTTTGCCTTTTTTCCAATACCAACAAACATGAACCAGACTTCAAAAACGAGCCTTAAACTAGTTCTGTCAAAATCGAAAAATATCGTTAGCATGTGGGTGACCAAACACCATAAATGTATAACAGTGGTTGACAGATATTAACACTTAAACCAACACAGCAGGCAGATGAAGCGTTTCGACAAAATTGTCTTTTCGCATCTATGGTAGGAGGGATAAGGACAATTATCCCTTATCCTCCTATCATAGATGTGAAAAAGCATTTTGTCAGTTCATCTTGTTGTTTTTAAGTGTTAAACACCATAAACTTGTAATCACGTGACTGAATAATCCAAACTATTTGCCGGAAAACGTACTGATATTGTCTCTGCGTTCAGTATTCCATGAGTAAGCGTATCCAGCGACAATATCAATTTTCTTTGTCGTGTAAATTATGAAATCAATGTCGCCTTTAATGGCAGTGTGAGTCCATCAGTGTAACATTGTTGGTCAGTATATGGTGAAGATGAAATATTTTTACAACGTCAAAACGCAATCAAGGAATATGTCCAAATTCGCACTCTTCATGAATTGTTATTTGTGTCCACAGAGTTTCTGTGCAGTAACTCCACCTCTCTCCTACGTCATGGCACCAGAAATGGTCACTCATCTACCCAACCGTGAGAGGTTCGTGTGTATGTATGTATGTGATAGTAATTTGAATACGCGATACCTAATAGTCTAACCTTGCATGTTTTAAGATATAGTTTTCTCATGGACCATGCCGGATTGGGAGAAGACTTGAGCCTTATAAATTATGTTTTATTTATGAAGTACAGTCATTGAAACTATATCACCTATCCATGCAACATCGTTGTATGTTATGCAATTTGTCGGTTTCCATGACAACAGTCTATGACCGGGAACCATACAGTTCCTCTCACTGTGTTGGGGACATTCTCTTCTTAGGTATTGTGATGCAACATGAGACTCTGCTGCTTTTCCTGCGGTCAACCATTAGCTGACTGGAGCGGCGCCTCAGGGCAAAATCCCTGAAGTGCGGCTGACTTCTCAGTTCTTGGCGCAAACAGGAGCGCCTCTAGTCGCATGCGTGTCTCAATTATAGTTTGTGCCCAAATTATCTATACAATATAAGATCCTGGGTTGATCCTGATTCCAAGTTCTAGACATTCGAGGAAACAAACACAGGTATTACCGTCATTGTGTCATCCTATGTTTGTATGTACCGCCCAGTTTCCAACATTATAGTGTTAACGCTTGTATTGGCTCGTTTTCAGAGTCATGGCCATGATGCGACATTGGAAAGGATTTTCCTCCGCGTTCAGCTGTCCGGCGGGATCCGCCATGGTCCCGGAGGACCGATGTGACCCACTATGGTGATGGTCCTGTAGAGCGTGGTATTCATCTACATTCAGCAATATGAAGAACTCGCAGGATAGCTGTGCTCCTGGCACATGTGACTGACTCGCTTCAAACGGCTAGGCTGAAAAACGAGTTCTGGCAAGTTGGTTTTACTTTTCATCGTAACTGTGATGAGCCGTCTTGAATAATAGTACAAGTGGTGTCATATACACCTCAAACAACAGAGTGTGTAAACGTAGTAGCTAACGTATACAAGTACTTCACGTAGCGGTATATTGGCTGTAATTGGTGAGAGGGGCATTCCGCGAGATAGTGAAGCGCAGAGTCCAATTTTACAGCCTCCTGTCAGGGATGCGGCCGTATCTGGACAACTCTGCAGATGTCTGTGACAGTTTCAGTCCTCCATTGTTAGTGGTCTCGAAATTACGTCTACCCGCGACTCCAAAATACCAGCATGCAGTGGTATTTTCCTGTCATCTTTCCATGTAAAGATATGCGAGATATGTCAACAATTATACCCAATAATGTACAGCAGGCTCTGTTAAACATATGTGTAGGAATATCAGAGGTTTATTCAAGCAAAAAATTGTTTTATTGGCAAAATAAAACCAGGACTCATTTTTGTAGCTTGCTCGCTTTCACACCTGAGCTCAAAAAGTGTTCCTTTGAAATAGATAAGTTCTAGCTTATGTATTACTTTGCAAAAGTAGTGGCTGTCTTCATAACAGGTGTAGGCTAAGAGTGATCATTTTTAGAAAAAATATACTTTAGGAAAGCTTGGTTTTAAAATCCACACTGACGTTGTGTTTCTAACACTGTCTCAATTAGATGATGTATGATGTCTGATATAAGCCTCTTGTCTGTATAAAAGAACCTGCAACACCAAATTCAACTCCATACGAATGTTGCGGATTGGTCAGGAGCTTGAGTTTCCCAACGACTCATCATAAACAAAGGAATAAAAGTGCCACAGGCGTGTTCAGAGATGTCAATTGCCGTGAGGGCACGTTTAGTAAATATTCTAAACATACAGGTGTAGTGAGGTTGTGAAAATATCATGGAATATCCACAGAAGGGGTCGACTCCATGATAATGTTAGTTACATATCTCGGTTTTCTGCTTCATTGTACTTTACCACGTTGTTTTATTTGCAGTTACTCCTCTTTTTCTCAGATATTAATGTGCGTTAAAGCCTAGCTCTCAGGATAAATTCAAAACCAGTATCTTACCTTTCCGCCTTCTTGAAGCGTCGGCGCAGTTTTATACTGCTGTTAAAGAACTGGTTACCATGTTATTGGGTGGTACCGACGCCGCTATGTGCTCCATACGGGATTTCTGAAAGTGGTACGATTTCAAGGGTGTTGTCACGGGAGGGTGGGACAGGGGCTTCGCCTTCTATTCTCCGTCCGTCTAAATATTTATTATCCCAGCCAGGTTCCGACAGAACTTAATTGGATTGTGGGTACGAGTGGAAGGGTGTAAGGAGCTCAAGTCCAAATACTTCTTTATCTACTAAACTACTTACTCTGCTAAAGTTTCATCCCACCGAGAGGATAAAATTCGAAAGATGATCCCTGCCACTCCCACTTTTTTATGCTGGTGACTTTCTGCTCCATTTCACAAGAACAGAAGTGCTTTAAAATGGATCAAGTCAGAATACGTACTAAACAAGTTTCTATCTCGAGGCCTTGTTTTCGCGGAGGTGAAAAAGGCATGTTGATGTCCCCCCCGAAACGCACTACAGCCCTTCCTCCACCTCCTTATTCAGGCAGATAACCAGAAATGTATTATCTGCAATGATACCGTTTCGTGTGTCTCACACAGACGTTTGATGGGAGTTTGGATGCTGGTCCTGATCTGTGTCCTCTGTGGAGATCTAACGTTCGGTTATTATGAGCACACCTTGAGCGACTCCATTGCTTGGCAGATAATGCAAACAATGGAGCACTTCTGCAGTTGCTACTAGATACGTCATAATTAGGTGTCTGATATGGTGGAAGGTGGATGTCGTGTTTACTCAGGGTGACTCACTCAAAGTGAAGAGACACGGAGACAATGAAACAGGGTACTGGAAATGTGTGCGGGTCAAAACATTCGAAATTGTAGCGTGCGTTTGCTGTTGACAGTGATGCTGTGTGTGTGTGATTGGGTCGTCGTTAACGGTTGAGTCAGGCCCGCCATGTGTGCCTATATGACTGTTTGTGCAAGTTGAATGACATTTATTCGTGTAGGTCACGACAAAAAATATAATTCTCATTTACACCTCTACCCAACTGTTGCTAGCAGAAAATGATGAGTGTTGGTAGAAGTGCTGTGTTTGTATTTGATGTGTTTCACTATCAGAGGCAGACCCAGGGGTTTCAACCCAGTCGTGGCCCTGTTAAAACGGCGAAACTATACAACTTAAAACCAATTTCGCTTACATCTATAAAAAGATATACACCTGACTTGACCTGACCTCAGATGGTCAAACCTTAAAATTTTGACAAAAGTTGTAAAAATGATCAGAGAAAAGGTATGTCTAGTACGGCGGCGCTACCCGCCGCCGTTTTTTATGCTACCCCCCAAAAAAAAAACGAGGGAGGGGTGAGTACCCGCCTCCCTGTGTTAAAAGATGGTCAGATTAAATGGCAGGCGGGTGCTCATACTCAGATTTGGTGGGTGACAGGCTAGGTTGAGTGCATGATTGTAGCCACACGAATGTGCCACAATACTCATTCGAGTGCACAAGTGCGTGTAACAGGAATGGGTGTGTCAGTGCGCATGGAAGTGAGAGGTGAAAGTTGGTAGATCGTAGCGAGATGGTATTTTCTTTGAGAAATTAAGCGGCGTGCAGAGTGTTGTAGCTTCGCTTCAAGCGGTTCGGTAGCTGTTGTTCGTGTTTACATCCTGGAGTCTACGACTCCTGCAAGCATCCAGAATTATGTTCGCTAGGCGCCAGCCCGCGGTGCTACATCAACACTAATAACTTCTAAATGTGTGGATGAGCTGCCAGCGGACGTTTAGTATTAACGTTTCTCACAGTGCGGGACGAGCCACCTCTGGCCCTAAAATCCCACTGGGATACCCTCAGAGTGTGTAATGCGGCGGCTGCGTGGTCTGACTGCAGGCCCACCCTGCTCAGGGCCATCCTGTATGGAATACTGATCGGTGTACATGTGTCGACTGTCAGCCAGCTGCCCGAGAGCAATGTACGATTTTTACTCTGAAATTGAACATGTTACTGTGTGACAATAAATAGCATAGATTGGGTGAAGCAGAGATGAACTCTTTCGTTGTTGGGTGTGTTTTCAAGGAGTCAGATGGCTCATCGCTCTGGGAATCCGCCGGGACACTCTTTGTAGCGTTTCTGTCACTATCAGACTGTTAACGGACATTGAGGATCTTTACTGACCCAATGTTTGGCCCAGCATAGGCACGCCCTGCACCGCACCGGGTGCCAATCTCCGCTCCCGTAACCCGCCCCGTCAGCCAGACTGTACCCCACGGCTGCCCCATCCCCGGTGGGGTTGTGAGTTTCAAACTCGCCCCAGCTCAGTGGGCAGCGTGCAGGAGAACCCTTCTTTTCATCTCAGTGTATATACATGCATTCTACAGAAGAAGTTTATGACAGTTTTGATGGATTATATTCTTTGACAACGGTCAAGAAATCAGTTTAACAATTGAACAAAGCCATCAGTGATGCACAGTTTATACAAAACATCTTCTTCCTTTTGAACGTGCACAACAGACCTGCTACCTGTAGCATAAGTATGCTGGAATTTATCAGGACAACCCCATTATAATGAAGACATAAAATCTTCTTGTGAAAGGAAATGATCACACAGGTCACTTCAACATCAAAAGTTCTGGTCCGAAATGACTGGCATCACCTTGACGTGAGCGTGGGCAGGACTTTTGCCAACAAGTGAACGCCACAGTTCGCTGAAGAGCTTTCAACACCGCAACAAATACAATACCACGCAATCTGCTCCCATCATGGCACGACATGAGGACTGTTCCAACGCCCTCAACGAAACAGGGTTGGGGTGAGGCTTCCATATTTCATGACCAAGAGAAACCAAGCAGTTGACCACGAAACCTAAACTACTTTCATTCTATTCAGATTTAAGATTCAACTGACTTTCCTTGGGTACACTTAACGCGATTGGCTATTTTAGAGGTCTTTTCAGTCGTCCAGCCAAGGTCACAATGGGGATCTACATGGGGTGATAGCACGGTAGCAAAAATACGAAAACATCCAGTTTCCTATCAATCAGGTACACATTTCTAGTACTTCAACTTTCTGTAGCCGAATGACTTAAGCTCATAGAGAGGTAGGGTTGGAACCTCTGTCCCGTTATTTAGTACAAATCGGAAAAACTCATCTGGGCTTCCCACAAACACAAATAGGTATGATACTGCAAGACACTGTTCAACAATTATCAGTAAAAGCACGAACGACTACTGACTGGCCTTCTAAGTCTAACACATTGTAATGCCTCTTCGATAGCTGGTCGGTTTCCAACCCTTCAAATCCCCTCCTCCCACTCTTGACCTCCGTCTGGGGGTGAACCACCGCAGGCAGCGCACGTGCCGCCGCGCGGGTGACCGAGGGGGGCACTCTTAGAGTGTGGGGTCGGTGACACGACCGATGAAAAGGGTGACATCCGCCCCGGCGTCGTACAGGGCGAAGAAGAACGGACGGTCTACTACAAACGGCGGCGGCCGCGGGCCCAGGTTACGGTTGCCAATAGCGATACCTGTAAAGAGAGGAGTGTTGATGTCAGGACGTAGTAGTAGTAGTCGTAGGTATTTTGTTTGAGATCCATTCAACATGGTTTTTCACTCGACACGTCAAGCTGTTTAAAAAGAAATACAAAAGTGGGTACAAGACTTATCACACGGTCATTCATGCATTCGTAGTGAAATACAAGAACAACCTCAGAGACATAACAACAGTACACACGCAGTGTTTTTCTGTTGGCCATTAGTGGGCCGATTAGTGTTCCAGCTTAGCCCAAAGTCTGATCGAAACTGGGTTTCTTGGGCAACGCTTGTTGCGGAGCCTATGGAGATGCCACCGTGTATGGTGCAGCTCCGGTCACGTGACTGACCTGTGGCAGCGGCCGCCTCCGAGCCCTGTTCGTTGACCTCGATGACCGCGTTGTGCACGGCGTCGGTGGCATACAGTCGACCCCCGCGCGTGATACGCGACAGATCAGCTTTGTCGGCATCGAACAGGTCCGTGATTCCCATCTGGCGAAATACGCGTCGGGTTACTCACTGGGATTCTAAGTGATCTAAGAAAAACGAGTGCGTAGGCTTGACTCAGCGGTGAATGCTATACAGATTTGAATTGTGAATTCGTATATTGAACATTGTGTTTCCATCTTTTAGGTCTGGCGTGGTTAGATATGCTAGGGAACATCTGTTTCATTTGAAAATGATTTAAGAAGTATATTTTTACTGTGTAGCCTTACATGTATCGCTTACTTTTTCTTTTACACTTACTGGCTTGCTTTTAGAGTGAGCATTCTTGCATACACATTTATCAGCATCGCATTATGTCTGACTTGTTCATTCATCTTAGCTTTTTAGGTGCGGCCTATTTCTAAATGGCTAAGCAATGTCCATGTTTTTGGTTTTTTCTTATGTACCTTGACTTGATCTATAACTATCAGACATTTCCTGTTGCTCATTATGCATGAATGAATTAAAACAGAAATACAAGCGTATTCACACAGTGCCATTCAACACCCACACAGCCCGCTCGACAAAATATCATGGAATTCTGAGCTGTAGCCTGTAATTACGCATGTTTTATCAATCGATGGTAGAATTTCACACGCCAGAAATTATTCAACGTACTGTAGCGCTGAGCACTACTCTTGTCCAGGTATCCCGCACAAACCGAAGGGGCATCCAAACGCTCTCCAGGTGGGATGGGTGGCTTAGTAAATAGACTCAAAACTTCCTAATTCACCGGTGGTCCGGCGTTCAAGTCCCGGCGGAGCCTCTTAATAAGTCAATCGGATCTCCCGAATTCCTCCCAACAGGGTGAGAGCTGGCGATGCCGTATAGCCTTGGCAGTTGGTGTGTTGTTAAACCCCAACAATCATCATTAAACGCTCTCCAGATGGGCATGCATTAAGTCACTTCAGTAAACAGCTCAAAGTGATGGTTTGGTGGCCGCTCAGCTGAGTCGTTCCCAAAGTTTGATTCACTTTTACATAATGCTTTTATCTACATACTTCTTTCGCCTATTATATTATTGGATGGTTCAGCTGTTTGCGATGTGAATAGATAAACTAAACTACAGTTAGAGAAATGCTGTGAACTAAATACACCGATTGTGTTCACCTCTTCCCAGCTACTCACCGATGTTAGAACCCTCTTCAGGTCAATACGTTCGTCCAACTTAAACTTGGGCATGGTCACGTCGATCTTGCGAGTGGCTCTGGCTTTTTTGTAGACGTCAGAGAGAGAGGTCCCGGCCAGACCCGCCTCCAGAGTTGCCAGGCCATCACGCCGGTTTGGCAGGATGATCATCATGTGAATCTTACTGCCCTGGACATGGGGTGTTTAATGTCAGGACTGGCAGGAAAGTAGCATGGTTGAATTCCGCATGATATTTCGGAGACTGGCACTCTTCATACAGTGAAGAGCTTCATCTTGAAGCTAAGCTTGTTGAACAGCATCTTAGTTGAGACACGATTCACAGCGATAATTTTGGGTCAACGCATCAAAGGCTAGTGATTTAGCTGCGAAGGTTCTTTCTAAAAAAGTGAAAACCCGTCATCAACAGCAGCGGCCAATCCTACCACCAGCCTCTTGCTGCCCACCTGGTAAGGCATGAGCAGGAACACGGGAGCGCAGCTGGGGCACTCTGCCGAAGGCGAACTGCTCGCGGCCCCTCATCATTTCCACCCGGCGCTCGCCCTCCGGCGCGTGAAACGTGCCCGGCGAGGTGACGAGCGGGTTGAACGGCATCTGCCACGCGCCCTTGAAGTACATGGCGTTGACAAGGACGAGCCGCGTCTGAGAGCTGAGCATGCCTGGCGAACAGCGTGGCGTTATTGTTACAGGTCTGTTCATGGCACGAGTCTACACAGGGACCTCAGATCTCTTGTAGATAAGTATAGGCATACTTATACACAGAGCCCGTGATCAACGTTTTGTGGACATAAACAGGGTGTCTCAAAAGTACGTGATGTCATTTTAAGCGAAGTATGCCAGTGAATATAGACATGAAACATACGTTTTTGGTATTATGGAAAAAGCATGAAAATTGTTATATCTTATGTTCATTTTGGTGACTATGACCCGGCCTTGAAACAGATGAAAATAAATAATGTTAACTTTATGACTATAGGAGATATATAGGGAGGTGTATATAACCATACATCTCCATCGTCAAAAGCACATCACATGTTCACGAGCGCCGGTAAGGCTCCTGGCAACAATTGGATAAGTTCCGATATGCCAGGAGATGACGTTCTGGGACTCGATTAACCAATTGCGCTCGAGTAGTAGTCCAGGCTGAACAGCCTGCGCTTTCAAAACTAGCAGTCTACTGGGAAGGCTGCTCAACCGTTACCCTGCATGGAATGGGCCAGTGAATTTCCCTGTACAAACGCATTTCCATGGACTTATGCATCATTCTGTTGTTATTTCTCAGTTTACGATAGTTACAAAAATGATTTGATCACGGTTCCAAGCTTTTTGATCATCACACAAAAGTCACAGATTTACTTCACAAAAATAAGACAGTGTTTCAGGTCACTGGCGTCCATTTTCAGACAGACAGACAGACATACGACGAGAACGGTAAGACTTGTGGATTAGAGCCCATCTCCGGTCGCCAACAGCTTCTGACATTAGTAAACAGGTTCTTACAATGGGATTCTTGTGTTAGGTTTCAGTTTTAACACAAGTTACAAATCAGCATGCCCACGTTTCGGTCATTCCGCCTTGATCACAGCATTAATATAAAATAAGATACACATTAAATACATGAAAGAAACAAGATCGTACATTGTATCACAAATATTGTCGCCAATGTTTGAATCCTTTTTAAAAATTTTCAAAACTAATGAAAAATTAATTAGTCAACAGAATGTAGCATGGTGCAGGCTGCAAACAAAAGGAGAGATTATCTACGAACAATTAAAGATTAAGTCTTGAAACTAGTGTTCATGCCAAGAATACTAACATAGTATAGTATTTGCGAACAGATGAGATGATTCTGATTGGCGTGGGACTAAATAACACAGTCATAAGCAGCAAATAACAGATGAAAAACTCACTCGGCAGGATCAGTTGTTCAATCACTCCATTGGTGTCTTCTTTGACTTTGCCGTTGATCAGTTTAGCAGCCACTTTGGGTCGGCCGAAGGGAACGGGCGCCACCCGGGAGCCAAATATGCGATTCAAATATTTGGAGAATTTGTTTCGCAGTCGAAGCCATTTCGTAGTGTACAGACGGTTGGTCATATGAAGGGTGATATTGCTTCCATATCGATCCTGCGGGGAGATCGGGATATAACGGGGGCTAAAGACCGGCTGTAAATTTCAACCGCGGCCCTACTAGCAGCGGGCAAACACTGTTGAAAACTAGCCGTAGGAGAAAAAGCACTACCTTGATGTAGATGTTGACCACAGTGGGGCATCCAATTCTAGGTCAGATACAGGCAAACGTTTCAAGCACTCAGTGCGAGAGGGAGAATTATTCAGAACAAGGTCCGTCTGTCTGCCGTTTTCTCACCTCCAGCCGTTTCAGTAGCGCGCGGTGACCCCGCATGACCATTCTGCGCTTCTTGGGGTAGTGCAGCACCGTCGCCATCTGGTGAGAAGTCTCGCCCTTACTGCCTGCGTAGGTCATCGCCAGTGCGGTACAGATACTCAACGGCGAGAAGAACAAGTTGTTTGTCTTGTCACGTTCGCTCATTGCCTGCGAATGCGCCAAAAATCACTTCACATATCTTAATATTTTTCTTATGTTGGCAACAAAGCGTTGTCCATTGTCAACGATGCAGTTTGAAACACTTTTCCCATAGGTCATGGCTCGTAAATGACCTTAGGTCATCGATGTACAAATACCGGAATATATTTGTAGAACTCGGTGGGCCCATTATGTGATATAAGTTTCACTTAGTTAGATTCACCCTGTTCTGGCTTATGCTATCTTAAATTTTTTTAGGTGAGGTCACATGATCGGCACTGGTGACCTGACTTGAGATGACCTTGCCCTAAAATTTTGACTTAAGTAGTAAAAATGAACAAAGAAAGGTATACCATGTACGGTGGAGCCACGTACCACCGTATTTATTCTATCTCAAAAAAATCCCGATAATATGAGACGTTCAATGCCCTCCCATAACCTAAATATTGTCCCGAACCTCAAATTTAGGCATACATATTTATGATTATCTACCTTATGCTTTCCTAAAGGGAATGTGGCACCTTGGTCGAATCCCGGAACTTAGTATAATTAGGGGTATATTTAGCCGAAAATCATTGGAACTTCCATGATTTCTCCGAAAAAAATGTACAATAAGCCCAATATTTTGATTTTTAAATTCTCATCTAGGGTAAGAAATAAACCTCTGCCTGTGTATTACGTCATGATCTGGCAACTACTACCATCTTCAATAGGCTTCACGGGCTTCAATTGGCTGAATACTCACCGTGATGTCAGCATGTCGTCACGTCAACAGCTGACCACTGTGGCTGGCTACTTGGTTACATTTTGGATACATTTCAGGTAGGTTTTTGGCTTTTCTCTTCGGAAATTTTGAGTTTCAAGACAAATGATAGTATTGAGTACCGGGTTTTCCGGCATGCCTTACAACCTGGCTTTCTCAGTTGAAATCACGATATAACGGTGTCACATTCCCTTTAAGACACTCGGGTTTTTGCGCTCGCTGCCGTAGCAGCTGAGCCCGAGGAGGGGGGGAGGAAGAGAAGAGAGAGAAGAGAAAAAAAAGAGAGGTTCAAAATCACAACTGCACTGGGTAAAAGAGGATACGAGGCCGACTAGGGCGCGGGTTGACACCACCCCGACACTGTGTCCTTGGTAGCTGTTGGGCCGCTCGCTTTGAAGCTGGTTCAGACGCAAATTTATCTAGCGTTTGTTTGTTATTCTTCCGGGCATTTGGGGCACGCCAGACGGGGCGGCTGCTCCTCTCCGGTTTGGGTCTCTGCCCTCCTGCGAACTGGAGAGATGAAAAAACTGGCCAAAATTACATCTAGGTATCTAGGACATTGCTCACCCCTAATTTCACTGTTTTATTATGAGCTGTGTTTTTCACGCGGGTAAATTACTTCAATGCTAATATGAACTCGATCTAGCACAGTGAAACTCTCTCTATATCTGATCCGATGCCCTCTGTGACCAGAGCGGCAGAGTTTTGGCATCACGAGGCCGAGTTTTGGCATCACGAGGCCGAGTTTTGGCATCACGAGCAGCCGCTGTAGTTGACGGCTTCGCTGACTGGCCGTTTCCTTTGACCCGCGGCGCCGCAGCCGGCCGCTGAAGCAATAACGACTTCGGCGTGATTTGTATGTGAACACGACGCCTCTCTGGGAGATGGTGCTGGAATCTGATGCCGAGCTGGGCTGCCTCGCGTCAAAAACCGCTGAGGTAGGCCGCGAAAAAAACTAAGAAGAAAGGCGTAATTTTTATCCATTATGCCTCCTTAATATTTCATTTTAGTTTCGTATTTCCCACGCTTGCTTTTGCAGCAGCTTTGAAAGTTTTAGAATATTGAACTTCGCCCGTTAGCCATCTTTGCCTTGGTGGGGTTAAAATGACCCCCTCGAACTAGAAGGCTAGAAAGCTAAGAAAGCTAGACAACGTGGGAAAAGCAATCGAAACCGCGTCCCGAAGTCTATCAAAGTCATTCCAGTAATTTTCTCGTCGGGTCAATATTGAGGTCACTTTTGGTCGAATTGGGTCACATTTGCTGAATTGTATTCACAAAACCTCAGTTATGTCATAAATTTAGTTGTTTTTTGAACCCCATTCAAAAATATAGCAATGGGCCTGTTCCCATGGTGGTATCCATTTTCGGATACTGTGACGTTACAGTGCCGGACGTCACTGAACATTATAGAATCTATCATATACCTTCAAGCTAAAAATCAAGCAGGCTCGGTATGTAAGGCCTAAGGACAATATAGAGCAGTGCCTACTTGGCTATTTCAAGGCTGTCGTAGACTGGCATCAATAGTGCCTACAAGTCGAGATTAAGTCTAGGTTGAGGTCAACTGAGATCGAGGACGATACGCTACCCATTTCATTGAGTGGTTACTATTTTTGCCAATAAATATGTAAATGAGGAATAACAGCCTGATGCTCATATTATATAAAACTTGTTCGAAAATTAACAGTCAATATATTTCGCCCATGGGGCATGATCACGACAGCGAATGGACAGGTGGCAGAATTTTACAACATTTGAAAATTTAGAATTATGATACACACGCGTGGTTGCCTAATACACTTTCAATTCTTACTATATCTTGTACATACATTTCCATTCCGAGCTTATATATATATATATATATATATATATATATATATTTTTTATATTATATATATATATATATATATATATATATATAGTAGCATTCGATTATTCTCACATTCTCGGTACATTCATTTCTAGATATAAACAGCTCACATACATTTCAACACATAGCTACAATTTATTCAACTTGCCTATTATGATGATGACTATTGGTATTGCATGGGCTTCAGGAGGGTCCAGGAGGATGACACTATGTTTAGCTGAGGTTTATTTTTCCGAATTTCAATAGATTTGCTGATTTTAACCTCTGCAACATCTTTGCAAAGCCTAAGAATTTTAATGTCTAGTTTAGTGTGGTCTATATTAGTAATTTGAGGGTGCTCGTTTTTGAAATGTTCGCCGAAGGGTGTATTTTTAGTTTTGTTTCTTGCGTCTCTGAGATGTTCCATGTATCTTTCTCTGATCATACGCTTACTTTCACCAATGTAAATTTTGGAGCAGAGTTGACAAGTAATTTCATAAACGGAGTTCCGTTGGTGACATCCACCTTCCAGTCCCGCCATGCAGCAGAAGCAGCGTCTGTTGCCGACGGGACGTGGAGGTGGGTCTAGGGCCGATCTAATTCTTTTGTTAGCTAGCGTTTTTCCGCTTAACCATGTGATCTGGAACGGTAGTTTTGAAGTTTTGACGGCATGGGATACTTTATGGGAAAGCTCATCGTCTATGAAGGGTAGCCTAATGTAAGTGCGTTCATCTGTTTTTGGACGGGTTAGCTTCGTAATGTTCTCTCGGAGCAGTCTAGTTTTAGTTCGCTGGATCAAATTGCTAGGATACCCGTTCATTTTAAAGATATTTTCAATTTTGAGCAGACCACGTTTTTGAGCTTCTTTGTCTGATCCAACCCTTTTAGCTCGGAGTAGCTGGGAATACAGAATTGACTTTTTTGTTTGAATGGAATGAGCCGAATTGTAGGGGAGGATTATTGGAGCTGCCATCGGCTTGATATATAACTCCGTACAATATTTGCCATTAGGATGAATAGTGAGCGTTGTGTCAAGGAATGCTAAGCTTTTACTCTCCGATTGGTCCGTTCGTTCGATGGAAAATTTTAGGGATGGATGAAAGCTGTTAATGGACTGATAAAATGAATCTAAAAGCTTAGAGCCATGACACCAAATTCCAAGTATATCATCAATATATCTTATGTAGATAAGGGGTTGATGGTCGAGTGAGGCAAGGAAAACCGATTCCACTGCGTCCATAAAAACAATGGCGATCGGTGGGGCTATTCTACTTCCCATTGCTATACCTATCTTTTGTCGGTAGAACTGTTGGCCAAATCTGAGATAGTTGTTCTGTAAGCAATGATGCAGAAGCTTATCATTTTTTGCCACTAACTTGCAAACCAGATATGGTACGATCATTATTGAGGTCCATTATTATCTTCTCATCAATAAAAATCGAATGATACATGGTTTTACAATGTTAGGTAAATTTTGTGGTAAATTTAGATATTGACCTGCCCTCAGGTCTCCAAATGAACTCAAAATAGCCTGGTATAGTCATCACGTGCGTCATTTGATGCGCAGTGATAACACAAACAGTTGCTGTAAAATTAAAGCTCTGTCTTTGCTTACTCAAAAGCTTATGGGTAAAATATCAAGAAGTCTGTACTGAGAAACGCACATTTCAAAATTTTCCCAAGGCTCATAAAGGGAAGGTCATGTTCCTCATGCGACCCCTGGTCATCGATATATAAAATTCCATCACCACATATTGTGGTCCTCAATGGGTTGATTATGTGCTATAAGTTTCAGATTAGTAGATCAAACACACTCACTGCAGTCACTTTGAATGTTTTTGGAGGTGACGTCACTTGACCTGGGCTGGTGGCCTGATTGAATGTGACCTTTACTTAAAATTTCAAGAAAAGATGTAAAAATAATCAGGGAGGTCGAAATTGCCTCCCACCAGGGCGAAGGCAAAACAAGATATACGTTCATTATTAGGATGCATTTACAGAGATCAAATGATCCATCATTAAAGTGCTGACGTTCATCGTCGCAGACATTGTAAACACCTCACTCCCTTTTCGTGGAGCTGGAGGTGTGAAAAATGCAAACAACACTATTCCAATCACCAGGCGACAGTCCAAGCTGATTTCCAAAATATACATGGTAAGTCTTGTGGGTACGTTTGGACATCTAAAACTGGGTTTAGATACATCAGGTTTTATTTATAAAAACTGTGGTATGTGAAAACATAAAAAGAAACAGACTATGATAAAGCTGTGAATAAATACAGTGAAAAATGGAAATGGATTGAGCTGAATAGTTAAAATAATTGAACAGGGTAATACCAAAATATCTGGAGCTTTATGCTCTCTACGAATCCTAAAAAAATGTATTCAAAAGAGAGGTAACAGCAACTGGGTGCCAGGGAATACCTACACGTGTAAGCTGGTCAAATGCCTCTTTTGAAACGTCTGCATCCCCTCAAAGGCCCGAGCTTGTCTTGCCCCCAGCTGTCGGTAGGTATTACTCGTCCTGGCTGTGTCTGTCTCCGAGCCAGTTTCTGTACAGTGTCTTTTTCTATCATCTACAATCCACTTTTAAGCCCTTTAAAGGTGGTGTTCTGGCTTCCTACCACCTCTGTTCCATTGTTTTCTGGGCTAAGATCATTAACTTCTTAATGCGGTTCCGCAATCCTTTTCAAGCGTGGCATACATTCAGCGAATTTGGCTTAATTTTTACTTGTTTCACATTGAACCAAACAACCCCACCATCGACACGGGGGCATAGCTCAGCTTCAGCTTCCACTTCAGGATCAGCTTTACCGTCTGGTTGACCGTCCTCCGGGCGAGGCCCCAACTCCCTAAGCAGCCACGAAGGCTGAATCAGTTAAACCCTGCCTCGGAAAGCATGCGCCATTTCCGTCTGAATCAGCCGTGCTGTAACGGCCAGAGTGAGAGCAGTCTCCTTGATAAGACCACTGACGTCATGAGCGTTTGGATGAACATTTTGTGATCCCATTAATTTACCCAGGCATTTTGACAATCGTGAGCCGTTGGGCACCACGCCAGAGAATAAGCAATGACCGGCAACGAGGCGTTTGAAGTCCAATCTATTTTGAGAACATTGGTGATATAAGAGAGACCTTAACCCTTGCCCCGGTGGCGGGTACGAGCCACCTTCGCCCTGGTGGGGGGGGCTAAAAAAGACCCCCACCATCTCAAAAACTAAGAGAGCTAGAAAAAAAGCACAAAACGGCAATCGAAAGCTCTTTGAAAATGATATCGAAACATACTTGGGTCATTTTTCTTGTCAGGTCAATATCAAGGTCACCAGAGGTCAAAATAGGTCAAAATCGCTAATATGAGTTGTACTAAGAAAACCTCATATATCTCAGAAACTGTGATAGCTAGATACATTTTTCTAACACCATTCGAAAGCTCTTGAGATGCGCTTTCGTTACAGTGGCATTAATTTTCGTGTCAGGCCAAGCCTAGGGAGCTACAGGTCGCTAGATATTGGGCATATTCTTGGGAATGTCCATAGCCACCCATGCATAAGGGCGTTTACTTTTTCGCTAATAGCTTCCAAACCAAACAAGATACAGCAATAGTTTATACACCATTGCAATCCTCTTGTCAATACAAATCGAATGATATATGATATTGCTATGCCAGGTCAAATTTAATAATTTGACCTGACCCAGGTCAACGGTCTGACCCAACTTGACCTGGTATAGTCTTGATGTATATCATTTGACTTCCAGTGATTATACAAACACTTTGGTGACAAAATAAAAGCTCTATCTTATTTTATTCAAAATTTATAGAGAAAAACACCAAAAAATGCTTATTTGACCTAAGGTGACCTTTTAAAGGTCACAAGTCAAAATTTTTGGCATCAGCTCCAGAAATGGGCTAAGAGCAAGTCGCAACCAATGTTTGAAGTTGATTCCATTCATACTTACTGAGAAAAGCTCATTTCGTGATTTTCCCCATGTATTGACAATGGGGAGGTCATGCTCTGCACATGACCTTAGGTCACCAATATAAAAATCCCGGAACAAATGTTGTAGCTCCTGGTGGGCCCAATATGTGGTATGAGTTTCAACTTGATCGATTAACCATTCTTTTAGTTCTGCTGTCCTAAGTATTTTTTAGGTGAGGTCACTTCACCTGGCCTGGTGACCTGACATGATATGACCTTGAGCCAAAATTTTCAGGAAATATGTAGAAATGATGAAGGAACAGCTAGACCAAGTTTGGCGCTGCGCGCCGCTGTTTTTTGGTCACTTTGGAAAAGCCCGAGGGGGTCTAAAAAGACCCACCCTCGGGCGAAGGTTAAGAGGTTGTTTCCAGACACTCCACGCATATTTGTGTTGTTAAGAAATAACATTATAGTCCAAAATATTGCAGATGGGTAATATTTCTCGCCGTTCCATCAGTTTCTGAAAAATAAGGAACGTAATAAAAAGACCTTGGATCTAAGTGCCTGGGAATACCCAGAGAGGGATTGGATATCGCATATAGAGGTCGGGATTGGGAATGAAATATCATATATAATATTTACATAATCTCCTCACGTCTCGCTCATGAGATCAAATGGCTTTTATAGCCGAGACAGGGTTACACATAGACAGAATATATATATATATATATATATATATATATATATATATATATATATATATATATATATATATATATATATATATATATAATAAGTTCTGGGAAGTCGTAACCGTTTAGAGCCGATGGAAAGCAGAGGACTCCGACTCCGGCCAGAGCCAGTCTGGATTTGTCAAGAGTGGTCGTGAGTCGCAACACCATCCGGTGATGGACGTGAACAGCGCACGGAGCACGGATCTGGAGCAGGGTGGCCAACCTTACACTCTCCCCACTAAATTTGTCACGAGCCCGACGCTTCCCAACAGGACGACCCTCCTCCTCTTTTCTCCTCCCGCTGGTGCGACAGTGATTTCTGGAGATTTACCTCACACCGCAGGCAATTGTTGAAGTGCGGGTTATATTTAAACGTTATTCTTGGCAGAAGTTGTTGAAGAAAGTGAATTAGTTTTGTTAGCGATGTCCTGGACGACCGAACTCTCGAAATTATTTGCCTGGGAATTCAAACTCTCGCAGGCTTCATATATTCGTACATTTCTAAGCTCAAATTATTCTGCTTAGAACAGTCGCCAGTTAAATGAAATTATCGTTGTCACACCAGAAACGCTGCATATGTTTATATTCTCGGTTTTGTTGACACAAATCTCAATGGGCATAAATGTCGCTTCAATGGCGTTGGTAGAGAGGAACCTCCGGAAGGTCACTGTGATCGATAGCAAATGACAGCGTCAAAAGCATCGATGCAAAGCGGGACGGTCAAATGAATACTAGTCCAATTGTTCCCATTTATCTGATACCCTAGCCCTCCCTGGTATCTGCCCTGGGTATGCCACTGCTAGCTGGACCACGCACAGGCCATCTGCACCTTGGCACAGGCACTGGAAACCGGCAGTTTCCCCTCAACATGGGCCGCTTCGTGTAAATAGTGGGTGCAATGCCCTGAGTCTGTACAGGATCTGCGGAGGAACCAGCTTGGTTCTACCTCGTGATGTTTTGTCCAAATTTCTTTAATATTTGACATTTGTATTTTTAAGATGTATCGAATATACTTTAACCTTCGCCCGGGTGGGGGTCTTTTAGACCCCCTCGGGTTTTTCCGAAGTGACCAAAAACGGCGGCGCAGCGCCGCCAAACTTGGTCTAGCTGTTTCTTCATGATTTTTACATCTTTCCTGAAAATTTTGGCTCAAGGTCATATCAGGTCAGGTCACCAGGTCAGGTGAAGTGACCTCACCTCAAAAATACTTAGGACGGCATAACTAAAAGAAGGGTTAATCGATCAAGTTGAAACTCATACCACATATTGGGCCCACCAGGAGCTACAACATTTGTTCCGGGATTTTTGATATTGGTGATCTAAGGTCATGTGCAGAGCATGACCTCCCCATTGACAATGCATGGGGAAAATCACGAAATGAGCTTTTCTCAGTAAGTATGGATGGAATCAACTTCAAACATCGGTTGCGACTTGCTCTTAGCCCATTTCTGAAGCTGATACCAAATTTTTTACTTTTGACCTTTAAAAGGTCACCTTAGGTCAAATAAGCATTTTTGGTGTTTTTTCTATAAATTTTGAATAAACTAAGATAGAGCTTTATTTTGTCACTTAGTGTTTGTATAGTCACTGGAAGTCAAATGATATACATCATGACTATACCAGGTCAAGTTGGGTCAGACCGTTGACCTGGGTCGGTCAAATTTTAAATTTGACCTGGCATAGCAATATCATATATCATTCGATTCGTATTGACGAGAGGATTGCAATGGTGCATAAACTATGGCTGTATCTTGTTTGGTTTGGAAGCTATTAGCGAAAAAGTAAACGCCCTTATGCATGGGTGGCTATGGACATTCCCAAGAATATGCCCAATATTTAGTGACCTGTAGCTCCCTAGGCTTTGACCTGACACGAACATGAATGCCACTTTAATGAAAGCGCATTTCAAGGCTTTCGAATGGTGTTAGAAAAATGTTTCTAGCTATCATAGTTTCTGAGATATAGGAGGTTTTCTTAGTACACCTCATATTAGCGATTTTGACCTATTTTGACCTCTGGTGACCTTGATATTGACCTGACAAGAAAAATGACCAAGTATTTTCGATATCATTTTCGAAGAGCTTTCGATTGCCGTTTTGGTTTTTTTAGCTCTCTTAGTTTTTGAGATCGTGGGGGTCTTTTTGCCCCCCACCAGGCGAGGTGGCTCGTACCGCCACCGGGCAGGGTTAAAATACATCGAGAATATGGCATGCAATAAGGCCTGATGCTTTCCAAGAAGTCTGACCGTTTCGAGATCAGGCGAAGTTAGAATCGAGAGAAGTCCAATTTTATTGGATAATTGAAGTTGCCAAAACTCAGTCACTACGCATTTATATAGCTTACATGTTTTTTTGGCTGTACGTGAGTGACTGTGTACATAAGTTGGCGTTATCTGTTACATGCCCTTCCTTCTCTTTCACCTGAGCTCTCTACAGCCATTTTACTGGATGGCACCGTGACGTTAAAGCAAACAAATAAATTAACATATGAATAAGATTAGCATATTAATAGATAAATAAGATTACCTCCCGTAGGATAAGTAGGTATTTCATTTAAAGCATTGTAGAGAAAAACAAGGCCTCCTAGTGTCCGTCTGCCAGCTGCCAGCCTTTACTATCGGGTCTCTCAAAGTCAATGAAGATACGTTACGAGACCTTAAGTTTGGGATAGTTTATATATGCTCTTCTGAGCAGCAATATGTATTAGATTGTAAACTGAACGGTGGTATTGATTCCTCCAGCCAGTAAAATTTAAAGTAGGTGCAATGTTAAGTTTTATCCCGATAGGTAAGGAGATGAAGTTACCACCTTTCCGGAAGGCAGGAACGTTAGATCGATCTTAAGAACTCCGAAACTGGAATATTCAGTAGCTTCATTCAAAACTTACCAGGGGTATAAAGATGCGCTAAGTCATGGGATGAAGTTGTTCATTCATACTTCTCAGAAATCACCTAATCCCTTACAACTCGAATTGATCACTTAATTTACTAGCACGTATGGGTCAGATTTCTCACTGAAAGATGCAAGATACTTAGAGTAGCCTCATGCACTTTACATTGATGACAGAAGTTCTACTTTTAATTCTGGCGTCCCAGCGCCGGGACCTGATACTGGTCCCCGTAGGAACTTTGCCTGGATCAACTGGGTCTGTGCCCGAACAGTGCCGGGACTTCGAACGATTGGGGAGTCTAATCGTCTTAATTAAGGCCTGTGTTCTTTGGAGCACATGCCGTCTTGCGCTTAATTGATTTTTAACGAATTCTTTGGCATTTTGCCGATAAATAATATGATACGGCTAACTACGTTCAATAATATTGTTCTGCGTAAACTTATATAAGGCTGTTTATAAGTGTCGTCACGTGGGGAGGGTGTCAGGCCGAAAAGTGGCATACCATAGCACAGGGTAGGCCTTTTTCTGGCAAACGATTTTTTCTGCTGAGCTCTTCTTGAGCTTTTCAGAAAAAGCGATGGGGCCGTGCATAATTCAAAGTGGGACCAGAGCGCATGAATGCAGTGGACAAATGAGGGAGGGAGGGAGTCTACAAACCTCTCCAAGAGGTGTCATTTGTGAATAGCGTCTTATTTCACTGAAATAATACCATCTTTTGAGTTAACTTTTCCGTCTAAGATGAGCTTGAACTTGCCGAATAGTGAACACTGTAAGTACACTGTAAGTAAGCTGTAGCAGTTTGGGCTGAGTAAAATTACGTCCATGGACCAGGAATGTAAGAATTTTGTTGTAGGAGGCTTCATTCAAAAATAAAAAATAAGAACAAAATTGTGCATAACTTAAGGCTGAGATAAGAAAACGAAGTCGCTGCTTTAAACGTATGAGACAAGGCTGTGTTTCTTTCTTTTGACCCGACTTTTTTGCCGGGACCAGTGCCGGGACCACGTTGAGGCCTGCCGGCGCCGGGACCAAAAATTCAGAAAAAGCAGAGCCTCTTCCAGATCACCCCAATTTGATTCTCTCGCGAAGCCCACAAAACCTGTATGTATGTACTTACCGTGTACATTTCCAGTCCGAACTGCGTTTGACCACTGGCAGCGACCTGCCTGGGTTTTTTGGCGGACGCCGGTTCTGTCCAGAGCGTGACCGTCCCGGCCGCCACAAGCAGCATCACACACAAACGCTTCATTGCAAGAAGTCTGACGTCGCCGGCGGTTAGAACTCAGCACCTCCAGACAGAAACTGAGCACCCACGCGCCCACCACTGACTGCTGACGATAATGCCGGCGCCGCCGACGCCGCGGCTTATAGTTGGTCGGCGAGGTGGCTCGTCATCGAGTGACGTCACTGGAGGTACTGGACGGGCCGCATCGTCACCTTGAAAGGTAGCTGTGAACCTATTATGCCGAAATGCCTCCCACTCAGAGGTGAAAAGTTACGCACCCGCGATTCAATCATGGTCGCGCACTATCAAGCGGGGTCGATTCGCCAAGTCGGTTGTTATCGCGGACATTTTTAGAAATTGGTTACTAAGTACCACCTTGGCGACGGCCGGTGGCACGATTGTTGCGTGGTGCACCACCTCTTTTACGGCGAATGCACGGACGGATGACACGCTATGCTCGCAGAAAGGCGAACGGAACAATACGGCGTTGCAGAATGCAACCACATGAACCGTTGGGACGTCACAGATTGATCATTCAACAACCAATGTAATCAATGGGCCTCAGTATGTTATTGCGTCAGTAGGAAAACCATGCCTACTCACTTCAGTGTTATTCGGATATTGACCCTACGTAAGGTAAATGACATTCAGTGTATGGCTGATAAGGACGAATCTCCCTTATCCCAGGTGCATGCAAATATTCAGCTCTATTTTCGTACCGAGCGCGGAAACAGACTTTTCGGCTTATATAACCTGTAGTTTGCATTCCGGACTCCCGGTTACACGAGTCGATAAGTCCGTTTCCGCGGCCAGTTCTTGAATATGTACCGTGGTTGATACGTGAGTACGTACTCCGGCCGGTACGCGAGTTTGCATCGCACCACAACTGTCTACTATGTGTAAATGCAATTCTGTATCGGAAATAAAGCTGATTAATAAATATCATAGAGCGTATTGAATCTTTCAATATTTCTGGGGTATCTGTAGGGGCTAAATCCCTCACAAGCGGTCTGCCTAATCCTTCGCTCGAGTGGGAGTGGTTGTCGATTGGCTGTCGCCAGTCTTTTTCAGGTAGCTGGGATGGGTATACCACGCTGTGCCGCGGATAGAGCTGCTTCTGAATTTTGTTTGCATCTTTTCTCTGAAATTTTAAGTTGAGATCTTGTCAGGCCAGGTAATAAAATATGTTTGTTAAGACACTTTGCCATTGTTAAGTTCCATTGCCTCTACACCCAGGTAGTTTTTATAACGTCATCAGCTATACTCTGTGCAAAATTGTGTTAAAGGGAACGTCGGACCTTTATAATGGGATTTAAACTGAGATAGCCATGTGATAGACCATGCCAAGAAACCATTTGATCTGTACTTCATTTGTCCCAGAACTTTGCGTTTGCGGAGAAAAAGGTAAAAAAATCACCCCCTACCGACCCAGCCTCTCCCCGGATGTGACGTCATGCTCGCAATGCGTCCGGAAAGTGACGTCTGCTCAAGTTCAGCTGCGCGTGCTGGGCGGACCTCTTTTTAAACCCAAGTGCCAAACGTGGACTTGGTACCGTCGATTATAAAGGCGGATAGCTCGTGATCACCGTAACTGATCCAGGGTGTTTTTAGGCAGATCGCGCACAACAACGTTTTGAACGTGGCTGTGCCCTGCCGTGATATATGCGCAGGGGCAGAGAAACAACGATAACTGACTTGACGATATCGACGCCAATATTGCTTGACATCACCCAGAGTGACCCAATGCGTTTTTAGGTGGATCGCGCACAACGATTGAACGTCACTTTGCCACCGTAGGGCTTAGCGACGTTCAATCGTTGCTGGCTGCGATCCATCTAAAAACGCTCTGGATCACTTTCGGTGATCACGGCCAGTTTTTGGACCAAGTTTGGCGTCGATATCGTGCACTCAATTTTCGTCTTTCTCCGCTCCTGCCCATATATTAATGCAGGGCATAGCGAGGGTGAGGCTCAACACGTTTATTCAACACATTCCCATTTCATGGTGCGTCTGTAGAAATAAAAACACTAGTGGTGTACAGAAACAATAGCACAAAATGGACACAAATATAGCAACCGATAAATATTGTCACTTCAAATGATATCAATATATACAAACCTAGGCATACAGTCATAGTCATACAAGCTATGATGTGAGCCAACGTAGCACAAGTAAAACCTGTTTTCATCAATGCTAGCGCCACCTATACAAAGCTTCAAAACTTCAAAGCCCCATCTATACAGAACTTCAAATCGACATCTGTAAATTACACTGGTCAACAAAATTTAACTTTTATCGTGGATCGACTATAAAACAGTCCATTTCAAGGGTGATTTGTGGCACTGAACATGAATCTGGCTGCAGAAATTCTGTATCAGATCAGAATTTTGAGATCCAGTGTGTCTGTGTTTCGTCTTTGTGCAAGCCTTCTTGGCATCAGTGACATTGACAGTGCAAAACCCAAGAGGTCTAGGAAAACGAACGTTTAGGTGTTTTTGGAGGCTAGGGTATTCTACCTTAGACCCGATTTTCGTAAGCCTAGGTCAATATATTCAAGGTAAAACGAGGCCATATAGGTCAAATTCTGTATGCGCAGGGTAGCCATTGTGAAATGCCGTGATTATGCGATGAGAAGCCGGATATGGAGAGAAAGTGGCCAAAAGTAACAGAGGAAAGGTCTGAGGCAATGTTTTCGGAAACTTTTAGGCCAAGGTCGTTCAAGGCCATTGACCTTTGACGTCAAAATATTAAATTTTGCCTATAACGTTTACTGCAACTAGCACTATGGCAACCGTAGGGCGGAAAATAAGGAGTGACATGACCTTGGTCTTGAACCTGCGACTTTGAGCTCAAGATTTAGTGACCTAGCGTATGACGTCATAGCATGATATACTTCATATTAGGCGGCATCATCCGACCAAAGGCACTAGGTTCAATGACTTTGAAATGGTGGTATGACCTTGACCTGTGACTTTTTACTTAGACTCGACCTGCAAGGGAGGTAACTCTGACATAAAAACCTCATCATATAATGCTGCGCCGTCACCTCTCGGTCTACAATACCGGCGAGCTTGTGCGACCGAGCGCAAACCTTGTTCAATGTCAAATGTTCATGAACTTGATTGCGAGGTAGTCTTTCGTTGCAATAAATTCACATGTATATTGATAAGCTGCATTGTCTGGGTGCAGGTAATCCAGATTCTCGACATCCTTGATCTATATTTTTCCACAAAAGGCTAGGCTGATGACAGTGTGTGGAAAGTGTAGGGGCCATACAACAGGTGTGCTCTGGAGAAGAAACCAGGTCTGATGGCAAAAAAAACGGTTACTAAATTTGAAATCAGCGGTATCGAAATAGGCGGAAACAGGTGTTCACGTGCCGCATCCATTTTGACTGTTGACCAGTGTTATCGGTTCCCTACTTATATGCAGACCCGGGGGCGCACTACTTAAGATCGCTAGTCCGCTACTCCACTAATTGCAGACTCTCTTAATGGTAGCGGAGTAGTAACAGTGGCTTCCTTAACAAAAAAGTAGTGGATTAGCGGGTGGTGGACTTTAATAATTTAAAAGCGTTACCGCTACCGACATCCATTAAAGGAGGCTGGTATCCAAATAATCAAACTATGTTATTTTATGTGTAGACACGCAGAACACTCATAACTGGGTTCCAACTGCAGCCTGAAGCGTAAAATAGTGCATTTATTTGCAGATGCGTGCATGAACCCTGTAGGAATGAATTATTCATTCATGGCAGAATGCTTATAAAGATCGATAGACCGTGCGGCTTTCCATGCCTAGGTGTTCAATGCTCGTTATATTTGGTTGTATTCGCTTGATTTTATCTTAGGTTTCCATTCAGCAGAGGACCATAACATTTTTTTGCATAACTCGTCAATTTTGCACCCGTAACAATTTTTGCGTCACAGTCATGCTCAGAAAATGCATTATAAGAGGCGATATCTGAGCCAGTAGAGTATGGGGTCGGTGGTTCAGTGCGTCTCCGGTTTAGCAGATTTAATCGGGTAAGCAAAGAAGCCTAGAAACATTTAATAAACTTTCCACAAGTGTACAAATTGACTGCCAACATGGATAAAAATGCTCTCTGTTTGCCATAACCATTATTTTTTGTAAAAAGTACTGAAGCTACAACGAAAAATTTCCTGTAGCGCTTCATGATAAAAGTAGCGGTGGTGTAGTAGTGGTAGCGTAGTAGCGCAGTAGCGGGTAGCAGTTTCGCGATTTTGAAAAAGTTGCGCTGGTAGCGGTTGCGGTTTCAGTTAGCCCGAGTAGCGGAAGTAGCGGTTGCAGTTTCAGTTAGCCAGAGTAGCGCTAGTAGCGGCTGCGATTTCAGTTAGCCAGAGTGGCGCTAGTAGCGGTTGCGGTTGCAATCATTTGGCAGCGGCGCCCACTTCTGCTAATATGATATAATATGGTTTTACCAAAGAGAACAATAGCAGAAGTACAAGAACAGAAATTAACCAAAGCAAGTTACCAATAATGGCTGCACTTTACTTAAGTGTTAGATTGTCGCATATTACAACTACAAGTTAATACTCGCTTCGCATACATCCATGGAGCTGAAGCTGTATAAAACAGGCGTGCACCCAGAATTTTCGTTTGAGGGACCCGGCCGACGAAGCGGGGGAGGGGGTCGGTTGATCGGGGGCGTGGGGGCAGTTTTTTTTACAGGGGAGCGGAAGGTTACTGGAGGGGAAACATTGACCGGAGAAGGTACTTATCACGAAAAGGGTGGTACGCTATGGGAAGGGGAGGCAAGGTGAAATAAGAACGGGTAATAAAGGCCAGAAGCAAGGCTCATTTCTGCCCTTGATAGGCGCCTCGCACTCAATTATTCTTAAAATCCATGCAGGGCGCCTTCGACGCTCTGCATGGCCGAGGGGCGGCACTTTGAAGTCGACGAGTTTGGGTGGAGGGGCGGGTCCGCTGCCCCCCTCTCCGCACCCCTTGGGTGCGCTACTAGTAGAAAATATAATTGTGTCCTAATTGTCCAATATTACATTCCAATGGTAAGTTCTCCCGTTTTCACTGAAACCCGGGTCCGTTTTCGCTTTCCGTATTCACTGATGTCGATTTTTACTGATATCTAGTATTATATTTAAACATAATGATTTGGTGTAGTGTAATGGTGTGTAGGTGTGGTTCAATCGTTGTTGCGCGCGATCCACCTTAAAACGCTCTGGATCAGTCCCGGTGATAGTAACAAGTATGCAGACCAAGTTTGGCATCGGTATCAGGTATGGGAATAGGCTTATGCGCCAGAATGGACTTATTGTGCTTCTGAATGGGCTCGCTATGCTTCAGAATAGGTTTGTTATGCATCAGAATGGGGTCGTTACGCATAATCACAAATGTAGTTTTAATGAACGATGGGGCGATCCGGATAGATCGCCGATACACTAAAATTGGATCTAATTGGGACGCAATTATTTACCTTTATCATCATAATTTTCGCGTCGAGGAGCATATGTTCACCCTACACAAATTTCAAAGCTATGCTGGTACCACGATGAACACTGAAAATGCGACCATTTCGTCCTCACCGGCACTGCTGAAGACTTAGCAAGCTCTATTCTAAAGCTCTGTAAAATACCTAGCACTTAAGCAGTATTCCAAGTACAAGAGTAAAAGTGTGACCATTGGTGACCTCTAGGGACTTTGTTATTGACCTGGCCTGAAAATGAATAACAGCTCTCAGATTTATCGTTTCAAGTGCTTGCGAATGATGTTTAGAAACTTGATCTAGCTTTTCTAGAATGATATACACCCTGGTTTTGTTAGATTCGTTTTAGGAAAACAGAATTACCTTACATGAGCTTAGGAATAACATCACAACTCGTTGACCTAACCTGACCTGATGCCCATTTTTTTGGTCATAGGTTGTAAAATTAATCATCCTAGAGGCCTGCAAGGCGATATGCGCGTCTCATTTAAATCAGCTTGGAATAATTTGCGAAAAAAACGAGGGGTTCGGTCGGATCCCCAGGCGGTGAAGGGATAAGGCACTTTAAGGTACGTTGTTCTGCATCACTTCGTTTTTCCGTTATTCAAATAAAACCAGGAGCAGGGGGTGGGGACGGAAACCGCTCCACCACCCCCCAGCGGAGTGCGTGTTAAAACTCAGAGGTGAATACCATCCAAGCCTGAGGAGGATTTCAGCCGTGTGATTGGCTGATTATTAGGCGGATATTGGGAGTCATAGTGTATTCAGGGAGCTCAGCTTGGATCAATTTCGCCGAGTAGACCAGAGTATTTACAGAGTCAATTGGTGACTTCTTTAATTGAATCTTGCGGTTACAGAAAAGCTCGCCTGGAATCCCTGGAATCCTGCGTTTGAACATGGCTCTTGTACCGACAGAGTCAATTAGTGACTTCTTTAATTGAATCTTGCGGGTACAAAAAAGCTCGCCTGGAATCCTGCGTTTGAACATGGCTCGTGCAAAACTTGCCCGGCTGATGCCGGTGCGGTACGTTTTGAGCCGTTTTGAAGGTCAGAAACGAGCTCAGGCAGGGTTGGAAGGAGTGCGTGGGACCGGTATTGAAGGCATTTTGTTGAAGCAGAGTTAAATTTGTTCTTAGAGTGTAGGGTCTTTGACCTATCAGTCATCGAATGCCTGGTGAAGTAGTCATTGAATGGGTGGTGGAGTGGTCAGCCCATCTGCCTTCCACAGAGTCGACCCGGGTTCAAGGCCCGGCGGCTTTCCTGAACAAGCAGCAAGCTGGCTTCCGAGAAACCCTTTCAACAGGGAAAGAGGTGGCGACGCCCTATGACCCTGGTAGTTAGTGCGTCGATAAGTCTAAAAAAGTGTTCACAATGAGTTTTTATGGATGGTTTTAATGATTTAATGTTCCTATTTAATGATGTATGTACGGCTGGAGACTCTTTCTAGTCACCGGGAGAGGGAATCATGAAGATATTAACACTGGCATGGGGTGGTGGATACAAGGGTGAGATGCTCAGTCCCCCCTCCCGAAGTGTCAGAGTGCCTATAGTATGTGTATAGCCGGAGGTTGATCCGAGGTAATGGTGGGGGGCGGCTCGAGACCCCTACCCCCCCTCCAAATGAATTATTGGAAGCGCCAACGCCAATATCCTATAAGAACCATTCCAGGGTGTCCTACATACATACATGCATACATACTTTTATGTCCGCTATATAGGTATGTTAGCTCCTGGCCCAGAACCTCTAGCATAGTTCCCTCGCTATATGCATCCCTGAAATATTTCAACGAAGAAAAATTGTAATTTGTTCGTTACGCAATTTAACTTATACAGGAAGGTATTCTGCCATGAATTGAATATCCAGGAACGGAAAAAATTTGCGTCATTATGCTGCCATCGGCAGGCTCAGGAAAAAAACATTTCCCATTTTCCAACATGTGCTTTCATCAAAATTGTCCTGCTAAAATGGAGCTGAGATAATTGGAAACAAATTCCAATATTGTATTCGCAAGCTCTTTGACATACTCAGCAACGTTACGGGTAGACAAAGCGGTAAAAGTCCGGGAATTTCTGTGTAGGCGTTGTTACTTTGCCAAGTTTACCGGTTTTGCCTGTGCAAAATTACACGTATCAAAGCTACAAAAACAGTTGTAGGCTTCCGGTAGCATCTCTTCTCAATATTTCAGTCGTAAAAATATCGCCAGCACAGGCAAAAACAAGGTGGCAGGAACGCAATTCCAGGACGTTTCGCCATGCACGTGATGTTGGCAGATTTTCAGCCAGCCTGAATCAGTGCTGCAGATCGATGTCCGGTGAGTACTGAGGTGGGTGGGAGTCGATCGGTAAATCTCAGCTGGACCCCTGACACCGTTGGATGCCAGTAATGAGACACTGATACGCTCTCGCGGCCCAGCCGGCGCGACGGCGCCGACGGGTTACCGCAGCCGCCGAGGAGAAAACGTCGACGCGTTCTCTCCACCTCAACAGCGCGGTAGCTGTTGTCACCGCCTTTTCCCCTTCATTCGTATTGTGTAATATGTTGTCGGCATGCTTAGGTCACCAGGTGTCGAAATTAGAGGGCCGTTTCTACGTTCTGTAGTCGCACCTCGGGGAGGCTTCTCTCAGATGAGAGTCTGCAAAAGCCGGGCGCCACCAGTGCGCCGCCAGAAGTCTTATCCTGATAAAATAGGAGCTTAATCAAGGAAACGGAAGCCCTTCCAGGCTACGGGGAATCCTGTTCAGTGCAAATGCCTAGGCAATGTACGTATGTATATACCTGCTCTGATTTCCGCGTAGCAGGATGAGCTACTGAAGAAATGGTCGCCTTATGCGAAGGTCATTTGGATACCCTTCAGAAGAGGCGTTCTTTTTTGGATGCCGCTAACTAACAAGACAGGGATTCAATGCTTTCGCAGCTCATAGTAAAACTGTTAAAATTACGACAAATGAGTTTCAGATACCACAAGGTGAGATTTGCGGTAGGTGTACAGAGCGGAACTGTGAAAGAAAGTACAAGCCACTTCCTCTTTAAAAAAAAACGGTGGGTAAGACAATTTGTGGCGCATTTTGAGCCAGTGTTATGTCTTTGGTACATCTTAGCCGTTTCCCTTCTTTATGCTAGAACAGTTAAGTGCACAATATGAAATGTTTAAAGATATGTTTAGAAACATCGAATTAGTGGTAATTTTGTTTCGGGGGTGCCATTTTCTATTTTTCCATTTTCACGAGTTTCAGGCAGTGCAAGGCTAGAACATGCAAGCATCAAAGAGACATGCTTGTGGAGCCGCCAATGGTCAACATTAAGTTTGTGGTGCGAAACAACAAAATGTATCTAGTCAATGTTGATGAAAACACGAGGTCAGTGCAAGATCTCCACCCTTCTTCATGAACCTACAAAGAGTGTGTGGGAATGACCTAGGACCCTAAAAAGATTATACAGATGACAGTAAAAGCGCTAAAATACTGGTAGCCTAAAAAGCCAAAGTCCAGAAACTAAAACGTCTAAACCCTAAAAACCCAAAAAGGCTACATCAAGCTAAAGATAAAAGAAAAAAGCGTGGGATGAGGTAAATGCAACGTTTCGGTCTTTGACCGTCGTCAGGCGAGCGGTGCAAGGTGGCGGTGGCTAGAGGCCTGAGGTAAACTTTTTAAACTTTGAAAAAGTTTACCTCGGGCCTCTGGCCACCTCCGCCTGCACCCTCGACTGACGACGGTCAAAGGCCGAAACGTTGCCTCATTTACCTCATCCCACGCTTTTTCTTTATCTTTAGCTTGATGTAGCCTTTTTGGGTTTTTAGGTTTAGACGTTTTAGTTTCTGGACTTTGGCTTTTTAGGCTACCAGTATTTTGCTGTCATCTGTATCATCTTTTTAGGGTCCTAGGTCATTCCCACACACTCTGTGGTTTATGGCACCCTATCTCCAGCAGGCCTTCCGAGAACGTATTAACCTACAAAGAATAAGATTCCACCGGATATAAATAAGAGCTCTCAATTCAGGCTCTTGTACTTCCACACATTAGTTATTCCCCGACTGTGTGAAAAGACTGCATGGAAGGTAAAAAAACTCCTATATTTCACGCATTTGGGATCACACATTGCGTCGAGGCCGAACCGGTGTGAATATACCCCCAGCAGATCTGTAAGCGGCTCAAAGTATGCAACTCACTGAATCCGAGGGACAAGGAAGTGATTGGAAGGCCATGATGTGGGCCAGATTCTCATCCACATAGGCGTTATCAGTAGTGTGTTGCTTTATGCTCTCTAGCCCAAGCGCACATAGAACCGGCTTTAACATGTCAGAGCATTTACGAGAGGATGGATCACTAAAGCACAGTCTCCATTTTAACGCAGTTTCAGCATGGAATTCAAGGCTGTGCTATAGGGAAGGGTTGAAGATGATTGGTGCAGGGGTGAATGGCTGACAGTACTGAATATGAGATGAATAGATAATCATCCAGCTGATTACAATTTGGATGACGTCAACAACCACTGAAGACTTGTGTGCTTATGTGACTTCCTGTTTGCACTTCACGGCTTGCTCTGTTTGGCCTATATGATTGAGAGCTGAGTTATCTCATGTAGGAGACCTCAATATAGCACTTTGACTTTGATTTTGTCTTTGGGCTAAAACAAGGAAAATACCCAAGGAAGAAGAGTTCAAAACCCCGCCACCCCCCCTACACACCCTCGTTAAGGTGGTTAAACAGAAAATCTTTAATCTACGTCTTTCTAGATTGTAAGAACACAAAGTCTATCACTGTCTGTACATTTTGTTCGGTAAAACGACAGAAATGTGGGAAAGAAACATTTACGAGAAAAATAACCTCAAAAGTAGCGGTATTGAAGTGAGAGCAAAAGTGTTTTATTAGGCTGTTACTAGCATGTTACAAGCAAAAGTCTGTCTCTAAAGTCAGCAAATTGCTGTTCATTGCCGCCTTAAAGCTACTGACCATTAAAAAACGAAGCCTGGGCAACTCTTGGTTATTGTGTTCTTCACATTGCACCGTTGCATCTTTGTAAGCTGTATCTTCAAGAGAGAACATGAGTCTGCATGGATTACTAAGCGACCCTATATAAAGCATCCATAGAATAATCATGACACAACATAAGTACTGATGAATGCTAGCACAAAGCTCTGACCACGGCTCATCGGGCTTAAAAGCCCGTGCAACCAATTTCAATTAATGGCATGAACAGCACAGGAGCCCCGCATAGATGGCTTTACTCCACTCGACAATTACACCTGGTGTGCGCTGCCGGGAAATTGGCCCCGTTTTGTGCCCGCTTGTGGCACAGTGCTCTCCGAAACGGGGTCATCGCTGCTGCTCGCCGCCTTTGTGCCCAGCCAGTCCGCCCGTATGGCGCTGATATTGCTGTCAACACCACATATCCAATTTCACCGCCCGGCCAAGTGGCCTGTCGTTATTAGAATTCGCCTGTAGCTATTTCTAGTAGGAAGCTCAGGACGGAGTAGTACTCCGAACAAAGGAATTCAAGCCCTGGTCCAGCTTGAAGGTGGCTTTTCCCACAATTCGCTCATAATTCAGCATTTTATTAAATGGATGACAGGGATAATAGCCCACGCCCATGCCGTGCTGAGCTTTAAGACTTTCACATGTTCTGTAAACGGACAAACTATATAACTTCAAATAGCATGATCGTGCAATCATGGCTATTTTATGAAATAGAAATCCATTCAAGAGGCGGCATATCATAAGTCGTTTAACCCGCGCCCCACCGGGGTCCGGCGCCAACTTCGCCCCACCGGAGGGCCATTGATGGCCCGTCTAACTCCGAAAACATGGCGGTCATCGCAAATCTGCAAAGTGCATTAGAAAGCTCGTATGAATTCAGTAAGAAATTACCTCGCATGTTTAAGCACTCATCTCAATGGTTTGACCTCCAGAGGTGACGTTAGGTCACGATAGGCTATTTGCACTAAAATATGCGTTGCTTAAGCAAACTGGGCATAGCTCTCATGCCGTTAGAGCTATTGCAATCTGATAAGTACATTTGATAGGAAAATGCCAGAACTGTTTCCGTTATGTCAAACATAATGACCTTCCGCCATTGGTTTGAACTCTAGAGGTCACCTCGTGACCTAATATGACCTGAGGACACGAAAGGTCAGAAAATGACCTTGCCGTGTATCAAATAAAAGCCAGTGACGATACATACACGATGACGTTTATTTCAGCGCTCTTGCTTGATTAAGCCAAAAGTTATTGTCAAAATACTGTGTTTGACCCCTTGTGCCCTGTGATAACCTCAGATAGGTCAAAGGGTAAATATCATTCCTGGGGTTCGTGAAAGGGTGCCCAAGAATGCTTTTCTGACCAAACTAAGCATTTGCAATCATTTTTGTGACTTTTAGATCATAAGACGGCTTTTCCCCATGCTTTTTTCAATGGTAGAAGTCACCTCGTGATTTGGCCTCAGGACATGAAATCTACAAATTCCGGATATCCATTTTGTAGACCCTAGAAGGATCATGAAGTGTAGTTTCCAATCGATCGGCTCAGAAAAGTAGCTATGATATAGCTCAAAAGTTGAAGTGAGATGACCTTGGTTGACCTTGCAATTTCACGGATGGTGGGAAAATGATGGGGTGAGAGATAGATAGAGCCCTCAACCGCGGTGTTGCACCTCGTCGTTTTTCTGCTATCCCGAAAAAGCTTGGGGGCCATCGATGGCCCCCGGTGGGGCGAAGGTTAAGCTAGGGACAGCCATCCGAAGAGCGGAACAGTGCGCATGAGGATAAGTGTAGGTGCAGGGGCCTTACTTCTGGTGAGGGGACGGCACGCTTAGTGCAGCGGCGGCAAGGTGAAAGCAGCTCTGGAACTAAAAGCCAGGTCAAGGCTCATCCATGCTCTCGACGGGTTCCTTTGGCGCTCAATTACCGCCAAGGTCCATGCCAGGGGAGGCACAGCACTTGAAAGCTGAAACATTGGGGTTCGGGCCCGCTGCCCCCGCCCCCCTTCCTGGGGTGTGCTACTGCATGCATTACTCTCAATCAACAATTGTTGACAAAATAAGTTAGCAAGATGTTTAATGTCCTGCCTCCTCAAGTCCTGGATGCAAAATGGATCTAATACATTTGGATTATATATTCGGGCACAGCCCTTTACCTGCTTTACCTTCTTTATCCTCCAACCAGGAGGTGAGGTTACAGTGCCACTCTCCAGCTGGGTAGTCGCCGTATAGAGGAAGAGAGAAGTGTAAGGGAACAAATAGTTTATAGTTTATTAGTGAGTTTCTTAGTGAGATTTGTCAGTTTGGTTAGTTAAGAGTCGTAGTTAAGGTCAGTTGGTTAGTTTATCTTGAGATAAGTTTAGTTGGTTAGTGGATCTTAAGTTAAGGCTAGTTGGTTAGTTAAACGTTTTTTACTTATTTTACCCACTGCCTATCTTAGCCTCAGTTAGTCGCAATTTGAAGCGGTTAGCCTAGTTTGAAGCACCTATTATCAAAATTTGGCAGGGGAACTTCTATGGAATAAACGTTTGTTATAATAGGCGGGGTTGCTGTTAGGGTGGATATCTTGTGTGTACCAGCCATCATAGACATTTGCATACTTTTATATAAGGCACTCTAGCCTAGCAGCCTTCAAAAATGTAACGAGCTTGCGTATTCCAGCTTATATAACTTGTTGTTCATGCAAGTAAGCTCTCATTTAGGTTGTCGAAGCAAAGTAGGCACATAAAGACTTAAAGCCACTTAAAGACTACAACCTCGTGCTAGAGAGATTCAAAGCTAGCTTAGTAACAGTTTGTTCGGTTCAAAAATCGCTTGCTCTCCATAAAAGATCTTCCGGGGGTATTATGAGTGCACATTACGGCGAACCTGTTCAATTTGGATCTCGGCCTCTACCCGGTTGTGCGTCAGATTCACCTTCCCGATGGTTTTAGGGGGTGCCAAAACCACCCTTGATCTCAGCTGTAATAGAAGATAGCGAAGAAATGCTGATTATATATACATTGTCCAAGCTGCTTCACGTTTGGTCTTTGGAGTCGCAGCCTCACGGAATGGATTAAGGATTAAGGTGGTGATGGATCAAGGACACCGGGCAGTTATCATACCAGGTACGCATGTGCAGGTGCACGCTATTAATAGCTATCCGTGCAACCGTTTAGTTGATTAGGTGCTCAAAGTCTGGCTTTAAGTAAATATTTTCTCCCAGGTTATTGACCTGTTTCAAATTTTGCATACAGCTATCTTTAAGAACTCAGAGCACACGCTTAAGTATTTTGGCACTATACATGTTCCTGACTTGTGTGCTGCTAAGACTGTCATCTTGGGCTTCGGTTCGGGAAGGCGTATCAACACCAACCTTTTCAAAAATACGTTACGTACCTTTTTCATCGTCCGATATCGAAGGCATCCTCCATCACACCCCATTCCAATCTTGAAATTGATGCCTGCGGGCCATCGGCTAGTAAGCTGTTTAGGAGGCCGCTCGCCGATTTAGATTGGGCAAGACACCACTTGTGGAGCGTATCTAGTTTTAAATTTTGATATCACAATAGCCTGAGCACAATAGTGCCGTTGCTTTTGCACTTCCATCCTTACAAGCCGAGGTCAGGGGATTCGAAGGCCCCGTTTTGTAAGCCACTGCACCTCGGCCCTGAGACGCTGCTGGCTCCGACCGCACCACGTATAGCAGGGCGGACCCAGCGTAGGTACAGTAGACCGACTCCAATATATGTTTAGATACTTAGACTTAACCATATAAATACCCCACTGGCGCACCGAGGGGGGCATTGGGGCGATGCCCTCACTATAGTGACGAACATACCCCTATAAGTGCAGCTGCGCCCATAGCGGAGTAAAATATGCAGCACAGGCGCGCTGTAAGCCTTGAAGAGGCCACCTCTCTCCCACAATGGTGCGTACCTACCCACCACAAAAAGGCTCGAACCTAGTCGAACTCACCGAATGAGCATGACCTTGGTTCCTATCACCACTGCTATCATAAGCTATGTTTATCGTGGAGTGGATGGTTGTCCAACAAATCAAGGCAGCAACATAAGCGTAGAGTAGGTCCACACCGTCGCTGATGCTCTCCTGTTGCAACCTTTGACTTTTGCTGAAGTAATTAAGTTCAGGGCGCACTGGAAAATTCACTTAGCTAAGTTAAGAGGTAGTTGAATTCCTCCTTCCAGCAGTTATAGTTCACGGGCCTGTACATAGATTGATGACTTCTCGGCCATTGAGTTGAAACCAATAGTCTTAGGACGTCAGAATTTTCTTTTCTTCGGTTTTGAAACTGTTTGTTTTATGCTGCCACATTTTTAAGCTTATTTTTTCCAAATTCAATTTATTTTTGCGACTTCCAATTTTGCTAAATCTGGCAGACTTCCATGATCATTGGCATGGCTGGAGGAAGAGGAGAAATAAAAAGCACTCCAAAATTGGAAATGCAAATGGTGCCCATTGGTAACCAAATGGTAAGCCCATTGGTAAGCATTCTGTATGGTTCAGAATCGCAATTGTGTATCTACTTGCTCATTGTGCACGTTAATGATGTTTATACTCTTTCACCCTAGGCTCTGTAAGCATTTTACTTTTGAAGAAGCTGTTGATCCCGGGGTAGAAAATGGTGTCTGTTGGGAAAAAAACACATTTTTCTGACCTCTTGAGCATTTTAATGCCTACGAGTATATCATATCCGTCACATTGATTCTAAACTTACTGCTCTATCTTGTTTCGTGGACAAGTTATATGCACAAACCTATTCGCAAAGTGTGCCTTAGTGATCTCCAGTGACGTGGTTATTGATCTGACCTTAAAGTTGTTCGCAGCTTCCCGATTTTTCTTTCCGAGATCTTACGCATGATCTTTAGAAACTTCATCTGGCTCCCCTGTGACCCGATCTACACCCTGGTTTGGTCTAACGCATTCTAGGAAGAGAAAAATCGCCCTAAATGGGCTTAGAAATGAAATAATATTTGTGTTGGCCTCACCTGATATGAAATCACTTTTGGGAAAATTTGTCAAGCTTGATCTGACAGGAATGCAAAGTGACGGGCCTCACATCCAAAAAAGCTCAGAATTATTCGCTAAAAACCAAGGTCGGGTCAAAAATGACACCCGAGGCGGCCTTGAATTGTTCTGGGATATTCTTAAAAGGGAATGTGGCACCTTCACAACGTGGTTTTAACTGAGATAGCCAAGTTGTAAAGCAGGTCGTAAAACCCGGTACTCCATATTTCATTTGTCTTGGAACTCGATATTTCCGTAGAAAAAAGCTAAAACCTACCTGACACCAGCCCCCTCAGCCCCCGTCGCGGCGGCCATCGTTGTGAGCTACTGGTGTGACGACATATGCTGACATCACGATGAGCATCAGCCAATCGAAGCCCTTGAAGCGTTTCAAGTATGGTAGTGGTTGCCAGATCGTGACATCATCCTCAGTCTGATATTTATTTCTTTTTCTAGAGGAGTATTTTTAAAAACCAAATATTGAGCTTATTGTACATTTTTCAGAGAAATCATGAGTGGTTTCATTATTTTTGGCTAAAAGTACGCCTAATTACACTAAATTCCAGGATTCGACCAAGGTGCCACATTCCCTTTAAGATAATTCAAAATTTACAATGTATGTAGTGCATTCCAAATATAACAACTTTACAATCAAACACCCAGACAAGCACTCGCACATTTTCTGTGAAACCAATGAATCCGAACAGTCGCGCCCTTTGATTCTGTGCTTGAGTCGTCCATTCGGAAATAGCTTTCAGGACGTTCGTTAGGGCCCGAACATCGCTGAGTCTGCCGGACTTACCACCGACAGATCAATTATTGATCCCTCTACCAAATCTGGCGTGACAGTGGGATACAATCTGAACAGCTCTGATAAACTTGGGCTGGGGACTTAGTGTCAACAGTCCAATTAGGGAAATTATCATAGTGTGTTTGATTATTATTGTTGGGATCTATATAACCGCTGTTAATAATACACTAGGATTGAGTCCCAAAAGGTGAGCTGAAGAATAGCGGTAACAATTGACACCTTAGAGATATTCTGTACATTCATAGCAGGACCCAAAGCTGTTCGTATACATGCACGAACAGGTTTGTATGAGGTGCAGAGAAAAGTAGCTGAAACAGATAGGATGATGTGCACACGGGGTCATATATAAAAGTTTAAAGCTAAAACTATGATTGTTCGTCAAGAGCTTTGCGAACCATAGCTGGCTCTACGGAAAATTTTTGTGTAGGAAAGCTAGAAACTTGTTACATGTTTTACTACATCTGCTAAGCCTGGTCCCATATTTTGGTCCGGGTAGGGATGTCCGGTGCGATCTGTTTTTTTTTGCGAATAAGCATATGAGCCGATTTGCAACGAAGGCCCGTCAAGACAGGCACATACTTCTGCTGCACTGTAATTCTGTAATACTTCTGCACTGTACATAATATACACTGTACACTGTTAGTACACTATACACTGTTAGTACAGTGTACTGTAATACACTGTACTTCTGCACTGTATTACTGCTACAGGCACTGTAATACTTCTGCTGCTGCACAAATGTACAGCATCCAAACATATGTGTCAGATCGAGCTAATCCATGAAGCGGTAGCTAAAGGAACGTTCTAGAGAAGAATCTGGCGTCAGCGTACAATGAAAGGGTCCTAAGTTCCCTCCTTGGATAAAAACCAAGAAGGTTAGGAGAATGTATGTCTATGATACTGGGGGATATGATCTACATTGCAACACATTTCACTGACCTAGGTGAAGTGGCAGGAATATTCATATAGGAAATATTCAAATAGGAAATATTCATCCTCCAGTTAAACAGGGGCTCTGATAGCTTACCACCTGAGTACCCAAATTAATTTTTCTCCGCCATACATTTTGAGGGGAATTTTCCACTCACTCGCCATACATTCCGAGCTGAATTTTCCACTCGACACCCTAGCGCAAAACCTATTTTGGGTCACTGGACCTAGGTGAAGTGGCAGCATGTTAGGTCAGACGAGGTCATAATGATCAGGTATGGACCATGCTGGGGACCGGTTGGAAAGCGCCAAGTTAAAGTTCTGCCAAGTTTGGTGGTACTGCTCGCCCTTTTTTAGCGACTGCCATCGTAAAACCTGGGGGAGTTTAAACACTCCCCCACTCGACTGGAACGAGGGTCAAACGTTGTGGGAAAGCTGACTGAAAAAAGTGGTAAGAAGGAAGCTGTTGAACTGCGTAAGGTATCTCAATATTTTGTTTCAAAGGCATATACGCCTACTGCCCCATCCAATCCACTACCCCACTATAGACGTCGTCACCTATCTAATTAGCTGTGCGACCAATAACGGATGCTGGTTACACCAGAGGGCTACATCAGTGGATGCGTCTAAGGTTTTCTATGGCGTTAGCCGAATCCTTTTTCTGTGGCTCGAATGCTTTGAAACATCTGAAAGATGTAACGGAATATCATCTAATAACTCATAATATCAGGCACACTACCACAGACCAAAAGGCCAATTATGTGAAGCCAGCATGTCGGGCTGCTTCTTAAAATAATCCGGGAGTTTAACATTTTTTGGAGCGGCTATCGACAAAACTTGAACTGGGAAACTCCAACAGCAAAGACGGTGCCATCAGATTGTCATAAGCAAACTTCGTGTCCTTTTCCCAAAAGGGACGCTTGAATTGCGGATCTCAACATGTGCTGCCATACTATAACACAGTGACACGCCAGAACATCATATGGCACGGACGCAGAGGACCCGGGCCGACACATTTAACGCTAACGAGCGGTTATAACCCCTCCCATGCACTCGAACATGAGCGACATTATTTGATTGATACTTTCCTCTCGCATCCCCCTCCCCAGTCTGGTTAAGACTACCCCTTAGCTAGTTGAAAATTACTCCTCTTTAAAAAAACTTGGATTAATAAACGTACGACAAGCTCCTTCAGTTTCTCCTCACCTTATCTCACCAATTCTCGGTTCAACGCATGGCTTAGAACACTGTTATTAACGCGTCACAAAACACCAGTCCCAGTCCCGCCTTCATCAGTCCTTCCTCTTGCTTGTCTCATTGCTCTCAGTGGAGGAGCCTGAGCGTCATTTATTCGGCTGTAGCGTAGCTTGGATGCTGATCAGGACTCCGTCCATGGCATTGGTAATTTCCGACTTTGACTCCAGCTTGAGCAGCTCCTCGGATGGCCAGATCGAAGAACTGGTGCCACCTCACATGGACTAGGGCTTGCCAACTCGGGCCCTCATACTGCTCATCAGTGGCAGAGCATTGGCAAAACGCTGAACTAGCTGCACACACTGTACCCGGTAAAAACAATGTGACCACATCTCAAAGGCTGGGAGAGCTTCGGGGGTGGCTCAGCATCGATGGTTTGATTCGGCTCTACGTCTGCATTTCGATGCAATGAATTTTTAATGAAGCAGACGGACCGAAAGCTAACCGTCAAGCGTCAAACTCCAAGCGTCACTTACTCAAGCTCAAGCGGCACTACAAGCGTACATACATTAAAAGCGAACTATACATTAAAAAAATACACGAACATCGGCCGACATTATTGCTCTGCAAATAACTGAAAGAGCCACGCATGAACACAGCAAAGATCAGGCTTTCCTTCAGGCAGCAGACGTCCGGAGCTGCGTCCTTGTGGAGACCCGTCTCTGGATCCGACAGAAAATCTTCAAACAGGTAATGATATCGCTTTGTCAGTCATAAAGCACATTATTACGCTTTCTGCCGCTATAAAAATAGACAACCAAACCATCAAATCATCTCGTCACCCCCAGGAGATTAGATCACAGACGAAATCTTGCTACACTCTTTGCCATCACATTAATATTTAATATATTTGTCCATTTATCAAGCCACTCCTAACAGGCACAATGGCCTGTAAGCTCCCGAGATCTTAGGGGTATACCAGGCCCCCCTCCAGTGCGCGCTAGTGCCAGAACCCTCTCCAGTGTGGGTCTTAACTGAGCAAAGAGAAATCTGGCTTCCGAGAAATTCCTCAAAACGGAAATAGCTCTTATGTTTATCAGGGCCACTCTCAACAAGCACAATTGCCCAATTACAGGGAGAATTGGCGTGCGTGTCTAAGGATCCTCTCCACCGGGTTACATGGCGGCACGGAAGGTTTCCCGCCGCGGGGATTGAACCCCCACTAATCCATGCTATCCCAGTCTAGATGCAGACAATGAAGCCACTAGGCCACCTGGCCTCATAATTTATTGATTTAATCATCTCGCATGCGTTATTCTGTCAGGTAATTGTGAATGTTGATTGTGAGTGCTGACTGAAAAGCCACAAGTGAATTAGATACTACCACAGTGACACAATTAATGAATGATGAAACAGTAGAGGGATGCAATTGGACCCCTGGTCTGCTTTAATATGAAATGGTTTTGCTACTGGTATGGTATGAACTGGTATAAATTGTTTGGTGTCAGCTTGATCCTTCGCCTCTGACCTTCAAGTGAGGTGACCACGACATATCACCTCGTTTATATGGCGTTATGACGCCACCACTCGGTCTCCAGTGCAGGCTAACTGGTTCGACCGCGCGACTGTAGCGATCTCAAAATATAGGTCTGACTTTGAAAGCCTGCAAGTAAAATAAATTTCAACCCATTTTACAAACTTCCACCGATTGACGAGCGGTTCTCCAGTCATCTCGGAAAAATTCATCGGAGCCTTCCTCCCCCTACCCCCTTCCAGTGCATGTGTTGAAGGTAGCCTCGGAGCAAATGTTATTGAGCTTTTCCACTTTTAAGATGCCAAGTCCTGATTGAATTGACATTCTTGCAATGCTAGTCAAGAAAAACTTCTCCTCGAGAAAAGTAATCGTTTTAGTGTTCGAACAAAAAACGCGGAGGTAATTTGTATCGCTTGGTCCTATTTACTGGTAAAGCATTGCTCTGTAGATTAGGGTAGCCGACACAGGATCGATCCAACCAAAAGAGCATATCTGTGGCGGAAAAAGGCAGAGAGTTCAGGCTGTGAAAAAGTGTGTCAAACGTCTATTTAGCCCCTTTTTACTTGACAGGTACCTCGCGCTTTTACTTTTTATTCTTATACATTAATGTACTTTCATTCTTACTAACCTTTCTTCAGCCGCACGTTTCTCTCTCTCTCTCTCTCTCTCTCTCTCTCTCTCTCTCTCTCTCTCTCTCTCTCTCTCTCGTGTGTTTCCACCGAAAGGCTATTTTATTTCCTTATACAACCACTATGTGCTCCGCCTTACTCAGCTACAAACAACTTTGTTATCGTTTGTGCTCTGTACCTGTTAGTGTTGGCCACCCTGATTTAAACTTTTTCCCAACCACAAGAGGTATGATTGGTACCCAACCACCTGGTATCATTGGTCAGATTGGTAATGTTTAGCCCCGTCGGGTCAGGCAGATCGTTGAAAACTTAAGTCAGAGCACGTATGAAGATTATTAACACCGAAACCCAATGAACATGTGATCCACCCTCGCCCCAGAGCGGGGGTTTCGAACCGCTCGATGTCGACTCTTATGCGAAAAAAACGCAAACTGTGGGAGATAGTCAATGAGAAGTTATCTTGACCATATTATACCAATGTGTAAAAATGACCTAGCCAAGGATATTTCAAGGTCAGCACCTGACCTTGTTTGAGCATTATGCTTATAATTCGACTAGCAAGGACAATCGACCACAAGTGCATCAAAATAAGAGCTACATCACCATTCCTTGCAAAGTTACTGACCCCAGTCTGAAGATATTCTTCTCCCATATGACCTCTCAGTGGTCACACGTGAAGACATTTAACTTAAACCTGGAGACCTAGGTAACCCTAAGATGCCAAGGTTTTGAAAACAAGCCATTCTAAGTGTATTCTTCGTATTTGTATTTGGATTGGGGTTAACACTAAGAGATCGATGGACGCAATTACAGAAATAAATGCTGTACAGGAATATAACCATTTTCGGCTATAACCTATTCCCCTACAAAGTTCCAAAGAAGTGATCATAGTCCACACCTGTCTCCAGGTGTGGACTGGAATACAGAATCCTGAATCAAAATAAAGAATCCTATTTGATACTTTGCTGCACTGTTTGGGCTCATTATGTGATGTGATTCTCAGGTCAATCAATTAAACCGATTATCATTGCTCTTTCTCTTGGAACATTTCTGGTGGTGAGGTCGCTTGTCCTAGCCTGGTGGTCTAACCTGAGATGACACACCCTTGAAATGTTAATAAAAGTTTTGAAAATAATCGAGATTAAGTACTACATAATCTACAGCAAACATAAGTGCAGAAAAAATCTACAGCGGTGCTCCGCGTCTGTTGTTTTCTATTTACCTTAAAAAACCGAGCGGTAATAAACTCTCCCTGCACCACTGTGGTGAAGGCAGAATAATCAAACTTAAAATATATCACTATCTGAAAAGCGTAAAACTCGAAACTGTACATACATCAGAAGCAGCCCGTCCTTTGCACAGGTGCTGCCATCTGTTTTCTTTTTCACCCGCCCGAGAAAGGCGCAACCGAAATCGCTGAGGGTGAAAATCTTATCGGCGTGCTGACCGGGACAGGAAATCGTTTCAACGCTTCCTATCTTTTACTCTTGTTTATTCAGTGTAACAATAAAACAATTAAGGTTCAAACCTGCCTTTTTGCTCTACGAAGTTCGTGCATAAGCATTGATACTCTAAAAATAGTGTTGCAAGTCCTCTAAAAATATTCCGCGTCAAATTTCTGTGGCTAAAAATGTTACAAAAAAAATTTTGCTTTTTTCCCAGCTCGTAATCATTTTTTTCGTGTTACTTCAGCTTCCAATAGTTGAAAAAATGCTATCGGAGAGATAAAAGTTTGGGTCTGGAAAAGTTATACACATTTACTTATTAAGGCCCGTTTTCCGGTGTGATAGGAATATTAGTCTAAATGCCGGTACATAGTCACTATGATTTCGGCACATTTTATTAAACTGTATGAGTGCTTGACACTTCAAATATCAAGCATATTAAAGCGAGAAGTACCAATAAAAGGAAACGCACGTTCAGCATTGATTTGTACTGGAAAATAGCCGTTGATCTTTGGACGAACTCTTTCGTCGTTTAGGTGTTGGTGAGGCTGGGTGTGGACTTGTGACCGGTTTCCGACTAATCAAGGGCAGTGCTCGTAAATATTCGTGTGCTTTGTATGTTTTATCCCTCATTTCTGCAAGTAGAATGGCATCGAGAAACTGCCGAAATCGCCCCGACTCATTCTGCTACATATGTGGAGATTTCATAAAGAAAAGAGGAAACAAATTCTCCATGAAAACGTCTAAGAAGGTTTGTGAAGCTTATCACAAGTACTTCGGGATGCCGGTTGGAGACCAGGACAAGCCCTAGGCCCCTCACTTCTGTTGTGAACACTGCAAAAAAACACTAGAGGGTTGGCTACGAGGTGAGAAAAGGTCTCTGAAATTTTCAAATCCAAGAGTTTGGCTAGAACCAACTGACCACTCAACCAACTGCTACTTTTGCATGGTAGATGTTTCCAAGAAGCGGAAAGGAAAGAATGCTGCCCAGGTTGAATATCCAGATATCGCATCATCTTTTGCTCCTATTCCTCATTGTTCCAAATATCCCGTGCCACCGGCACCTGCTCCAGATAGTGACCATCACAACGCTCCTGAATCCTCCGATGAAGGAGAGCAGACGGGTGCTGATGATGTGGACTACCTGCCGGATTTAAATGAAAAAATCCCCCACATCCCGAATCAGCAAGAAATCAATGATTTGATCAGGGATATGGGTCTGACCAAGTCTAATGCAGAGCTTTTCATATCCAGGATGAAGCAGTGGAACTTGGTTACGGAGGATGTAAAAGTGACCAGTCAAAGAAGTCGGCATGAGTTGTTCTCGGGCTTTTTCACTTTCGAGGACGGTCTCTGCTTCTGTCATGACGTGCCTGGACTTTTTAAAGCTATTGGGGTGCCGTTTGTGACCAAGGAGTGGCGGCTGTTCATAGATAGCTCTGCACGCAGTTTGAAGGCCGTCCTTCTCCACAATGGAAATGAGTTCCCGACACTGCCCCTAGCTCATTCAGTCTCTATGAAGGAAGACTACTTCAGCGTGAAAGTACTCTTGGGAGCTCTTAAATATGAAAAGTACAAGTGGGAGATCATTGGGGACTTCAAGATGATAGCTTTTTTGCTTGGTCTACAAGGAGGATTCATTAAGTTCCAGTGTTTTCTCTGTCTCTGGGACAGCAGAGCCGCCAATGTTCACTTCAGCCAAAAGAACTGGGAGGAGCGAACAGAATATGTAGTGGGGATCAGAAACGTCATGTGGGAGCCATTGGTTGATCCAAACATGGTGCTCATGCCTCCATTACATATCAAGTTGGGGCTGATGAAGCAGTTTGTTAAGGCCCTGAACAAAGATTCTGCTGCTTTCAAGTGCCTGTCGGAGTTTTTCCCAAAGCTGTCCGAGGCCAAAATCAAAGGTGGGATATTTGTTGGACCTCAGATCAGGAAGGTATTAGGTTCTACAGAGTTCTCGAATAAGCTCAGCAAGATCGAGAAGAAGGCATGGAACTGCTTCAAAGCAGTTGTTGACGGGTTTCTCGGCAACCATAGAGCCGAAAACTAAGCGCAACTCGTGCAGGATCTCATAGATTCTTATTCTGCTATGGGTTGCAGAATGTCCCTAAAGCTGCACATGCTGGATGCTCATCTGGATATTTTCAAGGACAATATGGGAGCATACTCGGAGGAACAAGGGGAGCGTTTCCACCATGACGCAAAAGAGATTGAGCGCCGGTACCAAGGCCACTATGCCGAGAAAATGATGGGGGACTATGTTTGGGGGATAGTGAGGGAATGCGGCCTACCCTACAACCGCAAATCTAGAAAAACAACTCATTTCTAATGTGAAATGTGCGTTTGGCAGTCATGTTGATACAAATATGTAACGTTTGGAATGGTCTGGGTAAATCTGTGTTAAACAAGGAGGATTTATCATGTTGAGTGTATTGTTGAAAGCCATAAATTCGATATTGCGAGCTTCAAAAAATCAAATTATCGATGTCCTGACCACAAACCCAAAGTTTTGAACAAAAAATTGGCATTTTCTAAAACAATTAGATGCAACAAATCAGGAAATCATATATAGAACCGGGGAACAAAAATTGTGTTACATGGTGTAATCGCACGCTTAACACGCGCATTGACGAGGGCGGGTACCCGCCCCCCTCGGGTTTTTCGGAGATAGTAGAAAAACGGCGGCGCGTAGCGCCGCCGTACTTGGTATACCTTTTCCCTCATCATTTTTACAACTTCTGTGAAAATTTTAAGGTTAGGTCATCTCAGGTCAGGTCACCAGTACAGGTCAAGTGACCCGACCTCAAAAAAAGTTTAAGATAGCATAAGTCGGAGCAGGGTGAACTTATCCGATTGAAACTCATATCACATAATGGCCCCACCGAGTTCTCTAACATATGTTCCGGTATTTTTGATATCGATGACCTAAGGTCAGGTACGAGGCATGACCTCTCCATTGGAAATACATGGGAAGAATGGTTTTTACGGAATAACTCAGTAACAGATGGTGATAGAGCATTTATTTTAGCTTCATTAGACTCGCCTGGGCTTTGCGGTTCTAATGATATGCATTTTATATAATTTGACCTTGACCTGACCTCAGGTCAAGTCAAATCCTTGATTTGACCTAGCAAGGTCAAATTATATATCATTCGATTCGGCTTGCTAAGAGGATTCATATAGTTTAAGTCGTTTTGCTCTATCTTTACTTGTTCAGATGTAATGCCCGAAAAACTGAATTTTACATGTTATCCCTATGACGGGCATGTTTTGACCTCTCGTGACCTTAAATGTGACCTGACAAAAAAATGGTTCAAATGTTTTCGATGGAGAAGTGGATGGGCAGCCCAACGCCGTTTACTGTTTTTCGCTACCTACCGTGGTTCTCGAGATCTTAGGGGGCGGGTACCCGCCCCCCGTCAATGCGAAGGTGGCTCAGACCCCCGTCAATGCGCGTGTTAAAGAAAAAGGCAATTTGTATGCTCCAATCGGCTTATGCTTCAGAAATACGCTAGCATAAGCGATGTGATTAGAAAGGCACATTAAGAATTGGCACTTCACTCTTTCGAGGCAAGAATGTCCACTTATTTTTTTCATCTTATTATGACCTCTTCCAACAGGCACAACTATCTAATTACAGGAAGCATTAGCGTGGGTGTTAGGCAATTTCCCGCCCTGGGGATTGAACCCATTCTCAGGGTTGTGAGTTTATGTATCTTTGGAGGTGCCCGGGCACCCGCAATGAAACGTTCATGTAGTGTTCAAATATCATGTAAATTTCTGTGTTTTTCATATCAACTTTTTTTAATTTGTTCGTGCTCTTCTACAAGCCTGTGGTAACTTTTTTCTTTACACATCTTATATTATGCTATCACCTTTTATTGTGGTGTTAATTGACATCGCTTCAGATATCAACGCCCTCAATAATTTTCAAAGATCCGCGCCCCAGCCCACGCTAAGCCATGCTAACCCAAGCTGGGGTTTAACAACCAAGCCAACTAGGCCATCTTGAACCCTCACACTACCTTGCACGTGTGCATGCAACGTTAAAATGCACGGTTATTGCATTCGCATGTACATAAAGAGAAGCTAGTATTGATTTTCGAGTACTTCAATTCAACACTTCTTTTATGTGATGGCAATGGTGTGATCCTTGGCAGCGCAGCATTAATAAAGCAGCCGAACCAAGTTTGGCATTCTGCGGCGCCCAAGCAAAACGCCCAAACTCCTTTTTGTGCAAGATACAGGGAAAAGTAGGGAGAATTACCGCACATAACAGTCCGCATATGTCATATCAGGAGCAGAATATTAGCTTTCATTTGCATAATAAAACGTACCAGATGCATTGACGTGGTTAGAACCGTTAGAACCTGTTCGTTTCCTAACGATGAAGACACGGGTATTACTAAAACCGTCCTACAAGAGCTGCTGCCAGTCTGTCAATGGGCCTGAACACTTACTGGTCAGCTGCAAGCAGAATTGTTAACTGTCAGTGCCGTACAGTGGTGGATCCAGGAGGTATGGGGCTCAAGCCCCCCCCATCCATGTCTGAGCCTCTATAGTTAATACATAGACGGAGGCTGCCCGAGGTGCTGGCGGGTAAGGCTCAAGCCCCCTAGCTCCCCAGAAATTAATTTCTGGATCCGGCACTGGTACCGCACCACAGTGTGGTGTAATAATTCCGGGCTGTCAAATTAAAGATGGGAACCATACCACTCTATCTTCCGAATAGGACAATGTTTTCATACAAATCGTATTGGCTTTCAACGAACACAACTGTTGGGTCGGGATGCATCCATCAGTAGTATGTATAACGTACTTTCTGCTCCAGACTTGGGTAAAGTACCACCTGGCCTAGGTGTGTCACTTACAGACGGATACCCGAAAATACGCGAACATGTTTACGAACTATGGTGATACGTCCAGGACTGTGGCCCAACGGGTACTGAGCCGCAGAGCTCAATACATATTAGGGCTATGGCGGCCAGCGGACTCGAATTACAAGAGAAAGAAGGTGATGCTGACGAGGTTGTGTAAAAGTTATATGCATGCCACGCATGCATGCCTGCTTGACGATGGCGGCTCGCCGGGGAGCTCGTCTTGTGTAGTTCCCGGCTGTCGATATATACAGCGCCGCTCTGTTTTTAATGAGTACTAAATTTAACGTCATCTTTTCCCCCGGAAATCATGATGAGTGAGGAATCATGAGCAATGAAGACAAATAATTTTGTGTATCATCGGGGGCGGACGCAGACCCGAGTTTTGGGAGGGGGCCAAACCCATGTCTGTTTCTCCTCCTGGGGGGGGGTGGGAGCGAATATTTTTTTGCTCTACAGACCTAGTGAAAAATTACCTTATTATTCAACTATTGAAAAAATACAAATAATGCTACTTAAAATTTTCAGTGGACTGCCATATTCTGCGTCAAACTAAAAAAAGATATCCAGGTAACTTATATAAAAGCTCCAAAACATGAAATAAGCCTATGGGTCATATCTTCCCGTCGTTAGTTTTTTAAATGATGTATAATGTTAGAGATTTGGATAAATTAAAGCCAGATATAAGGCTCTAAGAAATATTCTGTATGTTGATGTGGCAAAAATTCCCGAAGTTTTAACTCGCAACGGTAAGTTAGATTCAGCTGAAAACTTGCCAGAGCTGGCAGAGCTCTATTATCTTAAGAGCACCATCGTTTTATGTCAACAGTTCTGGGGCATTGACTTCAGCTTTGAAGCCAACGCCCCAGAACTGTTGACATAAACAATGGAGCTCTTACATGTATTGACTCTATACCTAGCCACCGTGACTAAGCCTAGTCACAATACCTAGCCTTCCTACCTAGCCACTATGACTATGACTTAAAAAACAAGCTTTCTAAGTGTCATATACAAACCGTTCGAAGCGTAGGCAATTGGTGTAGAACATTATTTTTGCTTTAGGCAAAGAATTTTCCAAATTATGAGCTAAGCATGGATCTCACTACAAACATAGCTTTTTAGACCTGCGAAACAACTTCGGCATCGTCAATGCCATGTAGAAAATGAAACTGTCAGCTTCCTAGGGATCCCACGGCATTTAATGTTCCTCAATTTATTTATTATTCCAATTTTTACATAGCGTGCCATAGCGTGCCCCATATACATACATTTCGTCTCCACCTTTCCTTCCAAGCACCTTACTGGTACCAAAATACATGACACGATGATTTAATATTTTGCAAAATTGTTGCCAATCTATTGTTAAATTCCCTGAATTATTTGACTTCGGAAACAGCACGATTTATAAATGACCGACATGGGCACAAACTGACCATTGTAGTTGCCCTTAAACCCCAAGCATGATGGTGGTAATGGGGATGAGCTAGTCTGAGGGGAAAAGCAAAGTCTGTGGCCCATTTCTCCTCCGTTACAGATACCGGGAACCTTCCAGGGTAGTTAAAGTTTCACCAGCACACACCGAGTGCAACAGACAGGTCTGACCCATGGGAGGCGCTGCGAGCCACCGTCTATGACCCGCCCCGTGAATAATAATTGACAACCCCCCACATCTGGGACCAAACTGTTCATTGGTTAAGCACTTCGAAACGGCATCAGTTAAAGGTCCCACGTGCAAAATGCAGATACCATGTTGACGAACGTGGTGGCCTGGCGTGTCTGTGCATACATATTTGATTAGTCTGAAATGGTATCGCTTATGGAGAGGGCATTAAATAAGCAGTTTCAACATATAGCAGGTCTAGATTTGTTCTTAGAGCCACCCCGCCTCCGCCGTCTGTCTCAGTTCAATTTGGACCCAATGAACGCTCAAAAACCTCTCTCGACCTTTCCTCATTTTCGCACACTAACCAGGCTGTATTTAACACAAAGAAACCGGAGATTTTAATTCAGTATCTCTGGTTCCCGTTGAATGCTACTTAGTTTATAAAGTGAGGTCAATCAAGGTGACGTCATAGCAGTGTCATAAGTTTGTGAGGGTCTCAGTGACCTCTGCACGTGTCGCGTATGAAGTGCCCGTCTGAAATGTCAGTGTGACACTTCTCTCCTCTATCCTGGCTGTCGTTTTAATATACGTGTGACGGCGGCTGGGGGTGAGTCGGTCCCCCGCCGAGATGTGCGGTTCTTGACATTCAGCTGGGGGAGAAATGGTCGGGAGGGAAAACTAAATTTATTGTCGATAGATACGAGATTAGATGGGCTTAGGCCACTGGGTGGTTTATGTTTTATATCAGAAGACATATTGCATAAGAGATATTCCAGGGCAGATCAAATTCTACAAAAACATTCCTTTTTTCGTGGAAAATTCGCCTTCTCATGTTGGAACTGATCTGTAGGGCCACATAAAAATTTCCATTAAATATGCTACATATTATTTGAAGCATGGTAATCCGAGAAATACGAAGGGTTTATCTAGGCCCAATGACTTTAGTTGCTAAGACTTTGTGGCTCAGAAACTGTTTTTAAGCAAAGAAGGAAAATTTTGAAGTTCTTAAAATGATGAATTCCTAGCAAAAAACCGTAGCTACCTCAAATTCAAAATCAGCGCACTTAGCTTAGTCGGCTACAATATGGAGCACATGTCAGGCTCATTGTGGCTGCTGACCAGTGCAAGAAGTTGTTTTCTTGCCTGGGCTGACATTAAAGCTCACCAATCAGCCGTTGCCCAGCTTCGCTGTGGCAGCATCACATGGCACAGCTGTTGCCTCGGTGACGTCAGTCAGCAGACAACTGTCGGACAGGTCGTTATGCCGGGTCCGGAGCTGGTCCGGTGCGCTGGAGTCTCCATACGGGGGCGGGGGCGGCGCTCAACTCCCCCGCCGTCCTGGTTTCAGCGCTGCCCGTCACTCATAGATCCACCCATGGCGTCGCCGCGGCCGCCACCGCTGCGGGCGCCGTCGCGTCGCTGTCGACGAACCGCTGCGCTGTCGGCGGCGACGGCGGCGCCGGCAGTGTCCGACTGGTGGCGGGGGCGAGCGCGAGCGGTGGCTGGGCGGCGTATCCTCCGCTCCGGAGGTCCTAAATTTATCAGAAGCAGGCTTTTGAGGGGGCTTTTGGAACCGGAGGAAGAGTATACCTCGACTGCATTGGTATTGTGGCCCCATTTAAGAAAATGGATCTCCTGCGGAAATTATGGTTGTAATTACTGCATGAATAAACATTCCCGGCTGATTCGTATTGTTTGAGCTTTGTCGCTCAGCACCTCAGGGACGCGCCATTGAAATATCGGGGGCCTTGGACCAGTGCCGTTGTTAAATATTTACGCTTGGGGGAGCGTGTTTTTGCCGTTTCCGGATCTGTGCGTCTCTCAGCTGAAACCGAAGAAGTGGCGCTCTGTCAATAGGTGAGTCCCCCTTCCGTAGTGTGGTTTGTAAACCACACTGAGCCCAGAGCAGGGCATCAGTGCCAGTTCTCGTCTGGACAGAACTTACTTGTTCTCCTGTGGCCGCCACGGAACTAGTCGCGTGTGGTGACGTGGCATCGGGCGCTTGTCTTCTAAACGCTCAATCTGACCGTATGACTAATCAGTTTGTTTATGTGGTAGAGTATCAGGTATCTGAAGCAATAACAGCTTTGAGAAGCTTCCATGTCAATGTTTGAAATAATGCGGATTCGTACGAATGACTGAACCAAGATGCATCGCCAAGCTTTGCTATTTTGAAAGACGTGAGGCATTGATTTTTAAAGGAGTCCAATCCATAGTTCTATCATAGTCATCATTTATCCGGGAGAGAGGAGCCATTTCAATTCCTCGGCTTTCAGAAACGAAGATGAATAGGTGTATCTCTTTGTTCCCCATCACTTTGACCATTGGAAGCTAGCCACTCGGATACCTCGTATTTGAGACACAGGAGTGAAAGCATGTACTGCAGAGCGGGCACATACTGCAGAGTGTGCACATATTGCAGTTTTTGTTTGGTGTCGACCGCAGGCAGTGATTTGCGCGGCATTCAATGTAACACGGTGGTACAGCGCATGTGCGAATCACTCAGACTTGTGAGCTCCGCCGGGGTCGTTGCAATCCAAGCACCTGGCAGGAGAGGTCAGTGAGGTCAGGGCTCTGTAAACCGAGATGGTGCAAACTTTATGTAATTTCCAAATCTTTTTGAGATATTAATTTTTTTGGTTTTGCTTAGATCAAATACATATTTTACACATCCTTGCTCTCAGGAAATATTATAATTAGTATCATTCCTCATCCCGTCCAAAGAGACCCGATGCCCAATAAGTTCAGGCTGTAAGATGTCGGCGGCATAGAAATGGTGACGTCACTGCGTTCAATGCGCCTGGAAACTTCATCGGTAAGTTCCGCACGCCAGAAAACTCAACGGTGGCTGGGTGAGAGTATTTTTCCAAGTGCATACCTCCTGAAAAGGGAAAAACAAATGTGTTATGCGAACGTTAGAAAATGGATATTTGCAGTTACAAATATCATGTGAATGTTCTTGAGTCTCCCTATTGGCTGCAGTAGAACCTGGGGGGACTATAAAATACCGGGCACATTTAGCGAATCGAAGTGAGCTCATTTCAATACCAAAGTGTTTTATTTCTTGGCCCCAAGAAATTTGGGTTAATAGGTAAGAAATGTAATTTTATACCCGGTTTGCCTATCGTATATATATATATATATATATATATATATATATATATATGGATATATTTCCTCGAGTACTTACCCGTCAATGAGAATATTTTTCCCTAGTTAATCAAAGATAGAGCTGATACCGAGCAAGGTAAAAGATATCTTAGGGAGCCTGATTCTGTTCATCAGTATTCTAGAACGATAGTTTCTGCTAGAAATATTAAAATGTACTTATTTTTTCTGTCTCCTTTCATATTTGCTTTTATGTCACTTGATGAAGATCCTAGAGTCAGGGAGTGGCCAGGAACTGCCTAGCCCTTAGGTCTCACAAAGGATTTTTACTATCGTGTCAGTATTAGACTATCCAGGACCCCCCCCGTCCCTGGACCAAGAAGAGATATCCTGCCCTATGTTGTCTCCAGCTCTGTTCGTCATAACTAGGGTCTTGAACAATCCCATTTGGAACATTCTAAAATGTTGATATACGCAGAGGCGTAGCCAATAGAGGCACAGGGGCACGTACCTCTTCCTTCGATGGGGAAGTGATCTTCGACCGCTGACAAGGGATGCTTTTTCTTTAGATAGAAAAAATAGGTCTGAAATCACGAAAACACCTGTTGCTTGCGCTTTCAGTCGCTCAAAACAGAAATATCGCATTTTTTGTTTCTGCCCTGGGTTGACCTAAGCGTCGTATGTGCCTACAGCACTCAGCTGAGCTGACTGTTTGCGGCATGTAACGTTGCAAGCCACGCCATTATACAAGTGGAACACTCACTTTAATTTCATGCTCTGCGCTGTCGAGTTTGTATGCAAGTGCACGCTATTAGGCTTTTTGTGGGGCACCAGTGGAATCGGGGCACTTGATCTGGAGACCGTTGCGTTTTTTGTGCTAAAATTCAGTGTCCCCGTAGCCCACCGGGATCCACTCGTTATCAACAGAGACAGTGACGAAGACGGAGGGCACAGGGGGAGGAGGAAGAGGAAGAGGAGGAGGAGGAGGAGGAGGAGAAAGAGGAGGAGGGAGGAGGAGGATGAGGAGGAGGATGAGGAGGAGGAGGAGGGGAGCAGGAGGAAAAGGAGGAGGAGGGGAGGAGGAGGAGGAGGAGGAGGAGGAGGAGGGGGGAGCAGGAGGAGAAGGAGGAGGAGGGGAGGAGGAGCAGCGATCGAGGCACATGGGCCCCGGTCAGTGCCGTAGAGTATACGAAACATACCTTGTTTTAGAATCGATTTTTCTCAGAACTCATTTTATATGATGGAGCAACTGCACTCGAGCGAGCTGCTGAAAATGCACACTCTATGGGTTTAATGGATTGCAGTCGCGGTCCGTCGTCGGGGAAATACCACGCTAGAGCCGATGGGGTCAACAACCACTTTAAGTACACGCTCGCTCTCCTCGAACAGTCAGTTTTGGGATAAATCAAATGTCAAACCAGAGGCATCACCCATCTCATAACTGCATCAGTACAAATCCAATTATAAAGGCGCCACTTTCCCACTAGCGAAGTCGGACACCAGGTCTGGAGGCCGTTGCAGTTGCCTCTGTTGTGTGATCTTAGCGGGTGGTCGAGACACCATGTCACCAGCCATAGCCCGTGGAGGGAGTTGAAATACCTGGTCAGGGGCCAGCTGCACACGCTCTTGGACATATATGGACTATATATATATGGACATATATGGACATTATATGGGCGCCACATGACCTTTGCTGTCGGCGCGCCCTAAAACACCAATGATGATGATGATGATGCTCTTGGACAATATGTGTCCTGTGCGGTAGTCGGAGCACTTTCTCGTCAGTCAGGATTCTTGGAGTGTGTGGGGACAGTTGATCTGGGGGCACTGACACTGTTCTGGCAACGACAGTAGTTTCCACTGCAGGAAATTTATGCCTAAATGCAATGTTTGACTCTTTCTCTGCAAACTCCACTGGCTTATACAATGCTGATCGATTAATTACGTACGTACAATAAGTAAGCCCACTCGTCCATTAACCTGTTAGATCGAAATATTTGCTCATGACTTTTGATCAATTTTGATAAACTTTCTGAAAAAACTTCTACCAATTTGGGCCGGGCTGCTCCTCCCCAATGGTTGGTTTAAATCTACTTCATGCCCCGCGTGCCCAGAATCTGATATAAACTAAAATCTAAAAAGTGTTTTATTCACCTATAAATTTGTATTTTCTCCCAGAGCGTCCCTCGAAGGTGGTGTGCCCCTCTCATGCTGAAGTTCCGGCTACCATGCCGAAGATAGATCTCTATAACAAGCACTGGCGCCCAGTGGCGGATCTAGCCGGTGGGTTTGGGAGGGGCAAACCAAAGTCAAGACTCGAAAAACAAAAAAATGTCACGCCGTAAAAGCTGGGCTACAATATCCATTGCCGGTAGAATCTTGGGTATTTGAGGCAAAAAGCAAAATAGAAAAATAAAAAAACGTCACAGGAAGAAAAATATGGGCTCGAGATACTTTTTCCAGTCGAAGGCCCAATATTTACACTGAACTCAACTGGTTCTGTTTTGAAGTCGAGAGTTGAAGCACCAAAATCTTGCCTATAAACTAAAAAGGAGTCGGGGGAAAAACGAGGTCGATCACTTTGGGAAAAAATATAGTTTTGCCCTGAGCTTTTCCGTTGGGGGGCAAATGCCTTTTTCCCTCCTTGGATCCGCCACTGCTGGCGCCCCTAATTCAAATACATTGGTGACTTCTGTGACATGGAGAGCTCACTGGATCCGCTTCGGTCCAGGTCCTGGGGGCACGAGGTCAGCAGCGAGTACTGAGTGCATTTCTAGCATTGTGTTCGAGCCAACGACGTTGGAACTATGAGGGAGGGCAAGGGGAATGTGGAAGATGATACCAAGAAGATGCTACCAGAAGAAAAGCGGAACTTTCATTTGACCTGAAGTAAATCTGGCAGTACCGTGCAATGTTGGTTTGTTTGCCATTTTCGTGGATGGATGGTGAACCGGTAACAGCACTGGGGGAAACAACGAGAGCACCTCCCCTCCCCCCCACCTCTTCCAACTTTCGTATGTGGTGGAGGCATTGCCTGCAAGAGCCTTTAGGCGACAAACGCCTCGGTGTTTTGAGTCGCTCAACATCGACAAAAGTTGGCTCGCTGTTCGCGAATCAATCCCTGCAGCGCTTGGGCTGGAGGTACCAAAACCCGATGGCCTAAACGGCTATGTAAGAAGAATGGGGCGCCGGTCAAACAGGGCCTTTGTCAATTTGTGGGAATATTTAGCCCAGGTACATTTAAACAACTCCGAGATACAAATTATATGCTAGTCTCTTTTTCTTAGCTTGCCGGAACAGTTGGACAGTATAAGAAACACATAAGCTGAGCGTTACGTAAAGCTTCCTTCATTCCCACAGGGGACAAAAGTGTTGGTTGTCACCATTAAAATGCCAACCATATGTGTCCGCCCAGGCTGAGTGTGGCACGTTTTGGTTATTAGGATACCAGGGATACCCTGACCATCTTGTTGCTGAAAATTGGGTTTAAATGCATGTGATGTGGCTATTTGTTCCGTTATTGTCTGGGAAACATATCGCTATTTTGTACCTGTCCCCTTGGGCTGTCCATTTAGAATGAAATGGTTTGGCATTCCCAGTGCAGGACTGGAAAAAGATCACGTGACCTCACTAGACACAGTCTTACGTCGGATGCCTTTCCAAGCTTGACATAGCTTCCATTGCGAGATGCGCGGGCGTAACGTAGCGCTGCTGAGCCTGCATGGGAAGGACAAGCTGGAAATGTTTCCAAAGTCAACAGACGGGGCGTGATGTCGGAAAGCGTCTCCAACAGGAAGTCAGGCCATCAATCACGCGCCTGACACATTGGTTCAGCCCAGTTCGGTCTCAAGTGAGTTCATTAACGTCTTAATCTACTCTGGAAGGTTTTAATTCGCGTCAGAGTGAATCACTTGCCAGCTTGGTCGAGAGGATGGAGGGTGAAATAAAAATATTCCCATTTCCCACAGGCCGGTTTTATGGGAGCTGGAGAAAAGCCGTTAAGGCTAATGTATCAGCCGCTTTTTCGCATGCCAAGATTTGGCTCTCCAGAGGGTAAAAATTCTCGTAAAGGTGTGATAGACATTGCACGTTTAACCCTCGCCCACCGGGGGCCTCGATGGCCCCTAGGTTTTTCCGGGATAGCAGAAAACGACGAGGCGCAGCACCGCGTTGGGGCTCTCCTCTCACGCATCATTTTCCACATCCCGAAATTTTACCCGGGTCCCAGGTCGGTCACCAGACGAGGTCAACCAAGGTCACCTCACTTTATTTTAGAGTCTGTAAGAGCTACATTTCAAAGTCGATCGATTTGAAACTCCACACTTTAACCTCCGGGTCTCAGGTGTATATCCGGGTTTTTCGATTTCGTGCCTGAGGTCAGGTCACGAGGCGACCTCTCCCATTGGAAAGCATAGGGAAAAGTTGTTTCATGATATAAAAGCCACAAAATGATTGCAAATACTCAGACTGCTCAGAACAACGTTTTTGGACACCCTTTCACGGATCCCGGGGTCATATTTGCCTTTGACTTTTCCAAGGTCATCCAGTACCAGAGGTCAAAACAGTATTTTGGCAATAACTTTTGACCTAATTAGCTAGAGCGGTGAAACAAACACCATGTGTTTGTCTTGTCACTGGCGTTCATTTGCTATACGGCGGTCACTTTCTGACCTTTCGTGACCTCAGGTCTATTAGGTCACGAGGTGACCTCTGGAGATCAAACCACTGGCGGGAGGTCTTTCGTTCCACATAGCGGAAAAGTACTGGCAATTTGCTATCAAATGTACTTTACCGGCCTCATAGCTCTAATGACATAGAGTTATGCCCGTTTGCTCATCATTGCTATTTGAGTGAAAATAGCCGATCTTGACCTAATTTGACCTCTGGGGTCAACCATTGACCTGAGCACTAAAACATGGTATTTTTACTGATTCCGAGCTTTTTGCCTTGCGTTTGGCTAACGCCCATATTTTGGGTTGGGGGGCATCGTGCCCCGGTGGGGGGGTGGGCCCCCCGGGGGGGGTTAAATGACATCATTTTACCTCAGTTGTCGGTGCGCTCTAAACCTCAAATATAATTATTTTTTCATTCCACCTGTACCACTAATAATTAGTATGGTAGTGCTGGGATTCTCTGATTATTGCAAATAATCCGAGTATCATTACTGGTCATATCATTCTATCATACGAACAAGTCACGTCAAAATCTACAGCAGGGCTGGTCTAGGGGGCAGGACTGTTATCCAGCTGAACAATTCCAAAATCAAATTTATATGTTTACCCGCATGGGCATTATTAATCTAATCTAGATAACCAAACAACTACTCAGAGAACACTACTAAAATATCAGACTGCTCCTCGAAAATTTCCCCATATCGCACCACATAGATATTCACTTCAATCAAACATAAAGTCATTTGCTGAAAGGGTCATTGTTTGCCAATATTTAAACCAACACAGCAGGCAGATGAACGCGTTTCGACAAAATTGTCTTCTTCAGCATCTATGGTAGGAGGGATAAGGAACCCGTCATCAAGACATTCAGCAGTTTCATCGTTTGGTTTTTGCAAAATTATCGTGCGATAGAAATATAAAGGCACCGTTTTTGAGGATATTCCAATAATGCTTCTTGAATTATTCTAAAATGTATACAAGCAAGCTTCGATATGAGACAATCTAGCCTTATCACTTGTTTTAAATAATGTTCTATTTTTATTTTATCATCATTATTGTTTTGTTATTATTATATAAAACTTTCTTCTCTCTCTTTGCTTAACCAACTCCTAATACAGCCGCAGATTTTGCCATTTCATGAAGCCTGGCCTAAGATTAAAAGTATCATTTTTAGCTATATGTGCTGCTTCTGTAGCTTTCCTATTATCTTTGTTTTTACAAACTGCTATAATTTTAGCTCTATCCCAGTTTGGTAGATGATTTGTTTTCATGGAATGTATGACAAATGCACTGAGTTCTGAGTTGTTTCGAAGGTCTCTTCTATGTTCTTTTAATCTTGTTTTTAGACCCCGTCCTGTTTCACCTATGTTTGCTTTCGTACACGACCCGCACGGCACCTGGTACACTACACTTTTGGATCTGGTCATCTGATCTTCTTTTTCGCTAAGATGCTACTAAGTTTTTACCGGAACAAATGCTACTTTGCAACCAGTTCCTTCAAGTTTGTTTGCAATAATTTCAGCCGGTTTGGAGTAAGGTATCGTAACACATCGTATCTGTTCCTTTTGTTGGATTTCGCGGATCGTTTTCTTATATCTAGAGCTTTCTTTTCATATTAATCAGAAATCCTCTCGGATATTTTAGCTTCGTGAACGAGGTCATAATATGTTCTATCTCTTCTTGCAGGTATTCATCACTACAAATACGGAAGGCCCTAAGAAAAATCCTAATACTACTCCTCGCTTCACCCTATCACTGTGACCTGAGTAATAATGTACATAGCATTCCTTGTTCGTTGGCTTTCGATATACTTTGAATTTAACTTCGGCACTCCTAACAATCTCTGTGTCAAGGAAAGCTAGAGTTCTCTAAAGTTCTTTTTCAATAGTGAACTGGATTCTCGGATCAACTGAGTTTAGTTGATTGAGTTTAGTTTCTAAGTCCATATCATTGGGGACTACAACTAGTATGTCATCGGCATATCGAGCCCAGATCACATTTGACCCCATTATCTCTAGGTAATGATATTTTTCAAGCCATTCCATGTATAGGCATGCAGCAACTGGGCTTAACGGTGAACCCATCGCAAGACCACTGTGTTGAAAGTACTCATCCGAGTTGAAAGTGAAACCACCAAAATTCATGCACATTTTTAGCAATTTTAAGCTTCACAAAACAAATATACCGATGCGTCCCATTACGTCAGGGATTGGCAGTGCTCCTCATCGTATCGCCAAAGTATTAGCAAGACCCCTATCAAGCTCGTTGGGTGCCGTCAGCGACGCACACCTCCAGAATACTGATGACCTCATGATTAAAATTAAGGACATCGACTTCTCAGATAAGTTTCTAGCCAGTTTTGATGTTAAATCATTATTTACGAACGTTTCAGTAGAGGGGGCAATGAAAGCTATCGAATCCGTAACAAAGAACATGAACCCTGACCAACTGCCCTTACCAAAACAAGACTATTTAAAATTGCTAAAAATGTGCATGAATTTTGGTGGTTTCACTTTCAACTCGGATGAGTATTTTCAACACAGTGGTCTTGCGATGGGTTCACCGTTAAGCCCAGTTGCTGCATGCCTATACATGGAATGGCTTGAAAAACATCATTACCTAGAGATAATGGGGTCAAATGTGATCTGGGCTCGATATGCCGATGACATACTAGTTGTAGTCCCCCATGATATGGACTTAGAAACTAAACTCAATCAACTAAACTCAGTTGATCCGAAAATCCAGTTCACCATTGAAAAGAACATCAGAGAACTCTAGCTTTCCTTGACACAGAGATTGTTAGGAGTGCCGAAGTTAAATTCAAAGTATATCGAAAGCCAACGAACAAGGAATGCTATGTACATTATTACTCAGGTCACAGTGATAGGGTGAAGCGAGGAGTAGTATTAGGATTTTTCTTAGGGCCTTCCGTATTTGTAGTGATGAATACCTGCAAGAAGAGATAGAACATATTATGACCTCGTTCACGAAGCTAAAATATCCGAGAGGATTTCTGATTAATATGAAAAGAAAGCTCTAGATATAAGAAAACGATCCGCGAAATCCAACAAAAGGAACAGATACGATGTGTTACGATACCTTACTCCAAACCGGCTGAAATTATTGCAAACAAACTTGAAGGAACTGGTTGCAAAGTAGCATTTTGTTCCGGTAAAAAACTTAGTAGCATCTTAGCGAAAAAGAAAGATCAGATGACTCAGATCCAAAAGTGTAGTGTACCAGGTGCCGTGCGGGTCGTGTACAAAAGCAAACATAGGTGAAACAGGACGGGGTCTAAAACAAGATTAAAAGAACATAGAAGAGACCTTCGAAACAACTCAGAACTCAGTGCATTTGTCATACATTCCATGAAAACAAATCATCTACCAAACTGGGATAGAGCTAAAATTATAGCAGTTTGTAAAAACAAAGATAATAGGAAAGCTACAGAAGCAGCACATATAGCTAAAAATGATACTTTTAATCTTAGGCCAGGCTTCATGAAATGGGCAAAATCTGCGGCTGTATTAGGAGTTGGTTAAGCAAAGAAAGAGAAGAAAGTTTTATATAATAATAACAAAACAATAATGATGATAAAATAAAAATAGAACATTATTTAAAACAAGTGATAAGGCTAGATTGTCTCATATCGAAGCTTGCTTGTATACATTTTAGAATAATTCAGAAGCATTATTGGAATATCCTCAAAAACGGTGCCTTTATATTTCTATCGCACGATAATTTTGCAAAAATCCAAACGATGAAACTGCTGAATGTCTTGATGACGGGTTCCTTATCCCTCCTACCATAGATGCTGAGAAGACAATTTTTGTCGAAACGCGTTCATCTGCCTGTGTGTTGGTTTATGTTAATATCTGTCAACCACTGTTATACAATTGTTTGCCAATTGCTTCATTCTGACGTGATAACTTTCTATAAAAACTTACTTGTAGCGTTTAGTGAGATATAAAAAATACCCTTTTATATGACTGGGCATGCACTAGGGAGAGATTTAAATTTAGAGGTGTTTATAAACCATCGTTTTCAGTCACTTTGGTTTCCTCTGCTTGCAAGTGCCTCCAGCATAAACAACCTAAGTAGTTTGGATTGCAATTGGGCGGCTAATATTCTACTGTATTCTTGATTTGTTCGTCGAATGTCGCAATCACGCCTTTTCAGCACAAATCTGAGATCCATTGTAGCATTCCAATGTCATCAACTATTTGAACAGCATTTGAATATTGCTATTGAATGAAGAGCAAGGCTCAATTACAGCTATCTCCCACCAGTGATGGAAGCTACAGAACACAACACTTTAAACAAGCTGCTTCTACAGCTTGTTTACCCTTGATTATATATTCTGCTGATTTTCTTCTTCGTAAATATATTTACCGTGATTTTCCGTAGTCGCAAAGAAAGTTGAAAAATCATCACTGAATTTGTATAAAATACACGTATTGGGGACGAGTTGACCCCTCCCCTCGCAACTGCTCCTGAATTTTTTTCGGATCGTCAAAAAACAGCTGTGACACCGCGCGGTTCAGGTAACGTCACCTCACAACAAACGCCCTAAAACGTAGAATTAAGGGCAACGACAAGTCATTGGCCTGAGATTCATACAATATCATAGGGTTGCCGAAAAAAAACATTTCTAGTGACCGGATTTTCAATATAGGTGACCAGAGGTTAGATAAAGGTTATGACATTGCCACTGGAAGCGCCTGAATAATAATTGTTGGTGTTCAATAACTACAACTTCAATATACTGCATATAACTTCAAGGAGCTCTGTTGGCCCCCCCCCCCCTTCCCGAACATCCGCCAACCCCTCCCTTCCCCTTCTCAGTACGGCAGGAGACTACCAACTCAGTGCAACCAGTAGGAGGGGCGTCAAACCTCTAATTACGTCATCTACAATGCATATGCAACAGCATCGTGGGTGGAGTCAGAAGAGAGTGTGAGACCGGAAACAGCTGCGGGAGCTGAGACAGAGTAAGGACCGAGACAGCTCCAGTGAAGGACATCTCCACCACGAACACCCACTCGCGTCGTACGCACTGTTCCACCTCAAACGGGTGCCGGAAACCACAGCCTGACCTTCAGCTTCTGTTGCAAGCTCTTCACTTGCTCATGATGAAACTCTTCTCCCCTTCGTAATTGCATTTGGTAATTTTGTTTCTGTGGTAGCAGACGTGCTTTAGCGGTTGTGGTAAGTGGTTTGGAGGCGGTGTCAACAGACTACCGAGTGGAATGTGGGCTTAAGCATCACTCGAAGCTTCCACGGGTATTTCATAAAAACACTTCATGAGATCGTTCCCGGGTCTTATTCTAGAAGGGGGAAGGGGTTGTTAAGATCCCCTTGCCGTTGGTCTCTTACTGACATAGAGCTTCACGGAAAAAACCAGCATGCTGCTCAACTGCCAGGTCGATAGTGATCCTAGTTTTGATAAACTCGGGTCTTCCTGGCTAGGTAGAAAACCAGATTTAGCTTCCCCGCTCTGCCTGCCACTTACCAAGACACATCACATAGAGTACAATATCATGCTTCGCCAAGTGATCAGCAGAGACATCTGTGCTTCGATTCATATAGTTTTGCTCAGGTCTTTTTATATATTACCATTATCATACACATGGAATCAGGATCCACCATACTATACTACTCATATATCATACTATGCGATCCATCTAGGCAACGCGTTAGCCACAGTCAAAGGTCACTGACTGCCAAAATTCAAAGTTTCCAACGACCTGGAGACCAAAAGGTAGACTTATGATATACCCCGAAAAGATCAGAAGGCTTATGACATATAAAAACTGTGTCCAAAAGCCTAGAACTGCTCCTGAGTTTTCAAAGTCATGCTGTTGTGGTGATTCTGTCACGCTTCTGGGGCCCGGTTGTACCGCGCACACTTGAATAAACATATGAGCAGGACGACAACGGCATCAAGGCACCGACTCCGCTCTGAAAATGGCCGACTTGTTTACCCGAACACGGTGTGGCCAACGCCTCAGCGTTTTTGGTGTCGAGTCCCTGCTTTAGGATTGACCCAGGACCGCGAAACTTTGGAGCGGCATCTGACAGCAGGCAAACTATCTGCAAATAAGAAATGAGCCGGAAGAAGCAAAGCTGGAACAAAATCAAATGAAGAAAATTGAAAGAAAAAGCTATCGAGATGAAGCTTCTGTCGAAGAGAGAAGCCAGACTAGGAGTAGCGTGTGACCAGCAAAACAGAGATTGATTATTCGACTTTTTAGGAAAATGTTTGCAGAGCACGCAAAATACCCACAATTTGATAAAGCCTTTTTTGGATGGTTATTGGATGGTTATCCTCGACAAGAACGATGTTTCTGTTCAAATTCCGTTAAGCTATTATATTCCCTGCAGTTTTAGTCAAAATGGTTGCATCTGCACATAGAGAAACCATTCACACAAATGAAATTGTTCTATAAATAGGGACTGACCAAAAACATTGTTTCTGGAAACTAGTAGCGGCGATATTAAGCAGCTATAACTACTCACAGCAAAATAGCCAGTAGAGCTATTTTGGTAAAATATCCCTTATTTATGCATATTATTGGTCGTTCTTCTTTTAAAGTCCTATGTTTTTTTTACCCGAAAAATGTGTTCTTTACTCCTCCTCATGAAGACTTGACTAAGTCAAAAACTAGCATTTACACCAGGAAAATTCAGCCTGCATTTTGAATATGGCATGACTTGCCAATGATGGAAAACTGATTGATGCCTATCGTTTTCAGTGATCACATCACACCATAACTTGGCTGAGGGTATTGAGACAATAGGGATTGTACAGAGTTGAATTGCGATTTTCCACAATTGAATTGGGGGTTTCATGTTTAAAACATTTTATTATGAAAAACACCATTGTCAGTCCGCTATCAACTTCCATATATTTGTGAACAATTGTTGAGAGTCATGGCACTCTTCTGAAAGTCACTCTTCCGAAAGCCCCGATAATGCGCTGCTTCACTGCAATGGTCGTCACTTCAAAAGCGGAAGCTTCAATGGTGGTAGCCCCCTGGTCCGTTCAAGGGAGCATGATACCCTCCCTCCCTCCCCCCCACCGCTCCACAATTCATACATGATGGCTAGATGCTATGAGCATTTAGCGGCCACCGCGTTGCCAGATGGCTTGATAAAATATTTTAACTGTATGTACTTTTTGTTTCTTCAGCATGACGTAAGCACCATGCCCATTTGTGTGATGGGCACACAAAAAGCAACATATATTTGTAATAGTTTCAAAGTTTTGAGAGGGCTAAAGAACAGCACGGCCGCAGGTGAGAAGTCTAAAAACTAATAAGGGAAAAGTACAGACTTGCTTTTGTGTAATGGAGTACACAAACAAAAACTTCTTGAAATAAGCACTAGTCAATATCTGTTCATATTCCGAATATCACATAAGCTTCATCTGCTCATGTAAGAACTAAAAGCAAAGTGATTATCTCATTCCAGCGATGACTCTTCGTCAACTCATTTGCACACTACGCCTCAATTTAAGCGTAACTATTTGCTTAAGCCGATTGATATGCAACCGGTAGTAAGAGTTGGGTTGCCCTTTGTTTGCAGACAGTACATGCATGTCATCGCATCGTCCTATTGTACCTGGGACAAGGCAGCAGCTGGTTTAGTTTCTAGTCGGCCGATCTGTTTTTAGGACTGCAGCACAACACTTCTGCAATTCACCAGACGTAAGAATAAAGTAGCTTACAGCGTTCAGCTTAGCTCCAGTAAGAATGCCTAGCTCTGGCGCAAGGGTGGAATTGTTTTTTTAACACTTCCTTTGGAGAGATGCACGTGGTATTTTGCGCCTCTAGATCCCATTTGGCGGACCGCCAGAACCACCATCCACAGTTCAACAGCTGCGCCTCACCACTATTTTGCTTCATATTTCAAGTTCTTGGCCTGCAATGGTGTATCGGGCTCAGATGGGTAATCATTCCGCCTTCTGGAGCGGAAGTCTGTAGAATCCTGTAATGTAAAGTCGCAGTTTAATGGGAACAAATGGCCTGTCTTGGCGGTGCTCGCTCCCAGCCGACGGTGAACAAAGGCAAGATTTCAAGCTTGCAGCCCTCGTACATTTATTACCCTGAAGTCTTAAAATTTTAACCGTAAAACATTTCAACACACGAAGTGTTCACAGGTGTCGCAATGAAATACGGTGTGTACGGGCTTGGGTAGACCTGTCGCTTTTATGTCAGTGTAATGTGAGTGCACTTTCGCTGTTAACCCTTTCCTCGAGAGCAATGCTAATGCGGGATGACGCGTGCAACACTACCTTGCTGTGGTAAGAAGATTTATGAACCAACGCAAACTTGGTTCAGTGAGCAGGTTTAGCGACGCGGCGGCACCCATTGAATGGGATAATGAGCGAGTCGCTTCCGAGCAGCCTCTTTCGTGAAGCTTCCGTAAACAAGGTGCCGGAAAAATTACAATTGAAAAGATGTTTACGCCTAGCAACAGTTGTGTGCTTGCCCAACAATCACGAAAGGAGAACACTTTAAAAAATCAAAGTTTTCATTTATGAATGATATGGAATTGCAGATGCAGGTTTTAAATCGAAACGTGAGCAAAGCATCCGCAAAGTGTACTCTTGAAACATGGCGTGGAAAACAGGGCTTCACGGAAGAATTCAGTTGCGATTGGCTCATTAGACCTATGTATGCAGTAGCGAGAATTTAATGCCTTTTTCTAATGGCAGACTGGTAAGACTAGTTCTTCCGTATTTTTTAGTATATTTTTGGTAAAATTCTGACGGTGCAGGGGTGATGATGAGTATCTACCATGAATTCGGATGCACAAAAATCTAATTGCATATGGGGTGACTGAAACTGATGGGAAAGCCTGCTGCAATACACAGATCAGAAAGTCCGGAAAATTTCTGCATGATTTGTGAGAAAAATAACTTTTTGTTTGATTATAGCTATGCTCACCAATAAAAACCTGTTTCACAAAATTTCCCGAAAGGTTCCCTCAAACACACTTGCAGTATAGATGCTAGAATTCATCGTTGAGATCAATCACAATGATGTGACTGTTCGAGTCCTTTAAACCATCTGCCATGATGCTATCAAGTTTGCAGGAGTCAGACCCCTTGTCTCGATCAGAATGAAGATAGTCCTGAGATAGCTCATGCTTCGATGCCTAGAGCGATATCTTACCCGGTCCTGTGCATGAGCATAGCGGCGATAAAGGGTACAAATTGCTGTAAAGTAGCCCCAATCGGGAGCAGTGGCTATGAATTTAACAGAAGCTACACAAAATACTACTTTGCCTTCTGCTTGAGTTTACCCGACGTCGTGAAATCACAATATGCTTGTGAAACTCAATGCCTGCGACGCTTAGTGCTCTTCCAGAAGTTTCCAGTTCTAGGAAGAAGTGTAGATGCCATATAATTTATGCCAGCCATCCGCTCGGGTTTCAGTGACTATGAGCAACCGATCTTGGATTGCTGCATCCAGTGCATCTTGAACTGTGACGTTACAAACTTTACGGTCCTTGCTGTATCGGGAGAAAATGAGGCAAAATAAAAAGTCGTTGCTGTGGGATCAGACAGCAATATCAATTTTCCACCGATGAGGCCGGGCGTCGCGAAATTGGTATCGACGTACGGCGATCCCTGGCCCCTTTATAGAGCTCCAGTTAAATGGGACTAATGAGCAAAGCAGGGATCGGTCCCGAGCAAGCTGTTTGAAAAACCAAATTAAACAATAGATGCATTCGAAAGATGTGAGCGCTGCTAGGCTGAAATAGCCATCCAGAATAGCAGGCTTCAGGGATCCTATTTTTGACCGACAGAGGGGGGCTGGAAATAAATTGATGGGCGCCGTGTGACCCACGTCGTCGGTGCGCCCTAAAACGCCAAACATGGTGATGAAGTTGGACAGCTGACCGAATTGACCGATGCTCATGGCGATTTCACTGCGGATCGGATTGAAGCGACGATCCCCCGGGGAGCCACGGACTTGATGTCAACCCCTCCCCCCACCAATAACAAGTTCTGGCTCACTCCGCACCGAACTCTGCTATTCAGAGCTTCAAGAAACTTCTTTCCCGAACTTTGAATAGCTGTGCTGCATGGCTCAAAGGTTGTCAGTACTCGCACATGGGCAATAGTCAGAAACCGTCCAACCAGGGCTTCCACCATGGATACTGTAAGTAGATGAAACTGTTGGCCTCCTTGGTTTCTGGCGACCGGAATCTTTTTAGTACATCACGGGGCAAGTGCAAGTACTTACGTAGGGCATGGGAAATAGTCAATAGCTTTATTACACTTGCATTTGGCAGTTTTAAAGTCAATGTTTTAACATACATCTGTTCACCCCATGTACCCGCTGCGATCTAGCGCTATCGCCCCAGCAGGTAATTTTAGATCATGTTTTTATTTGCTCTAACTTTTAATTCATGTTTTTCCAAAATCATTTATACTCACGGAGGAACATCCCAACCTAGGGTGATGCTCTTTATTGTTGTTATGTGAGATGTGTGTCATTTACTTGAAGCATATTGGGTTTATTTTTAGGCTCTGACTTCGCCTGTGAATGGATATGCATCTGTTGGCGATATGAATTAAGAAATAGATAAATGTATATACATTTGTTTGTTCATGTATCCGGAAGTTGCTGTAGGCTAAGAAGTTACAGGGTATTTGATTGGTGCAAAGAATCGCTTATGCAGTGGTTTTTCTCTACTCTTTGCCGCATTATCCAGTGAACAGGCTTATTTATAACAGGGGAGCGAGAAATTAAATTGATTTATTTTTAGAAGCGAATATTAAAGAGAGCCCAAATTTAATTTTTTAGAAGAGAAATTTAACTTTCCAATTTCCATTCTTAAGTAACACACTCACGTTAAGTGTACCGCCCCCAGCGCTCCCCGATTTCTCGCCTCGTGCCACGTTTGACAGTTGTTCCCTTCGGTGCTAGCCCGGGACGCGCCGAAGGTCCCGTCGGGTGTGGAGCTGCTAATCTGCCCAGATGCAGCGAGTTCGGAGGGTCCCGCGAGCGTCTACAGGAAACCGAGCACATAGTGTACTCAGCATAGTGTATGTACATAGTTGGCTCAGCGATATCACTAGCAAAACACTAGCCGGCCCGGCCGAGCGCGCCCGAGGGTACGTACCTTCCAGGTACCTTCCTAATTTCAGGTAATGTTCCGATAGTATGAGGAAGCCTGTTGCAACAACGTCGCTCCAGATAATGAAAAACAGTGCTAGAGATTATCACTGTATTAAAATAATGCCCAACCATCCGTCCCCAGCCGTTCACGGAGCAGGTTTAGGGCAGAACGAGCATGACGCCGGGTGTTTGAAAATGCATAATAAAATCCAGCTTCAAAGACTTCCAAACCGCCAAAACGCTAATGTAATGAAGCCAAGGTAAGTAGTGTTGACTCACACTAGCCAGGCTTATGTCAGTCATCGCGGCCGGAATCGATCTAGTGCGTTCCGTAGCACCCTACTCACCACAAAGGCAAAGGTTTTATTTCAGCTTGCAAGATGTATATAGCTGCTCGGGACATCCCCGGCAGAAAACACATCGCACACTTAGGAGAAACACTCATATATGCCAGTAAAAGGAGCTGGAGTGCATCAATATTTCTAGCTAGCATAGGGAATGCCTTTTGATATGGTACGCTTATGCAGCACGCCATTGCATAAGCGTGGCTACTATCTTGCTGTGAGGAGACCGGTCAGTCTTCTATCTCGGACAGGCAAGAAAGCTTCCCCCGACAATAAAGAAACTCGGCGAATTTTGGGTTTTTCGTTACCCTCCCACATACTGGTGACATCATTTTACGATGTATTGAGCTTAGGCCCAAACAGATTCAGTGAGTGTATGGTATGAAAAATAATGATGCGGCAGGGATTAGTTTTCCTAGATTTACGCTATTTCAGATAAATAACCATACGGTTTTATTATTATTTTTCATTTGGTTGAAATCTGGAGATTTTTTTGGTGAAAATTTTGAGGCAGGCCCGTGCTGATCTCGTCACCGCTCCTTCTCGACGCTTCGGCTCTATGGAATATGATCAGTACATGTCTGGCCCGTTATGTATTAGCATTGCGGGTATGCGTGACGAGACTGCCTACCAGAGTCCCGACAGCTCCAGGCCGACGCATTGAATCACTCCCACACATTGTAAATGATTGCTAAATGGTCCCAGGCTCGGCGAAATAGCCACTCTTCTTGGGAAATCAATCGGAAAAGTGGTTTTAGTCGTGAGGAGGCGGAAGAGCAAACAAGAACGACAGAATTCTGCCTTGACCTCGGGCATATAAAAGGCTTGTTAAAAATATCAAGCATGGTGAATTCATTTTCAGCATTCGTCTGATGGAAGGAGGTCGTCAAAGCTTACGCTTTGATCTGCGGAACCAATTTAGCCAGCACGAGAAGGAAATTTCGTCCTGTCTGCGTGCTCGCCTTAGATTCACAAGCTGACATACTGGGCGATGGAAAACCTTTTCTTTTATTGTATCTTCCCGTTGGGCCACATGTCCAGAAAAAACCCACCTTCCCCATATAGTGTCGGAAAATATCGGCAAACCAGAAAACAGAATATCTTCAAAACCGGGACAAGTATCCATTGATGCGCGAATACCGCCTTCAATAATATACACCTTCAACACCTTCAACATCTCCAATGTAATACGGCATCACAATCTGGTAGCCAGCCTACTGATTCGGTACGTTTAGTATAGTCCTTTACTTTCACGTAAGACACCAGAAGTAATTTTCTGTCCAGGAAGCTTTCATAGCTCTGAGTAAACAATTGTATCCGCAGGGGAACATTAGTAGCTTTCTGGCCTCTGTCTAAGCCTCGATTTAGGTACAGTTCAATGGTATATTTTCGGTTAGTTTTCGGATGCATTATTTTATCAATGATCAATGATTTATGCCTTGCAGCAGATCATAGTGTAGGAAATAAACAAAGCTGCACTCAAGGCTCTTACCGATCTTCCGTTCCTCCCATTCCACCCCATTTCTTCGCAAACTGGGTTGTCCATGTATACAATACGGTGATGTGATTAGTTTCCGTGGAGGTATGGTATGACTACACTGGCATTCACACCAGAGTTGGCCTTGAAACTTAAAGTATTATTCACGCAAAACAATGCCCTTCTTGCGAACGTGTCTGCCATTATCCGTCGAATTACTGGTGGAAAAAGCAAAATTTTCATATCAATGTTCATTTATGGATTCACTATTTGCAGTGATCCGCTCTGTTATGCTTATAGGCCGTGGTAATTTTAGTAATTTTGGGTTGAATGGTGAATGCTTTAACCTAGTGTTGAGAAAAACTTGTACCCCGTGCAATGCGTGCAATGCAACACTCGGCTGCCGCTTGGAAAAGTTTTTTTCACGGATTTCTCGGTCACATATTGATAAATATCAATCTGGGAAGTGTTTGAAACGCCCTCCCTCCACCAGGGTGAAGGTGTCTTGGAGACCCACCGGGGTGGATGTTAACGATTCTTACAATGAAATTCGCTGACGAAGGCTTACAGAACAAACCGAAAGCGTTCCGACAAGAACTTTTCACCGAGTGGCGCTTTTCTTTACCTCTGGTCTCTTAAAAGAGCAAATCGGCTTACCTCGACGCTACTGTCCCTGGGTGGCTTCGGTGGGCGCAGACTCGCTCTCGGAGAAAACACCGCCTACTACGGCCAATATTAAGCCACTGCATATGAGTTTGACAGCCACCTCAATATGTTCTTCTAAAAGTTCAACCATGTCTAGAAGACATATGGGTTTTTTTTTAAATGCATGTTACAAAAGTTATAAAATTGCATATGAGAGTTAGGGTGTGAGTCCAGACCCCTGGTTCTCACCTTAGCTCATGTAGGACCCTAACTATCCCTTCTGACCACCTGTTACGTTATGACGCAGGAATGTTCGCGCTGTTTTTTGTTCTTTTTTTGTGGAGTCGGTGAGGCGCCTTCCTTATTAGTGCGTGGTCGCCAATTATCCTTCCGACCCAGCGACGCCCAGCAGAGGTTTCGGAGCAGCGCTGAGACAGAAGCGTCGAACCAGACTCAGGCTAGGGTGGGGCATACTTAGCAATATTAGAACATATTATTTTGTTATTTTCTTATTAATCAGCAGCAGGGATCTTAGAGCCGGTTGCCGATTCCCGAATTTATTACCGTGACAAGCAACCATCACCCAATACGAGCTTGTGACTGTTATACCTCTTTTCAATAAGAAGCGAGTCGAATATTGCTTCCTAGTCAGTTAACGACAAACCGCTGCCTTCGGACGGAAGGTACTGGAATCACACGCGGCTCACGTTACCAGTGTGGCCGACTGGGCGGGCGGGCGGCACAGCGCGAGTGAGCACTGGCGCTCGTTAGCTCTGTCAAGTGAAGACGGGCTTAAACAGACCAAGCTCGCGACACGTTGTAGCATTCCTCGGTGAACAGTGCTATTTTTCGCGATCTTAGATTGATTGATTGATAGGTTACCTATATCTGATATTCAACACGCCATCTGTGACTTTTCAATGGCATAGCCCTAACAGATTGTTTGCGATACTAGTTTGATTGTGAGATATGTAAGCTAACCACAGTCTTTTTTGTAGGATATCACTCTTCAGCTCTGCCCGTAAGGTATCCCGATAATCTTTCCCCAGCACGAATCAGTGACCTTTCACCAGATTGAGTAGTGTTCCTCTAATCACATATATGAGTGCATAAATGATATATGCATGGACAACGGCTTGGTGAACCACTATCGATTGATTCCCGCAGCTCGTCTGGTGCCAACCCGTGTGCCGCCGAACTGTCGTTGACCCTAGGGAGCTGGTTGCCGAACTGTCGTGGGTGGGGGCCATCGTGTCGCAGACTTCCAACAACCAATAACATGTGATGAAAGTCGGGCAGAAGTTCAAACAGGCAGATCCGTTCGCTATGTAAAACAGGCCAGACATGAGCTTGGGGGATGGCTCCGTGTTGGGAAGTCTGATCGGTGTTTCAGTGGGACCTTTGCCACACAAGTCTGGCAATCCTACTCTGAGAAGGTGGTTTTGATGGGATGTGCTATGCATGCATTCGAACGATATCATGCAGTAGCTAAAGTGAAAAGCTTGCAGGAGCTGCGGTGTTCCTAAAGATCCAGATAGTCGATTTAACTATCTCCAAGCCATGTACCGTTATGTCCAGCCCTACACGGGAAATGACAAAATAATTCCCACTAACCCTCAAGTAAACGCGAATTCACTGAATGATTAATTCGTTAGTGTTTGTCCTTGAGTTGCACAAGAGGCTGCCAAAACGTATCATAGTGTTGATCGCTTACCAGCGAGACGTCTTTCAGAAGGGTCATACGCCTTTAACTATCCTTCATAGGTTTTGCGATGTTAAAGCGTACCATCCAGAAACGGAAAAATCCATGAGCTGGCGGCTTAGACGGCTTGTGCAATGTCCATCCCTGTATTTAAATTTAGTCTTTATGGGCTCGTAATTATCCTACTTAAGGCAAATAATTCTCGCTAAAAATGATTGTTTTCCTAAATGTGTGAAAACGCTCAATTAATCATTAAATTCATAAACCCGGGCCAGCCTCTGACCTTGCCAACTTAAGATAAATAGCATTGATCGCCGTTATTGCCAAAATAGTGGAGTGGATTATTCCGCTCACTCCACCACTATCTGCCTAGAAACTATCTAATACAACGGGCACAGCCTGGCTTCAGATCTCAACAGTTTTCCAAAACTGCACGGGTGAGTGTTTGTGAACAAACTCTTTGTGCAGGGTATGAGGTGGCTTAGTGGATAGCACCCTTGTCTTCTAAGCCACTGGTCCCGGGTTCAAGTCACTGGTCCCGGCGGAGCCTCTGAATAAGTCGATCTGATCCCCAAAATCCCTTCCAATAGGCTGGCGACGCCGTATGACCCTGGCAGTTGGTGCGTAGTTAAACCCCAACAATTATTATTATAAACTCTTTGTGCCATAGATCAACGAAAAATATCACAGCTACCTGCTTGATTTGAGTACGCCATGCGATGCCATTGACCGGCTAAGGCTACTAGTTGAATTAGAGCCTTATGGAGTTGACGCTGCTTGGTTTCGCTGTTATCAAAGCCACCACGCTTTGAGCATGTCAATTGCAGACCATGACAGCGGGTACAAAATCCTCTCGAAACAGCTAACAAACAAGCTCCGTGTGTCTCATGGGTCTTCTTTGACCCCACTCTTGTTCAGCGCCTTTGCCAATGACGGTTTATTTTTCGACCGAATGCCGTGCCACTGATTTCGCGGACGCTACTCATGTTATTGTTTCCGGCTGAGAGAATGGAGTGAGTAATCTCTTGGCCAGAATTGAACACACCCTTTCATCCTTGGAGGTCTTTTTTTGTCAACCCTATGAAAGGCAAAAGCTTATTTGATGATTTTTAGCAGCCTTCCATGACATTTTATCCTTTGAGATCCAGTTTCGAGAAGAAACTATTTGTCGACTGATGTCAGTCAGTAACCTGGGCGTCATATTTCACACTCACTTATTTTTGGACGCAAGCCAAGTGATTTAGGGTATTCATAGCGTTAATACGCATAAGACACCATCTCACCAAACACATCATCTTTGACAGCGTTCATAGCATGGTTCTCTCAGATGTCCGGTATTGCATTTGTATTGCAACTGCTCTGACAAAAGCCATAAAATAAAGCAAGAAATAGTAAGCCTCAGTGCAAAATAGACTTCAAACTGCCATAAATTTGACGTTATATCGGACACTTTGAGAGGTCCACGCTGATTCAATTCTAGACAAATCGCAGACTGTTGCACTCTTCACTATCATACGCCCTCACCCACAACATCATCACTGGAAAACAAGCGATCACTCTTCGTGCTCCTCCAGCCCAGCTCCAACATCCATTTCAGACAAAAACAACTGATGCGTCTGCCTGGGATAGCCACAGGAGCCGGCCTGTGAGAGTTTTCCTACCACGCCCATCGACTCTACAAGTCACTCACTCCGAAAATGATTGAAAGGTGGATGAATATTTGAAAAAAAAACAATTTGTGATACAGGCTGGAGATGGTTCTAGGGGTTCTTTAACAAATTTAAAATTACCATAATTTGTGTGTAATCAATAGAGCGAGTCTAGCTGTTTATTCACAGCGTTAGTCTCTCTTGTTCTGTAAGCACTTATTGTGCATCAAGCAGAAGCTAATGTATGTAAACATGTATTCTGCTCCAAGAAGAGCCACATGAATATTGTGTGTTGGTTTGATGAAATACAATGAATAAGTGAATGTTCTTCATTTCTTTTGTGATCTGACTACCTCAGATGACCTCTTCAAGATATACCCCCTCCCTTTTAATTGCCAATTTGGTTTGTATTTGTATCATTGATGAGAGCATACAAAGGTTTTGACTTAGTATGCGTCGCATAAAAAAGCTCAATAGGGGAGATACCTGCACACATACAATTATTTGCAAACCTGTCGAGCTACACAACACCCCATGCAGACCTCTAAATTGGACATTTGTACAAATACGTTATTAGGCTAATGGTCGCAGTTGCACAACAGCGAGCATTGTTAGCGGCTCCGTTTGCAATTTCCGGCATGTCAACAGGATTAGACTGCAGCGGTCGATGTTACAGCTCCACCACTCCGGAAAATTATATCAGTTGTCGCGAACATCATAAATAGATGACTGGAAACGATAAACTCCTATCACATATCGATCATGCACTGTTTTCCGGGCACCAGATACCATTCGAAAAGTCACCTCGGGGCCAGCCAGCACACAGAGCTGATCTATCCTTCGCTAACACGCAAGTTGCGAGCTGGGGCCGATCATTCAACGGGTTTCAGCGCGGCTCAAAATGTCTGGCTGGGTAATTGTTCTTTGACCTTGGAGAGGCTGGTCGCCATTATGAACATGCGCATTGGATGGGGCTTCAGAGACCCACTCTGCCATTTTCAGAGGTGGCCAGAGAAGCGTACGGAGTGTAAAGCACCACTTTCTGATATTTGAGACAATTGGTAGGCGTGTCCAGTTGTAAAAATTGAAAATACGTCAATAGTTTCTTAACTTGGTGTTTCAATTTTCTGACAACTCAAATCTAGACCATTTAGAAGCCTTCGAATGTATAATTTCGTATGTTATTAAGCCTTAGGCTTGTTTACTCGTTGTTTGGAGCATTAGTGCTTGTCCCAGAGAGCATGCTCTCTGGGTATGGCGCCGCCCAGGTCCGCGGTATCCTGGCATCGCTACACCCTGCACGTGCTCTCTGGGTATGGCGCTGAGTCCGCGGCATCCTGGCATCGTTATACCCTGCACGTGCTCTCTGGGTATGGCGCTGAGTCCGCGGCATCCTGGCATCGCTACACCCTGCACGTGCTCTCTGAGTATGGCGCTGAGACCGCGGCATCCTGGCATCGTTATACCCTGCACGTGCTCTCTAGGTATGGCGCTGAGTCCGCGGCATCCTGGCATCGCTACACCCTGCATGTGCTCTCTGAGTATGGCGCTGAGTCCGCGGCATCCTGGCATCGCTACACCCTGCACGTGCTCTCTGAGTATGGCGCTGAGTCCGCGGCATCCTGGCATCGTTATACCCTGCACGTGCTCTCTGGGTATGGCGCTGAGTCCGCGGCATCCTGGCATCGCTACACCCTGCACGTGCTCTCTAGGTATGGCGCTGAGACCGCGGTCTACCTCACGTGCTCTCTAGGTATGGCGCTGAGTCCGCGGCATCCTGGCATCGCTACACCCTGCATGTGCTCTCTGAGTATGGCGCTGAGTCCGCGGCATCCTGGCATCGCTACACCCTGCATGTGCTCTCTGAGTATGGCGCTGAGTCCGCGGCATCCTGGCATCGTTACACCCTGCACGTGCTCTCTGGGTATGGCGCTGAGTCCGCGGTATCCTGGCATCGCTACACCCTGCACGTGCTCTCTGGGTATGGCGCTGAGTCCGCGGCATCCTGGCATCGCTACACCCTGCACGTGCTCTCTGGGTATGGCGCTGAGTCCGCGGTATCCTGGCATCGCTACACCCTGCACGTGCTCTCTGGGTATGGCGCTGAGTCCGCGGCATCCTGGCATCGCTACACCCTGCACGTGCTCTCTGAGTATGGCGCTGAGTCCGCGGCATCCTGGCATCGCTACACCCTGCACGTGCTCTCTGAGTATGGCGCTGAGTCCGCGGCATCCTGGCATCGCTACACCCTGCACGTGCTCTCTGAGTATGGCGCTGAGACGGCGGCATCCTGGCATCGCTACACCCTGCACGTGCTCTCTGAGTATGGCGCTGAGTCCGCGGCATCCTGGCATCGCTACACCCTGCACGTGCTCTCTGGGTATGGCGCTGAGTCCGCGGCATCCTGGCATCGCTACACCCTGCACGTGCTCTCTGGGTATGGCGCTGAGACGGCGGCATCCTGGCATCGCTACACCCTGCACGTGCTCTCTGAGTATGGCGCTGAGTCCGCGGCATCCTGGCATCGCTACACCCTGCACGTGCTCTCTGGGTATGGCGCTGAGACGGCGGCATCCTGGCATCGCTACACCCTGCACGTGCTCTCTGAGTATGGCGCTGAGACGGCGGCATCCTGGCATCGCTACACCCTGCACGTGCTCTCTGAGTATGGCGCTGAGACGGCGGCATCCTGGCATCGCTACACCCTGCACGTGCTCTCTGGGTATGGCGCTGAGACGGCGGCATCCTGGCATCGCTACACCCTGCACGTGCTCTCTGAGTATGGCGCTGAGACGGCGGCATCCTGGCATCGCTACACCCTGCATGTGCTCTCTGAGTATGGCACTGAGACCGCGGCATCCTGGCATCGTTATACCCTGCACGTGCTCTCTAGGTATGGCGCTGAGTTCGCGGCATCCTGGCATCGCTACTCCCTGCACGTGCTCTCTGAGTATGGTGCTGAGACGGCGGCATCCTGGCATCGCTACACCCTGCACGTGCTCTCTGAGTATGGCGCTGAGACGGCGGCATCCTGGCATCGCTACACCCTGTGTGCACTCTGCACTGTAAAAATTTGTACACCGTTGGTGCAACAACGCACCTTTAAAGCGTGGAGGGAGAACGGACGTTTTAAACGGACATGCGTTCGCCTAAAGGGTGTAACATGCACTGGTATCCAGTGTACCGACGCTCCTGAACTGTGCCTTGTAACACCTTTGGTGCGTTACCGTTGATCAAAAGAATGTAACGTAGCACTTCTTCAGTGCTAGCTTGCTCTGCTTATCAGTGTATCGTAAAACCTTTCGTACTTTACTGGTTACCTATGAAGTGTAACGTTGCACTGCTCCAGTACTGCCCTGCGCTTCTTAGAAGTGTATCATCATACCTTTCGTGCGTTTGTGTTCGCTCAAGAGTGTGACGTAACACTTCCAGTGCTGACCTGCACTGTTTCCAGCACCGGCCATGATTTTTGTTCTGCAGAACTAAAATTCATTACAAGTAACGAACCGTCTGAATTCGGAGATGGAATAGCATTCCCGGTAGAAAGCAAGAGCTGTACAATCACACGCGTTTCCAAAACCATATGTTTTATTTCAGGCCTTTACATGACCTTCCCGAAACTGTCTTGCATGGAACGACTCGGAGGTAACACTGCAAATAACGGCAGTCTTGTATTAGCGATATTACGACAAAACTCGAAGCAAATACTCCAACCACACCGATCACATAACCTAAACACGTATCCGGCCCGTTTCTATCCTGCTATTCGGCCTCTGCACCACACCGCAGGCCTCGTGGCATGTCCTCCACTTGGCCTATAGCCTCATCATCAGCTTCACCACGTGGACCTGAATAGCCACCGCTAAACCCTGGTTAACCTTCCGGCAAAAGACGTGCTGATGCAGGAATAGCGCCACTTTCCCCCAACGCGCCAACGCGGTTTCGGGACGGAAACTCTGATGAAGTACCGGGAATTTGGCTCTCCTCTTGCCTTTGCGCTGCCACCTGAAACAAAGAAGGACTAAAATAAGCACTCAGTACTATTTCAGTTATCATATTTAGACCCCTTTTTAAAATAAATGAACAAGTGAGGTAAAATAGATATCCAGAATAATGAAGGACTCCAACCAAAAACATAATACAGATCCCGGAATAAAAAATTGCTGAATTTTGATTTAAACTTAAACAAATATTCCAAGATCGCGGAACGTCATTTTTCTATCGCGGAATAGCGATAGCAAACCACTTATTTTTGGATCGCGTGCCCAGCACTGGAAGGTGCAAAGGGTTTTTCTAAAGCATTTATTTCCATACAATGCCATGAGGATAGGGCTAAGTATCTAAACTGGGGGGCAAGAGCTAATAACATTATGTTTGAACATAATATCTCAGCATGCCATCAATGTGTGCGTGTGTCTGTGCCCTATTTTTGGTTCGTTTAACCAATCTGCAGCATATATCAGGATACTTGACCAGATGGTTGGGGAGCTTAAATTCTAGATTGCAAACTATTACAGGTTTTGACGAGATCTGGTGAGGGCAGCCCTTTGGTAAATTTGCTGGTTTGAGGCAGCTTGTTCAGAATTTCAGGTAGAGGGAGGGAGATTGGGAGAAATGCATACACTTTGAGCATGGTATGATATGCCAAGAAGTGTAAGGGCAGCTGGGGGATAGAAGTGACCTTCATTAGCCGTGATGTATACGACAATGGTGATATTACGAAAATGCGCATGCAGCAGGAATTATTGTGCACAGCAAGAGCCAAAAGTCCCCTTTCTACTAATGAAACATACCCCTTTGAGTCCTGATATTGCCCCTTTCCTTCTGCGGTCCCCAGTTAAAATTTGAGAAAAATGCACTGCATAGAATCATTCAATCCGTGATGCAACCATACCCAGTCTTCCCAATGTATTGTAGTTTGTTGTAAATATTTTTGAAGTTCTCACGTGCCCCCACGCCCCCTGGATCTGCGTATGCGCTGAGGCCTTTCGGGAATGCCACGAAGCAGCATGGGCACAGATGCTTGATCGCTCTTTGTAGGAAAAGAAGCAGGAAAAATAATAGCCCACCCGAAAATATTTTCTTTTTGTTTGTTGAGGAAAGCATAGTTTTCTATCAGCTATTTTTTCAAAACGTGCATGAGCCCCACCCTCCCCCGTCCACTCAAACCCGTAATGACCTCTGGCCGATCCAGGGGGGAGCGAGGCGATCTCCCTGAAAACCACACTATTTGCCCGATTTTTTTTCAAAAAAGTTTTATCACGACATGGGACGATTTTCCACCCCCTCCCTCAAACAACCCAATCCGGATCCGCCACTGGTGAAGACCGTCCTGGTAAGACCATCTAAACAATTGAGGAAGGTAGGTAATTCAGAGTCAATTATTTTCATGCAACGCCACGGTGTTGGTGGTCAAGTACCATAGGTTCAGGTTGCCTTACCTTATTTCCTCGTCTTGGTAAGGCAGAATACCTGCCAATGTCCTCGTGGTTACTTGGCAGGTAAAAGGCGCAAAATTACTCGGTGGTGCTGGGCTCTCTTGCTCAGTAAGGTGACAAGGCTTAAGTCCAAGCAGCTCCACTAAATAAATCGATGATCCGGCACCCAGAATCCTACAACAGGGTGTGAGCTTGTGTTGTTAAGCCCTAATCAATAACTGATCGAAAAACAATAGTAGTATAGCTCAGAGCCCATCCGCCCGTGTCGCGTCCTGAACCAAAGTGGGGAGACGCGTGCGGAAGTGGTGCACGTGCAGTAAAACCGACGGCGCGCGTGAGCCTAACCGTGCCGCGTTGCACCCTTAAAAGTGCAACGTTACACGCCTCGCTTTTAGGCGATCGATTATAATAGTTCACGATACAACTCGAGCGTTTTAGGTTGCACTTCTAAGCGATCTCGCCTGCACTCTTGTGAATCTTCGTTGATGCTGGTCGGGTGAAGGGTGCGGCCTTACTCCCGATAGATATATGGGGCTTAGCTGTGCCTTTTAAAGCGCTGGGATAGCACCAAGCATACCCATGACTCGGAACATCCCGACAACATGGTGCTGCTATGATTTCTTGACACCTGATAGCCGTCTGTGCTTGCACCAACGGTGTACAAATTTTTACAGTGTGTTGGACAAGTACGAAGCTTCTAAACACCGATTAAACAGGGCTATAATTAACCCTTTGCCGTCTGGTGGGTCCGATTCAACCTCTTCGTTCTCTTGCAAATGCTTCCGTGCCGATTTAAATGAGAGGCGCACCTTTTGCACGCCTCCAGGGCAATCAATTTATCAATTTATGACCAGAATTGGCATCAAGTCAGGTCAGGTCAACGATAGATGCAATTTCTAAACCCATGTAATGCGATTGCATTCTTCTAGAGTGAGGCGGACAAAACCCGGGTGTAACTCGGCTTCTAGAGGAGCGAGATGAAGTTTCGAAACACTACTCGAAGGCTCTTGCAAGAAAAATATGGAAGCTGCTGTCCATTTTTAGACTAGGTCAATACCAAGGTCACCAGAGGTTACCAAATTCACGAATTCGAATATTTTTTGTGTCTATAACTTTTGAATGAGATTAGATGCTGTAATAATTTCGGTATCATAGTAACGAGCATGCCCAAGGATTCGAATGATGTGCAACATGGCCCTAAATATCATTATTTGACCATTTGACCTTGATCTAGGGGTCAAGGTCACGATATAACTTCAAGGTCATATTGTGTGCCATCCGAATCCTTGGGTCAAGACAAGCACTCTGATGCCTTTGGCTTTTTATAAGTTTAATGGTTCCCGGGTTAGAAAGAATTTCCTAAATGGATCAAAACTTGACCCATTTCCGCCCTCTGTGGTGTTACGGGTCAACGAATATGGTTCGATTTCGGCTCCAGAGTAAAAGACAGTAAGGTGTTTCGAACACTGTTTCAATGTTTTCCGTTTCACCTCCGGTTTCCGGGATCGTAAGGGGTCCGATCAGACCCCAGGTGGTGGTGGATGCAAAAGAGATCAGGCGGTGCCGGGTTAAGGAACTTAATGCCATCTCAGGGGTCATAGTTCGAGATCAGAGGCTATAGGCCAAAATTGGATGATCTTTTTCTGACGCAGCACCTGCTGCGGTTGTTGCACTGTGCACTATGGGAAATATGTCGTATTGTTACCTCCAATTAGGTTGCCGTGGAAATACAAAGGAAACTTACGTTTACGTTTTGTGTCAGCAGCGGCTGACAGAGTGAAGCTATTGGATATATACAAGAACCATTGAAATTCTCTTGGAAAGCCCAACTGAATGATTTACCTTATGAAAAGTTTAGGTAAAACTAAAAGACATAACCCGACCTAAGATCAGGGCAATGGCATCATAGGCATGAGCGTCGCCACCGGCAAAAAAGGTGGGGGCCAGCCAAACTTCAAACTGACGCTGACAAAAAAAACTTTCCATGTTAGGACCAAATACTGGTCGAGTTTTGGCTCCTCGTTCCTTCTGCAGCGGCTGGTTATAAGAATGTCCAGTTTTCTCTCATTTTGACTGCGATCAGGAATTTTTTTTTTGGGGGGCAGGCCCCCTGCCCCCCCCCGGTGGCGACACCCCTGATCATAGGTCATAATGAATATCATTTGGACAGCTACGGGCAAATTAGATACGATTACGCCAAAATATGCGTTATTTTCTGAGCACTCTATTGAGCTCTCTATATGCGCTCTCTATTTTCTGAGAATTGGTCGAATTTAAACCAATTTTCCCACGTATTAGCAATGCAGAGGTCATAGCCCTAAGCTGAGCCCCATACTATCGACATAAAAATCCCGTATACACAATTTTTCTTGGTATTACAATCTTCTTTTGTATGATGCGAATCTCAGGTCGTAAGATTATGTCTGCGCTTACTGCTGCACCTTTAAACATTTTTGAAAGTTAGGTCACTTGACGTGGACTAGTGATCTGACCGGATATTACGTAGACCTAAAATTTGTCAGAATTCGCAAAACACCCGGTAACAGGGATACTGCGTACGGCGGTGCTTCTGTCTATCAGCAAAAAGAGCTCAGGGCGTTAGGTGCTTACCCCCGGCGTGCAGTAAGGGCACGTGTCAAAAATACAACCAAGGTCGCATGTTATCAACCGAGGATCCAACATGAAATCTCACCAGAGCTGAATCGAGCCTGCTTCTGTCCCTACATCTCTTCCTTCTGGTCCCATTTCATGGACTAAGCTGCGGAGATGGCGGTGAGCGGGACAATAATAAATAAAACGCACATGCTGTTATTATCTGCGATTGCGCTTCGTGGATTGACACTACCCGGCAACGCAGCCTCTTGCCCAGGCGCAATATTCCTCGAGCTCCACATTGCGTTCATTCCCAGCGAGGTAGGCTGGCGGCAATCTCGCATAAGGCTATTACGCGCACTTTCCTGAGAGGTATTAAATCATCTCTGAGCAATTCACAGGAGTGCTGTGAGCGGGCACATTTAATTTTTCTTGTTATTCTTGTCAGATACTAAGTCTTGGTATTTGATTACCATCTCGGAGATGGACGAATCTAGAAATAACTATATCCTTGTCGTTTGAGCCTTGATCTTTGACCTGTCTGTTTCCCACGTAAGGTTTCCTGTAAGCCGGTGGTTCCCAAACAGGAGTCAGGACCTTATTTATAATCAGGGAGTCGTTCTGTTCGGGTGACGAAGTCCTGTAAATTTGAAGCATGAATGTTAAGCATGTCTGGGAGAGCTCCTGTTTATTTAAGACCGGCAGATGCATTGCATTCACCTTCAACGTACTTTTCGGGCTCCGAATACGTTTCGAATATTTATTTTAAAAAATGTTGCGAATGCAGGGTGTTTCAGGGTTAGGACGGAACGCTGACTACGGGTTCTCTGAACCTGCAAAAATTCTGCGAAGGCTGAGTACTTCACCTGGGGGCTGTAGCTCACTGCGGATTTTCTGAACCTGTCGACGTATGCAGAGTATTTCGAGCTATTTCCTGTAATTTCCAGAAATGCTCCAAAAAAGCTGATGCTATTCGCGGCAATGTATCAGTGTGAAGCTGGATAAGACAATTATCTTTTCGATGATGGTGGTAGTCTGACAAGCGAGACCGAGGAGCCATGAAACCTAGATCAAATGTTTCCAGTGTGCTTTTCTGGCAGCAGACGCAATATTCATCTTTTTTCGCAATTATCATCGTGCAATCCTTGCAGAAAATTTAATAAACACACATGCTCCCCTATCTTCGTTCCCATTGGGAACAAACACTGCTCCGGAGCATGTAAGTAAGGAGACGAACCAAGATGCAAACGAACAATTAAACCAATTCTTATATAAAGAGCTTTCATTTTTAAGGGTGGATTAATTCAGTCCTCTGGCTTTTAACATGCTGGAGTTGTCGGCCCGTAAGGGCTGGGAGCCACTGGCCTAAACAGGCCTGTAAGCCTGAAACTACAAGAAATAGTGCATGTCAACGGTAGAAGAATTTATCATTTATGTTAATTCAGTCGCTGGCACGGCGGAATTGAGAATGATTTCAAGCCATCGTACGTTTATTTGACACCCATCACACCCATGTTAAGAAGAAAACTAATGTTGGAATAGTAATAAGTAGACTTGTAGACCATCTCTGCTGCATCCCATCGGTACTTCTTCAGGGCAGGCCATTTTTAACATGTTAACTGGGGGCCATTTGCCCCCTAGTCGGCCGAGATGCCCCCTGCCGAGTGCCCAGAAATTGGCCCCCCAGTGAACCGTGAACTCACCTAACAAAAATGAGACAGAACACACCCCGATATTTATTACTTTGTTTTATTTCTGGTCCCAAATTGGCAATCCACAAAAATTGTGTTAAACAATTTCCACCCGTGGCTGTCTACTCCATCGTGCGAAGACGAAACAAAGCGCTTAGTTGCAGGAAATCCCGGCAAAACAGCCTCAGTATCAACTACTCACAACCCTGGTGAAGAACGCTGGCCTACAACCAATCAAACATCTTGTTCTATCCAACCGGAAGCCCACATCCCAGCCACTACCGTGACATTGCATGATGCTCTCATTTTGTATTTGTATTTGTATTTGTATTTGTATTTGCGTAAACACCAACAGGATGTATCCCAATTACAGGTGCAGTCAAGTGGTAAAAGGTAAATAAGTTATATAAGCGTAGTAGCACGAACAATACATCATTAAACGACGGTCTAGACATCTAAACATCTGTAAAAGTGTAAAACGGGTCATATACATGCCTACAGGCCTAACAAAAAGACATTTCCACGGTCACAAAGCGCACTCATTGTAATCACACAAATGGCCCTAGGCTATTCGCGAATTGTCTGGCTACCGATTTGAAGGTGAAATGCGTTGAGTCAAAAATCAACATCTCTGCTAGAGTTGAGAAAATCATTAGTGAGCACCGGAATCCTGCAGAACAAAGACCTCTTTACAGTGTTCACTCTGGCGTATGGAACATTCCACAGCCTCTGTACTCGCGATACACGCCCCTGCACTAATAGGCCGAAACATCCCATCACATGGGGACAGTCAAGACGTCCAGAGAAAATGTTATGCAAATAAAGCAAGTCATATTGCGCGAGTCTCGAACGAATTGAAGGAAGCTTAAAATGTAGTAAAAGCGTGTTATAGTCAGTGACTGCGATTGGTCTGTCCGACTTCACCGCCAACCACATAAGGAACTTATGCTGAATCCGTTCAGGCGTTTCAGGTTGGTGAAAGCTGTGCCAGCCCACACTACACAACCATATTCCAATATGGACCGGACATGAGCAAAGTACGCACTTGTGACTGACTGGCATCTCAGTCTACCGCCGTGCCGACATTGTGGGATTTGCATGCTTCTTATAAGAAGCCCCAACATGCGGTTTGCTCGTGTTACTACTGAGTCAATATGATTTGAGAATGTCAGTTTTGTGTCAAGTAGGACGCCCAGGTCCCGAGTCTCCGTGCGGCGCTCCAAAATTGAATGATCCAATGAATATCCGGCCAAAATGTGGGAATTTCGAAGGGTGAACGTTATTACATGACATTTTGAAGGATTCAATTTCAAAGCCAGGATTTCGACCACGCGGAGAGTCGTTCCAGGTCCGCTTGCAGGTCATCTGCGTCGGCTGAACATTTTATGCGATTAAAAATCTTGACGTCATCAGCGTACATGACGCATTGCGTCTGTATGCAGTGTGGTAGGTCTGCAGTAAAACATATAAAAAGTAAAGGGCCACAGACACTACCTTCCGGCACCCCTGAAAGGACGGGTGCCCAGTCAGACATTTTTCCGTCGATGACGACGCGTTGACGACGATTGGAGAGGTAGGATTCGATCCAGGAGTGCGCTCCGTCAGTTACATTGAAGGATTTCTTAATTTTGTGAAGAAGCAATGCATGATTGACACTTGTGAAGGCCGAAGAATAATCAGTGTAGATAGCATCTGTCTGAGCGCCCTCCTGGATCGACCTCCATCCGTGGTGTAAGAATACACTCAGGTTTGACACGCACGATCGTCTTGGTAAGAACCCGTGTTGTGATACCGGGATTGCTAGTTGGCAATGAGCAAGCAGTTCATCAAAACTACTTTTTCTAAAATTTTGGGCAAGAGGGAGTAAAGAGATTCCACGATAGTTGTTTGGCATGTTTTGCTGCCTTTTTGTGTATGGGTATAATATTGGCGTCTTTCCAGAGTTGCGGGAACACCCCTGGTTCCAGAGAGTTTGCTATAATTTCTATAGGGACAGCGAGCTGATGGGCGCACCCTTCAAAATGCGTGCGCTGAGACCGTCAGGCCCGCACGCCTTGTTCCCGTCAATACTCATAATCAAAGCCAACACCTTGCCGGGTGGTACAGCAAATCGGTTTAGTTGTAATGGTTGAAGTGTTGGGCAGTCGGGAAAATTTTGTACAACTGGATTTGAGAATTTTGAAATGAAAGTTCTGTTGAGCAGACTTGCGCATTCAGTGGGAGATTTGTGGGTTGTGCCGTTCTGCATCAATGATTGTACTGATTGCCTAGATGATTTGAGAGCCTTGATAAACGACCAAAATCTTTTGGGGTTATCGGAAGTCATTTACAAGTCCAGAAGATACTCCTGTATTTGGTATCAGTGATTTCCTTAAAGTCTGCCCTGGCTCTCGAGAAATCATTGCTGTGCTCTGGGCACGGCACAGACTTTTTCAGGCGATGGGCGGCGTCTTTTCGTCTCAAGGCGCCCTAACGTCGCTGTCAAACCACGGTGGAAAACGGCGAGAAAAGGAAACAGTAGGTATGTGGTCCGATTGCAGCATTTAAAAAGTCATAAAACAGTGTCTTGTGAAAAGTCTAAACATTTCACAAGCAGCCACTTGTCAGCGCTGAGAGCTCGTTCGTGGATTAAACGGGACACGGTGTAGTCAAAGTGCGTGTAAGACTGGTTGCTGGTGTAGTGGTATGAAGTGCTTAGCCTTTTTTATTACTGTGGTGGTAGCATACATAAGCGTCACCACCGGCAAAAAAATGAGGGGGCCAGACAAACTTTAACCTGATGCTGACAGCAAACTTTCTACGTTAGTACCAACAAATTTTCGAATTTGGGCTCCTCGTTGCCTTCCGCAGCGGCTGGTAACACAAATTTCCGGTTTACTCCCATTTTGACTGATATAATGAAATTGTTGCTCAAAAAGTAGGTGAGAGGGAGATTGATGACCCCAAAAATTGTTCTGGTTATGAGGGTAAAATCATTCGATGGCCACGCGGGGTTGGAAGGGCACCCCCGGCTTCCTATTAGATGGGTAGTGTGCTAGAAATATTGCGTCAAGTCAATATCAAACTGTCAACAATCACTTTTAAACAGTGGTACAAGTCGCTTTTTCTGTGGTTTTATGACTACTGCTAGGGGTCGTTTTAGCCTCAAAACTGGCTTTTGTTGTGTTTATTTAGATATTTTGGTGAAAATAATATTTTGTCCCTCTTTGACCCTTTTTCTAACTCGGTTTGACCTTTTCTGCTGAAAAAACTGGCAGCCCTGGGCAGCATCTTTAAACATGGATTAGCACAAAAATTGCGAAACATTTTTTAACACTTCCGCGTCTAAGCTTTATTAAACCCCCTCAAAATGACGTCTTGTTCCCCTGAAGACACCATAATGGCCAGCACAAGAAATGCCCCCCCCACTGACTTTTCATTAAAAAATGCTCTGCTTCAGGGTAAACACCAACCAAGTAGATATGCCAAAGTCATGATTTAAGTACAGTAAATCAAAGCTCTCTTGTCGATGTACGAATAGCAAGCGTATGGAAATCTGATTTGGATCCGCTGAGATCGTTACCTGCTGTCGAATGTGCAGCCGGCTTATGTTACGGTTTTTACGGTTAGAATCAGTTTGACACGATTTAACTGGGAGATGAAAGCCCTGCTCGCTCGGATTTCGAGAGTAAAAAGGTTTTGCGAGAATGTCAGTCCCAGATCAGGATTATGTCCAGCGCATGCTATTCGGAACAGAAGAGTAAGGCACTTCCGGCACAGCAGGGTCGGATTCAGCATTTGCTGCGGAGGTACCAGTCACGGAGCACCATTGGCAGAGCTGAAGATGGGCCCCAGGCGGAGGTTCGGCCCCACCCCCCCCCTTCGATTCACCCCTTCTATACAATGTTGGTTCTGAACAGGCGCATATGTGCAATGTACATACATGCCTGCAATCGTTACCAACGATGATATTCTGACGCAAAATGTGATGCGGGGGCAAATAAATAAACCAATGTGTCCAATTTATCGGCGAGGCAGCTCGGGATCCAGGACCCCGTTCCGAATGATTGGCCACCTTAATGCTGTGAATTCCTCACACATCAGGAAATATTGCTGTACTGCTGAGTTATTTTCCTTCTCCTCGTCTGCCACTAGCTCGCCATCAAGTAAGGACGGTCGTTTGTTGGTTGGCCCGGCAGTGTGTTGCTCGCTTGGGGTGCAGGAGCGATACTAGATTTCTTGAAAAAAGAAGCGGAAAATTGGGACTTCACATTTTGTTATGCGACACAATGGGGTTTACTGCCCGCTAGAGATGTAGCAAGGGAGCCCTTTGGGGCGGCGACTTCGCCAGAACAGGCGGACTTTACCATACATTAAACTGCTCTGCAAGATTCCGGGAACCAATGCTGGGAAAAGAAGACCCATTCTCCCATTGGTACCCTGAGTTTGTTTTTTATGCCCACTCGTTGCTTTGCATTCTATATTCATCATAACATGCGAAATCTACAACACAGGGCGTTGAAACTATGGGAGGGGGGCAACTGCAAAGCTGAGGCTTGCTTTCAAGTTTGGTTCTATAAAAACGTACATCCCCGATCAGTCAATGTTTTTCATTGTTGCACGTCAAGCACGTTATAGGAGTAAAATGCACACGTTAAAGAAACAAAGATAGTTAACATATACGCATACCTACAACTCAAGCGAAAACCACATATCACACACCATTCTTGAAATAATTCCTAATAAAAAAGGAAGTAGGAACCACCAGTAACGCACTTTTTAGTTTCCATGGGCGCAGGAAGAACAGCACGCTGGTTCTTCCCACTGGGTGTGCGCAGGAGTTGAAAAAAATCTACCATTTGTGCTGTTATGAGTTTTGTGTGTGACTGACGTCATACATGACGTCAGATTAGGCTCTTGGGGCATGTGGCCCGGCGGAGCGGGCAGTTGCGTATGGAGATGACATGTGTGCTGTGGAGAAAGAATAAAGGAGTACGAACATACCACCATTTTGGCATTCTAAATGGTGACATGCCAATGTAGGCAAAGGTGGCAACAATTAGCCGACATGTTTCCTCCAGAACAAATCGCCGAATTTGGTACCTGTAATTTGAACTCGCAATGTTTTGCAACAACTGTGATGGTCCAGGAGTATCCATTGGCATCCTATTAACTCAAAACGGGTCACATTTTGTAGCCTGGGATGGTAGCACATGGTTTGGCATTTTCAACGGTGACTCACTAAGTACTTTTTGGCCCCTGGGTGTGGGTACGTTTAAAAGGGATCGAAATAGCACACTGGCGTGCCTACGCCAGTTTTACTGACGTATTTTTGGCACCGAGACATGCATACTTTCCTGAAGTGTTTCTAGCACTTTCCCCAGGCTTGGAAGAACATATTACTGGAACCTGTCTTCAATCTGGGTGTGTGGCAAAATTATTTTGACGTTATCGCTTACCGTTTAGGGTATGCTTAAATATAAGTCGACCTGAACTTTCCTCTTAACGGAGTGGAGCATATTTTTGGAACACCAAGATGCATGCTAGCACGCAACGGGGAGCGACTGAACGCAGTGGGAATATTTAAGCCTTCAGTGCTCATTTAAGTGGTGCTGGGCAGGTCTAAAGATCTCAGAACCCAATCAGCTGAGCTGAACCGATCGATGCTCGGTTACGACGCAGAAACCACTTAAACTGCGTGGAAACTTCCAGCATGCGTGTATTTGGAAGTAAAACTGTGCAGAAACTAATTTGTCCTCATCCAGATTCAAAGTGGCATCAAACGCACTCCTTTCTACGTTTGGTCTGAACTGGATGTCGGTGGGTTCAACTGAGCAATGCTTACAGCCAGGGGCGTAGCCAGGATTTCGCTCAGGGGGCGGCGCCCCGAAAACGGCCCCTGCGACAGCGCCAAAAGGGCCCGGATGGATAAAAAGGGCCCTGCTTGTTGCAGAATGGAGTGCTGAAGAGGGCTAAAGAGGACCCTCTCTGGTATGAAATTTCAAATTTGGGCACAGAGCATAGTGCGGGTGAGCCGCGCTTCGTGCGGCTCCTGTCCTCAGGGGGCCCTTCGGGCCCTCGGGGGAGGGGGGGTGGCTGTCCCTGCCGCCCCTCCTTGGCTACGCCCCTGCTTACAGCTGTTACAGAAGGCGGACCGAGACTCTATCTTTATTTTTACTTGATGAGCTGGCAACTCAGCAAAATTAAGCCAAATGAGTACGTTGTCTCAGCTTTTATGTTTCAAGTCACTCGTTCAAAAAAAATTAAATATCACCACTCGATCTAAAGTAAGAAGACTTCCCAATGTGGAAAGTTGTATACGTCGCGAGGAAAATTACAGCTCCGGACAGGATTCAGCCATGAACACTGAATGAATGGATGAATGAACAAACTTCTCCTTAACAGTGAGTTTTAGAACAAACGAAGCGTGGAATCAAGTTTTCTCCATTTAGAGTGAGATCTCACCTCAACACTATCTGTAATGTCACCACGTTCCATGTCACGAACTCACGCGCCGAACGTATATACATACCTTCTTCAGTGACGTAGGATGGGCAGAGATAGAACAACCATTTAAAGGGACAGTTAGTGATGTTTGCATATTTTTGTGTGTCGTGATATTTTCACGTTCTTAAGCTGTCAAAGGGAATGAGTTCAAACCAAACCAAGAACTACACATCTCTTCGTTGGCCTGAAGTGGTACCGCTGCTGCATAGGAAACTGTGGACGCTACAACAAACCAAACCAAAAACTGCTCAACTGTTGAAGAGGATGAGTTCGAAATAAGCCACGAGAGCAAAAATACCCCAAAAATTCTGTAGCCGCTTAAAATGTGTTTTAATTCCACAGTAGCGTCCGGTATCAGATTACTTTTATGTCTTTTAAGTTGGATCAACAGCCTGGTTTTGTTTATTGCAAAGACAACAGCCCCGAAAGGCTGTAATATTTTCATAATCTTACCGTTGAGTCACCGATTTAGACTTCTTTACGATGGCTGTGTTGCGGAGACGCACTGTTTTGGTTAAGGTGCTTTTCGTTGCAATGTCTGTTTGGTTTTTTGTTCTGCTGTATGTAATTTTAGACGACAGGCACCGTGTAGGACCTGCAGTTGACTTCAACGAATATACGGATCAGTTCGATGATCTAGGCGAACTTATGACGAAAAGGAGTCGTGTTATTCATATTGGTAGACTTCATGAGCGCAAAAGCGCAAATCTAGATCGCTCTGCAACTGCGGGTCCGCGAAGAGACAAATACGTACATGCTTCGAGATTTCAAAGTCAAGGAGAACCTGGCGAAATGGGTGAGCCAGTAATTCTTCCAGATAACCTGACCGAAGAGATAAGATCCCAAATCAAAGATGGCTGGAAGAATAACGCATTTAACCAATACGTTAGCGATCAAATTTCAGTACAGAGAAGCCTTCCGGATTTCCGACATCCTGCTTGTCACAACAGCGGTCGTTTGGATACTATGCCAACAGCATCGGTCATCATCTGCTTCCACAACGAGGCCTGGTCAACATTAGTGCGAACCGTGCACTCGGTGTTAAACCGTTCGCCTCCCCATCTGATAAAGGAGATTATTCTTGTCGACGACTTTTCAAACCGCACCTTTCTCGGCCAACCTCTTGAGAGCTATATGGCTGAGTATCCTGAAGTAAAGATACTCCGTCTGGCCAGGCGAGAGGGAATAGTGCGTTCTAGAATGGCTGGTGCCCGACATGCCTCGGGGGACGTTCTCATTTTTCTCGACAGCCACTGTGAGTGCACAAAAGGATGGCTGGAACCTCTGCTTCATCGGATCTCCACCAATCGAACAGTGGTTGTTACTCCCTCCATCGACACCATCGCCGACGACACGTTCCAGTACATGTGGCTCAACGAAGCAGAAGTCCAGATAGGTGGCTTCAACTGGGAAATGCAGTACAGGTGGCACCAGGTACCAGAGAGGGTGAAGAGGCTCCTTAAAAACCCCGCACAACCCATCCCCACACCAACAATTGCGGGTGGCCTGTTTGCGATCGACCGAAGGTGGTTTCATACCCTCGGTGGTTATGATGAAGGCTTCAACATCTGGGGAGCCGAAAACATGGAGATGAGCTTTAAAACATGGATGTGTGGGGGAAGCTTGGAGATGATTCCGTGCAGCCACGTGGGTCACGTGTTCAGGAAGGTGATGCCGTACGACTGGGGAGCTGGCGGCAGCGCTCACCTTATGTCGCTGAACAACATTCGGCTCGCCGAGGTTTGGTTAGACGAGTACAAAGACATTCCCTACAAGGCCAACAGAATCACAGATGAAATCATCAAAAGCGCTGGGGATGTCTCTGAACGGAAACGGCTAAGGCAGCGCCTCCAGTGTCGGTCGTTCAAGTGGTACCTAGACACAGTGTACCCAGAGCTGTTCATCCCTCTGGATGCCGTGGCTTCGGGTGAGCTGCGCAACCCGGTCACCGGGCTGTGCGTGGACGCTCCTTTGGAACCAACAAAGCGAGATGTCCCGATCAGCCCCTACAGCTGCCACGGACAAGGCGGCAACCAGCACCTGATGCTGAGCAAGACGGGCGAGATTCGCCGCGGGCCCGACGACTGTTTGGACTGGGCCGGTGTTGACGCTGGGCTGAGGATGCGGCGATGCCATGGCATGGGAGGCAATCAACGGTGGAGCTACGAGCACGAGGCGGGGCGGGTCCGACACTGGTCCGGCTACTGCCTGGAAGTCGACTCCCACAACGACCAGCTGCTGGTTAAACAGTGCGTTGACTCAAATCTACGTCAAAAGTGGAAATTCGAAAACTACGACCCTGCAAAACTATTTTGAACTTTTTCTGTGTATGTTTATTTCACCCCCGTCTTGTATGGTGATGCATCATTCGAACAAAAAGCTCGAGCCATCGCATAGCCAGTGCTGAATATCGATATCTATGGAAACCGACTCCAGGCTAAAGCTGCAGAGGAGGTGCATTATTTTCAGTTGGTTTGATAGAATTATCCTACTTTCCAGCAAAGAAGCCTCTGTTGCGTTGAATCGACAGCATGGTCAAATAACCATGACATCGCAGCCGGGCGATAGGCTCGCTTCCTCTTATGCCTATTTGTGGTAACTAGCGGAAATAATATCATGACCTGTAATCTATGGTTAGACCTTAGACTTTCTCTAACTAATACATCACCCCTCAACATTTGTCTTGACGGCGCGATATCGTGTCACTTGAGTGGCAGCTCAATATTTCGATCGGTCGCCGGGCCTGGCGGACTCACTGTCTGAAAAATGGCAATCGTCGACATAATGTTGGTGGTCTCAGACTGCAGCGCAAACTTCCAGCCACGATCCAATTTGTATCGCTTCTCAGAAGACCAGCTTTTCCCTTGACACCGCCACAATGGCGTGACCAGGGACACTAGGCTATGTCCCTCTTTGTAATCCGTCCCGATTGATATTTGGTTGGTCTATCGACATTCGTTTCTGAGTAGCTAACTTTGATCTTTATGGCTCACATTCTCGTAACAAATTTCTGGCTATGGCAAATTTCGTTTCAGTGTGTCTGCGGGTTAGATTGTGGCATGCCAGTACCCGGGGATCCAATGTGAAATATTAAGGTCTGGGTATTTGCAGTGTAAGGCATTACTCTTGGTCTTCAGAAATACGTGATTCCCAGTCGATGTATGTACAAATTATATATGGCATGAGACCTTGCAGGACAAAAGAAGCGCCCCTTAAAAAACGAAATTTAGTCTCGCATTTGAACTATCCCTCATTGACCTTCAAAGCTGCATCCCTAACCGCCACCTTTTGTCCAAGAAAGTTCAGGGCCCGCCACTGGTATAAGCTCAATTAATTGGGGGGTAGGTGGCTTAATGGATAGCGTCAACATCTCATAAGCCACTGGTCCCGGTTTCAAGTCCCGGCGGTGCCTTTGAATAAGTCGATCTGCTCCCCCAAATCCCTACCAGCAGTGTGAGAGTTGGCGACGCCGTATAACCTTGGCATTTGGTAGAACCATTAAACGCCAACAATTATTAAGTTCACTGTCTCCCATCAATCATGTTTTGATTTTACAGCTATGGTACATACATCAGGTGTCGCAATGTTTCTAGGCGCAGAGAATCGTCTTCACGTAAGAGAGTTGAGATGCAAGCAGGAAATATGATCAGAAAGTTCTCGCCGTCTCAGATTTCACACAACTCTCGAAAAGAAAGACCACCGTGACAAACTAGCTAAAAACTCTAACAAGGATTATGAGGTATCATTAAGAAGTTTTCCATTTTAGTTTCGCAAGCTCTGAGATTCCGAAGATGAAAAACAGCCTTCCGTCGATTTCTCGTCGGGCATTTCGCAAAAGGTCGTCGGGGACCCTCACCTCTGGAAGGTGTTTGAGTATCACCGTTTTTTTGTTCAGCATTTGCTAGAAAATGGTGGCGCACAACCCCACCATGGTCGTTGCAATCTAACCCTGTCCACCTATCCTGACTCACTGGCTTATCCTGTCTACCAAACTCTCCCAAAAGTCTAGGTCTGGGTCATGTCAGGTCGGGTCACCAGGCCAGTTCAAGTAACCACCGCCCAGAAATAATTGCTGTGACAGAAGTCGAAGTTTTTACAGTGCTCCCGGCTGGAAGCACTGTAAGAGAAGCTTCAGGGGGTTGAACCGTGGGAACGTGGACCGTCGGAAAATCAAGGACTGGCAGGAAAGGACCAGGGAGTGAAATGGATGAGAAATCGTTTATTGGTCATGTGACAAAAATTCAGTAAGCTTTAGGTTGTAATTTGCTTTCTTAATGGTATTTTCATACTTCTATAATATTTGATATAATGTGTATAATAATATAACGTAATAATCACAAGAATATTAATGCAAACAACGTGTTTGTAATGGAATAAATTTAGACTGAGAGTTTTCCAATTACTGTGCTCTTGCGTCGATCCAAGTCATCAAGTGAAATATTTTGACGTGCCGGATATATGAATCATCGGGGATCACCAAGGCAGGCTTTCATACTTTATTTAACCCGCGACCAGGTGGGCCTCTGAGCCACCTTCGCCCTGGTGGGGGTGTTTGAACATCCCCGCGAACTCGGCCCCTATGCGGGATACCGAAAAAGCACAAACGCTGGTGAATAGCTCATACAAATTCATGAATAAACTGTATTAGTCACTTTTTGGCTCAGGTCAATGTCGGGGTCATGAAAGGTCAAAGAAAGTGGTATTTTGAGCATATTTTTGGGCTCTAGCGTCTGACACAGTTTAGTTGAAATTCATTTTTAGACATCATTCGCTTCCTCTCGTCACGACAAATCAAATGAAGTATAATATGACCACACTAGGTCAAAACACGAAAATTACCTGACCTCAGGTGAGGTCAAGGTCATTTTTTAACCTGGCATAGTCAATATGCATATCAATGGACTCGCAATATCAATATGAACACAATGGATCAAAATAAATGCTGTAACATAATGTCATGCAAAGATATTGACCTAAGTCTGAAAACTGCTTAAATAGCCCCAGATGACCCCTCAGAGGTCACAGGTAGAAAACTGAAATATTAACCTGGAAAAGGGGCCCAGGATACTACAATTTAAGGAATATGAAAGTATTCACAGCTGTATCTACACAAATACAGCACAATTTCTGTTTTTCCCATCTATTTCCAATGGAGAGGTCATGGTTCATAATTGACCTTAGGTCATCGGTATACAAAATCTCAGAATATATTTTGTAGCACTTGGTGGGGCCATTAGATGGTATAAGTTTCAATCCGATAGATTAACCTATTTTTCACTTATGCCACTTTAAACATTTTTTGAGATGAGGTCCCTTGACCTGCACTGGCGACCTGACCTGAAATGACCTAACCTTAAATTTTTGGGAAAGCTGCTGATTTGGTGAAGAATAAGGTGTGTCCAGTACGGCGGCGCTTCGCGCCGTCGTTTATTCCTGCTGCCGGAAAACCCGAGGGGGTGTTCAAACACCCCCGACCGGGGCGAGGGTTATTACCTTCACATGAGAGACATATTTGATTTTATTCAGCTTTGGGCTACTTTCATTTAGCTTTCACTTAATTTGACAGTTATTATTTTGGCTTCATTATATTTCCAACTCCACTAGGAGCTTGAATAAGGATGTTTGTGCGACCCTACTAGGTCATAAAGTGATCTTGGCCCAACCTAAGCCTGGGCATTTTTACATATCGACCCAGTAGATTGTCAATATGTCGATTCTACCCCTAGCTCTGTTGGAAGCTGGGGCTCTCCGCTGTCATTGGCAGCTGTCACGCAGCGGAAAAGTCAGAGGGGGTGGGGTGGGGGGAGGGGGTACAGACGTTCGGCCGCGCCGCGTCTGGAACTGTCCGTGCACGCTGAGATACGGCCGGCACGGCGGGCATGTACCGTGGCAGCGTCCGCTCCCGGCCGGGCCGAACGACAAACAGTGTACTGGAACAAACGGAATACGCTATTTTCAGGTGCTCTGGACGTTATCATGTATCACTGATATTTGCAGAATTATCCTCCATTGAATATATTTCCCACTTCATTTTTGATTATTTGTTTTTTTCCGGCCCTATTCCCGTGTCTGCCAATGCCCAAAGTCTGTTTATGTCACCTGTCAGACGGTTCTTCGCCTAGAGCGGTGGAACTATATCCACCAGCGTTGATAATCCCTTCCCAGATGGATTAGCTTCCCTTTATAACATATTTACATTTGTCGCTGATATCCTGTTCCATTGGCGGACGCAGGGGGGCCATTCCGGCCATGCCCCCCAAAGCGCTGGAGGGGGAGCAAACTATCTTTTGCCCCCCCCAAACACCGGATAAATTTTTGAAACAAGGTGTTTACACTAGGTCTGTAGAGCAAAAAAGTCTTCACTCCCCTCCCCCAGGAGGAGAGGCAGACATGAGTTTGCCCCCCCCAAACTCGGGTCTGCGTCCGCCCCTGTCCTGTTCTAATTTTTATACCAGCCTTCATTAGAGGGATCAACGAGCACGAAAAGTTTATTTCTCACGATTTCCTACTCCAAAAGAAGTCTTCGAGCGACATGAGCAGCATCACAGGAAGCTTCATTGAAATATATGAATGTGATATTGTTCCATGATCCTGAACGTTTGATTGGCTTTGGCAGATTGATTTACCTATGGAAAAAGTAATTTTATCAGTAAATATGGTTCAACCGGGTGAAATCTTGTTAACAAATCTGTTTTTTACAAATTAAAATCCTATGGAGTCGCATGAGTGTTAATGATAGCCTTACCTTACAGGAATCCTATGTGCATTTGTAATTATCAAAGAACAATAAAAACTAATGTATAGGTTGCATTTCAACCGTTTAAAATGTATTTTTCAACTAGATATTCATATACTGCGTGTCAAAACTTGTCATTTCTTATTTTTCAAGAACATAATGATCGGTGTTCATGCTCTGGGCCACCTTTCCTACGATGCTTCCTTGCGAAATCAAATTGCCGCAACTTTTCAAACACAATATGCTGAATTAGACGCCAAATGTGACCTGCCCATAACTCCAACCCTCAAAAGTTCCGCACAGAGCCATGCAGCCAGCGTTGATGCTGAATACTGTGAGCACTTTAATGGAGGATTCGGTGCGACGGATCCGACCCTCCCCGTCTCTTCTCCCGCCACCATCATCCACGCGTCGGACACCTTACTCCGTGCTGTCGCCGTCTTCTCTGGATGACACTACCAGGTACTGGGCACAGACAGAGGGGGCGGGGTGCCACAGCAGATGATGACGTACTCTGTGCTGATGCTGGTGGTCTGCGGTGACTCGGTCACGGTCACATTCTCCACGTTGGTCATCCAACTCTGCTTCTTGGCCTTGAAGTCAAACTGCGGGACGACAAACTTGGAATAATAATTGTTGGGGTTTAACGACGCACCAACTGCCAGGGTCATACGGCGTCGCCAACTCCTACCCTGTTGGAAGGGATTTTTTGGGATCAGATCGACTTATTCAGAGACTCCGCCGGGACTTGAACCCGGGACCGGTGGCTTAGAAGACAAGGGTGCTATCCACTAAGCCACCTCATCCCCGGGACGACAAACTTGTAAGCTGGAGATTCGCCATTATATTCCTCTTTCTTGAGGGCAGGTGATCGTCCTCCTCCTCCACCCCATGAGCCGTATAACCTTGGCAGTTGGTGCGTCGTTATAATAATAATTTTTGAGGCTTGTCGACGCACCAACTGCCAGGGTCATATGGCGTCGCCAACTCTCACCCTGTTGGAAGGGTTTCTCGGGAGCCAGCTTGCTCCTTGTTCAGGGAAGCTGCCGGGCCTTGAACCCGGGTCGGCTGAATGGAAGCCAGTGGTGCGTCATTAAACCACCTATTCCTTGCACTGCAGACTCTTGACCTATTGACCTCTCGTAACTATTGGAACTCTTGACCTCTAGTGATTGTTGGAACTCTTGACCTCTAGTAACTATTGGAACTCTTGACCTCTAGTGACTGTTGGAACTCTTGACCCCTAGTGACTGATGGAACTCTTGACGTCAAGTAACCATTGGAACTCTTGACCTGCTCATCCTCTGAGAGGATCTTGATTGCCAGGATAAACTCAGGTTGATGAGTTAGCTGCTACAAATGGTGTTCGTCAATGTCTCCACAGCCAGGGCACATGACATTCCAGTCAGCTGCTCCAGGCTCAGCGCGAAGCGTGGCGCACCGAACCGTTTGTCGTGTATAACGACGATGTACTCCAACATAAGCTTGGTTCTTGGTGAGCTCTTTGCCAGCGTTGAGCTTCTTTGCTCAAGTATAGATAGCTCAGGTCCACCACTATATACATCCAGTGGCAGGACAAGGAGCGACTCTCTGTAGGTTAATCTGGAACATCTGTCTTACCCAAACCAACAATATTTTCCTAGATTAATGAGTGAAAATGACTAACCGCAAGCTACAAGAATTTGAAACTGGGACAGGAGCAAGTAATGGTGCAAGGGCAAAATATCAGTTCAGGACGTAAATCGATCTTGAAAAGAAAATGATTTTGCCAACTGAAACCGAACGATCGTTGATCGTTCAATTTGCAAAGTGTGATCAAGGGGATGGGACTCCCCGAAATACAGTTTAAACTGTGTCAGTTGGCAAAATAATTTTCTTTTCATTATAATATTTTCCTAACTAGTACCTTGTCCAGGAGCTGGATGGAATGACTGGATTTGGAAACACCTCAAATGCAAATACGGGTCGGCTACCTCATATAGCTAAGTGTTTTCCCTACAACTTTTGGTTCCTTAAACTGCGCTGTGGCGATACACTCCCTTCTCGACAGAGGTGAGGACGAACCTGAGCTGAGACTGGCGTTGTAAATGAAAGATGATGCAGCCCCTGACCTGACTCCATGCCCAAAACTCTGTAAAGGATTATTATGGGTTAGTGGGTCACTTACCGTGGCTGACAACAGCAAAAACTCATTTATCTTTGAAGAAAGGAGCCCGATCCGGACAGAGAAGCAAAAACTTCAAACAGATGTGCCAGTACAGTGTTGCCATCTGCAACAGACAGAGGAGCAGTGCGTCGCACAGCAAGAGTCCCGCTGTGTGCTGAAGCTGGTACAGTTCGCGGCACGTCTAAATTGCTGCCGGAATGAGTTGAATTGACAACTCTGACCTTATCCCGACCGCCCACTCACCTCAGATGATGAGGACGAGATAAGATGTGCGGTGCATGTGGTGAAGGACGTGAAAGTCAGGTGCAGTGAATAGAGACGCTTCACCCTGCAAGTTTGATACTCTGCGGCTTGACTGTAAGGTCAAGAGGTGGAGGTGCCTATCGTGAGGGAGGATGTGACCTGGACGAGTCGCTGCGGGCCGCTGACATCAGCACAGAGGAGGTCACGCCCTGCCTCGACGACTCCCCCGCCCTCCCCTACTGGAACTATTTGACCTCTAGTGACTTTTGGAACTCTTGACCTGTAGTGACTGCTGGAACTCTTGACGTCCAGAGCTATTGGAACTCTTGACCTCTAGTAACTATTGGAACTCTTGAACTCTAGTGACTTTTGGAACTCTTGACCTCTAGTGACTATTGGAACTCTTGACCTCTAGTAACTTTTGGAACTCTTGACCTCTAGTGACAATTGGAACTCTTGACCTCTAGTGACTATTGGAACTCTTGACCTCTAGTGACTGTTAGAACTCTCGACCTCTAGTGACAATTGGAACTCTTGACCTCTAGTGCAATTGGAACTCTTGACCTCTAGTGACAATTGGAACTCTTGACCTCTAGTGACAATTGGAACTCTTGACCTCTAGTGACAATTGGAACTCTTGACCTCTAGTGACTGTTGGAACTCTCGAGCTTTGGTGACTATTGGGACTATTTAACCTCTTGCCCCTTGAAAGCGATCTGACCAAAAATATCATCACCGGTCGATATCAAAACAAACTATCTAATGCCGTTTTTTGTTTTACTCTTCTTTGCGTGGTCTCTGAGACCTGGGAGGGATACATTTCCTCGTAATGGCATGTTAAGGCATTTGTTTTATCAAAAGAATTCAAAACTCGTTACTTCAATATCCCAAAAACATAAGGCCGTTCAAAAACTATCAAACATTGCAAAGCAGAGATTTTCCACTGCGCCCTCTTATACAGTAACCTTTAAATCATGTCGGCCTGGAAGCATATGTAGCCAAATATAGCTCCGGATTGTCATTGGGTCTGGGAAGCTCGGTTTATCAGCCGTCTCGTGATCCAACCACATCAAAAGCCAGCCGCCGCATGAGAACAAACGTCCAAATGTGGTCCGAACTGCTGAATGTCTGATGCCATCGCCTGTAACTGAGCCGGCGACTTTGACCCCAGATATGAGGTCGAGTGCTGTTATTGAACCAGGCAGCATCGATTCTTGGAGGCTGCACGAATCCGGTTCATAAGTGCGATGGAAAAATTAGACCGGCCTGGAACTTCCGTGTGGGTTTAACTGCTGTCAAATTGAAGTAAAGCAGCTGGATTGTGTCCTGGAAGACAAGACATTATAGATGCTCCTGTCATAGACTGTGTACCAGGATATTTCGGCGCCCCGCCGATATGTTGCGGGTCTTCAGATAAACCCAGCCTGTTTGCAGGCGTGTAATGTAGGAAGCCAATGTGATGGTTCATATTGATTATTATAGATCATCATAATTCATTTTATGATTAATGACATCGAGATTCGAAGCCACAACAATCTGCAGTCATCTGGAGCAGAAAAAATGACGACAGCGGGAAACCAAGCTATTCTGCTGTGTAGGCTGATTATTGTTCGAAACTATGCATTTTACAACAACAAAAAGTAAAGTTTTTGGTGGGGTGTATATGGGAACTACGATTACTAAACTTACCGTGAACATTCTCAGTGGCCTTGGAGTCCCACTAGACGGAATTAAATCTGAAACACACCGTTATATCGGTGGCCGTTTTTACACACTTGCATCCAGTAACATCATCCTCAATGCCGCAGTCTGTTCTGGCCTCACTCGTGATATCCTCGCGGTGAATACTGTTTGTGCTATCGCCTGCTCACAGAGCCCAGCCCAGCATCCCGAGTCCATGTCCTGCATGGCTGAGTACAGACTCAGTAGTGACCTTGATCGATTTGATGCCAGTTTCTCCTCCTCGGTGTTCCCGTTATGGATCCTGGTGGGTAGATGGGCTTAGATCCCACTCACGGGTAAAATCTACTCTGATCTTGCAGGTATATTTGATTAGGAGATATTACCTGCTGATGGAATAAACCCTAGTCACCGTATTTTCATCAAGTAGGGTGAGGTCTTCCAACGCCAAATGGCGCGAGCGGTTTTTGCACCCTGAAACCTGTGCAATCATTGATGAAACTAGTCAGATAATCACCCTGGTACATTATGGCTAAAGTGAGGCACTATTTAAACACAACAGGATCAAGGTACAGGCCAATTGGAATTAAAAACTGAGCACATTCAACGCTGCACGCATAATGCATGAAAGCTCAAGCCGATAATATATTTTCATTTATTCCATGCCAAATACTTAAAACAGGGTTACAATTTACTTCGCTATATTTGTGGCATCTCTGCACCCTCCTGGGCCGTCAGAATTTGCACCTTGACTTGTATTTGGCGATTGTAGCCCGTTAGTTTCAGACATGTTGTTTTGAGATAAAATCCTCAGAATGTTCAATTGTATATTTCATATTTTTCATGTAAGTCTGTGATATGGCTCTTGCTATCGGTTATGGTCACCACTTTCCGAAAACTGTCTTGCCATCCTCCAAGGCTTATGATTGGTCGTGGGGGAAGCAACCCCTCGGTTTTGCAATACTGGGCCCCACTTTCTCGTGCCTAGCTGAGTAAGCGTTAATTGCTCCTGTCATATGCAGATAAGCCTCCTATAGTGGGCGGCTGAGAAGCGGGGCGGAGAGAAACTGGAAATTAGACAGTAGGGCTTAGCTCACAGGGAGTGTTTTAACAGCTTGGTAGAGTGTTCTAGTTTAATTATCTGCCATTGTTCACAACTTTATGAAAACACTATCAATCACGGTGATATCTTAATTGCCTCTTTTGACTGAAGCCGTTGGTTAACTGTTTTCCTCTATCTGAACAAAGGACTTGTTTAACCATGGACAAGTGTTTCACATCTGAACCTGAAACTCTCTTTTAAATTAGTTTATCAGGGTTGGGCTGAAGCAGAAATTTATTTCTCCTCTTAACAGAACATCAATTTGGGGTGTTTTACGTCTTTAAATACTGGGCTCTCTTATGAACGCTTAAATTGAAACATGTAAGAAAAACGGTTTTAAGTAACTCACGCAAAATGCATAGGTAATCTGAATAACGTCTGAGGAATACATGTTGTTCTGGTAGGTACATTCGTAGTACGGGGGATTTTACCTTTTTCAACAAAGCTGTCGGAAAAAATTGCGGGAAACACGAGCTCATTCTCTATGTGCAAAAGGCACGTCTAAGTCTAGGATCGGAAGTCACACGGACACTCCACCAACTCACGTGACCTGGGTAAATGTGATCCTCCTTTCTTCTGCATCTCGGAAGCACCGAGAAATGACAGGGTGCAGGCGTCTTCTTATTGTCTTCCGTGTTCTGTCAAGGTACTGGTAACGCGAGGTGCCGACCACTCCCAACAAAGAAACTTGGTGGTGCCATTAAGGACATGGATGTATCTGAAGCCAAATGTCATATATGCATTTGTGCAAACGTTGGTTTTTTAACAGCTGCATGAGACAAATTTAAAGATACTTGAGATCAGGGATTTCAAGATGAGACTCGTTTTAGTTCCTTGTTCAAAATACAGGCATTTTAACCAAGGCTTGAGAAGAGAAAGTGGAACCGTAAAACTAAATGGAAACAGTCAAAGTGCGTGATTTAACTGGGAGCAGTGGAAGGGCACGATATTACTGGAAGCGAAGTGAAACTGAAATTCATTGGATGTTGCCATATTCGCTTACGGTATTCACAACCATCAGGAAAGGAGCTTAAGCCTACCAACCACCTCATTAGGCTTTCAGTCTACCGGAAGCAAGGTTTATTTTCAACGTAGCGTGACGCAATTTGACGGCCGACAAGCATTAGGCATCTTTTAAATCTAAACATATGAAATGAAACTCTACATATGACTGACATTGCCCGGCCTGGCCCGATCGTCACGCTAATGAAGAACCTATATCTCCGAAATTGTGTAACATATACTGACGAGGTCTTCGTCGTGTTATAGCCTAATCAATTCAATTACAAGCTCAACATGTCAGAGATGAGCTGGGTTTTGACTCTACTTGTGGCACGTGCAAAAGCAGGGGCATGTCAAATCATCGAATTCCCATTATTATTTTTTCATCATATTTTGTATTGATTTTCTCAAAATAAGGACAAGAAACGATGGAAGAAAGAGCAGGCATGAAAACACAAACTTCATCAAAGAGTAACAATGGCAGTTGAGAGCAAATAAAGGCAAAAAAACCTTACAAAAAAACTAAATTTATTGGGTTATAACTCGGCTTTGGCTACTATGAATAGGCCCAAAATTGGAATACAGGGAGCACAGATGATGTGGGTTAAAAAGTGAAAGTCAGTTTCATCACAAGTCAAACTGTTCGCACGCAGGTGCACGGGGAAAGGTAAACAGATTTCACTCCCACGTTATAGTTAAGAAACTATCGATCCCATTAGGATGAAGTTTACAACATAGGTTCGGGCGGATCAAAGAACAAGATAGCATTGGTTGTATGTCGGCCTCTTAGCCATGAGTGCACGTGCTCTCCCCTCCTCGATATCTCAGAAACTATAAGCACGATTACTTCCCCCCGTCCTAACCGGACGATCGCCGACCATCAGCGACGGTCGGCGACCGTCGGCGTCAGTTGCAGAGTGGTAATTCTGGAGTTTTAGCCGGCAGAGGAAAGGTTCAGCTTTGGTAGCAATCTGGTAGCTCAAGTTGCGACGAACTGTTGTTTACCAACAAGTAAAACTTAGCTGGCATCAAAGAACTATTAAAAGAACGATTTAGAAGGAAAAAATGTAATCATGTCCAGTTCCCATAGATTTTTCAGCATGAATTCGAATTTGAATTATTATTCTACAACGTGTGTTACATTTAATGACTGAAAACGACAGCAAATAACACGGATATCGGCTTCTGACGCAGACCGTTGGCGTCAAAAGTTGGACATCGTTCAGTTTTTGCTGCGACGCGTTACAACGTCATGCGACAAGTTGCGGCAGTGCGTTTTGTGTCCTGACCGAAAATCCCGGTCGTTGCGGCAGATCGACGGCGTGCGACGCCTTGCGACGCGTTGCGTCTTGGTTAGGACACCGGGTGAGATTGAAATTTGGTATGCATATATGTGCCAACAAAATAACTGAACTGCAATGATCAGCACTAAAGTCATGCCTCAGGCACGCACGCGCACGCCCATTGAATTTTTAAAAGCTGAAAGTTACAGGAAAATTCAAGGATGTACCGCGACATCCCAAGCAGATGTTGTGGCGTGAATTTCGCACTGAACTGTTCTTATGAATGTTTTCTAAACAGTGGATACCAAATCGCGTGTGCACGCGCATTTAGCATTAACAGAGACACTTTCTCAGGGTATGGATATCCCTAAACCCCAAATATGATGATGGGTATGGATATGGTGCTAAATTCTTCTTCTCTTGTACGTTGTTCGAAAACTTTTTGTGTTACGACACGAAAACTTTACCACAGGGTACAGGGTCGAATCAGCCCTGAGGACAGCTCTAGAATGGTACTGTCAATTTGTGAATTCTGCACTTTACCCGCTATAAATAGAAAATGACGGGTGATAAGGAGAAAAGGTAGAAACGCCGGAATTCTTACAGCCTTTGGGGACTTTTTTCAATCTTAACCAAGCCACTACGACTGACAACTTAAAAACGTAAGTGGAAAGATAGCTGCTTCTGAAAACTTTCAGCTCAAAGTGCTAACTATGTGGTAAATGTTCAGCCATATCAAAAATTTTGATGGTTGGAAAATACCTACAACTTACATCTAAAATTCCAAAGCTTAAACTAAAAAGGCATACCTTTAATTTCCGTGGGAACGAAATATTCTCCACATTATTAGCAATATGCTGATCTCATTGCAAATTTTGTTTTTTGACCTTAGGAAAGATTTAGAGTTGAAAATGACATGCAGAAAATTACAATTTAGCTATCTTAGGGGACCGCCGTATTATTCCTCCATTATTATTTTACCTTTAAATTTTTAGTTGACAGGTGACCGCTCGATTTTTGCCCACGCAGGCATGTTACTGGCATTGCATTGCACATATTATTCTAATGCGAAAACATTTCAACCTTACTCATTTCAAAGCGAATGATAGGCTTCATTAGACCTGATCGTCTCGAGAGGAGTTCCAGTTTTAATCTGCGACGACACAGCAGCTGTGGTGCTGACGTCACCACCACCCGTCAGTGACGTCAGAGCATCCAGCTGTGACTGCTGATTCCGGCCCTGGCGGGAAGTTGTGAGCCGCCGATTGTTCTGAGATGATTGGGAGTCTTCATCCTCGTCGTCATGAGAGCTGACCAGGATACCCTGCACGTGACGGCTCCCTGCCATCTTTTGATGCCTAAGTTGCGGATTAATTTTTCCTCTATAATTTTGTATCAAGAAAAGCGGCAAAAAGTCGTGGAAATCGTTAGTTCAGAGCAGGGTGTGTATTTCCGAAACTATTGCCTACAAAGTGCATCAGAAGGCTCGTATGAATTCAGTTAGATTGTACTTCGCATGTTTAAGCGCTCAGGTCAATGGCTTGACCTTCAGAGGTCAAGTTAGGTCACGATGGGCTATTTCCACTAAAATATGCAATGCTTAAGAAAACTGGGCATAGCTCTCATGCCATTAGAGCTATTGAGATCTGGAAAAATAAATTTCATAGGAAAATGCCAGACCTTTTTCTGTTTTTGGAACATAATGACCTTCCACCAGTGGTTTGACCTCCATAGGTCACCTCGTGACCTCATGTGATCTGAGGTCATAAAAAGTCAGAAAGTTACCTTGCTACAGTGGCGGATCCAGGGGGGCAAAAAGGCAATTGCCCCCAAACGGAAAGCTCGGGGCAAAACTATGTTTTTGCCCCCAAAGCGATCGACCTCCTTTTCCCCGACTCCTTTTAGCTTGTAAGCAAAATTTTGGTGCTTCAACTCTCAACTTCAAACAGAATTGAGAAGTTCAGTGTAAATATTGGGGCTTGGATAGGAAAAATGTATCTTGAGCCCATATTTTCACCCCGTAACGTTTTTTTGTTTTTCGTCTCAGTTTCCAAAATCCTACCAAAAGGCTTTTTGCGGAATTTTTCCTGTGCACTTTTTTTGTTTTCGAGTTTGGTTGGCCCCTCCCAAACAACGGCAGATCGACTGCCTTGCTAGGTTATCAAATAAAAGCCAGTGACAATACATACATGATAACGTTTGATTCACAGTGCTCTAGCTTGGTTAGGTCAAAATTTATCGTCAATATACTATTTTTACCCCTGGTAACCTGTGATGACCTTAGATAGGTCAAGGGGCAAATACAGCTCCTGGGACCCGTAAAACAAGAACGTTTTTCCGAGCAATCTGAGTATTCGCAACTATTTTTGTGACTTTTAGATCATAAGACAGCTTTTCTCCATGATTTTTTCAATGGGAGAGGTCACCTCGTGACCTGACCTCAGGCCATAAAATCGAAAAATCTCGGATATAAATTTTGTAGACCTTGGAGGGGTCATGAAGTGTAGGAATTTTTAAATCCATCGGTTTAAAAATGTATCTATGGTAGAGCTCAAAAGTTGGAGTGAGGTGACCTTGGTTAACCTCGCCTGTTGACCTGACCTTGTGTGACTTAGGGTAAAAAAAACTTAGGGATGGTGGGAGGATAATGGGTGAAAGGAAGAGTCCTCAACCACGTTTCTGTACCTCGTCGTTTTTCTGTTATTCCGAAAAAAACTTTATGGGAGGCATTGATGGCCCCCGGTGGGGCGAGGGTTAAGAGACGAGTTTAAAATTGTTGGCCATATATCTGAGGCTTGAAATTTATATGATGGCCAGGAGAGGTATGCATGGGCTGGAAAATAATATGGACGTTATGGGCCGAAACGGGACTGGATAGAATGGGATTATTTTTTCTGCCAGCTTTGCTGAAAGAACGGAATAGATGGGACTAAGCTCTACAGCTTTAGTCGCCCCATTATTTTATAAATGTTTCGGAAAAGAATGGGATATGGCATGCTTAGATGCGTCGGAACGGGATAGATGTTGAGCTATTGTCTCATACTCAATGAAAATAACCCAATTTCAACCCAATTTTTTCATTTACTTTGTCAGCTCGGTTTCTTTGATATTGTAAGTGGCTATCTACGAAGTTTATGAATCGCTCAGTTATCGCTTCTGTGGTCATAGTTTTCCCTATTGGGAAAGTCTGGATGTACGACCTCATTTTTCACGATGACGAAGATAAATTGTGACCATCGACCATGAGCTTCCCCAGGGCGATCCCTCGTCCCCTCCCTACCAAATACTGGCCGGTTACAGGCGTTGGCCAGCCATTGGCGAACAGCCTACCGCCCGCCGGAATATCCGGGGCGCCAACTCAAGACAAATGGCTGCAGGATATTCTCCTGCAAGGCCAGATTTCCATCGGCCAATCGCTGCGCTCTTCGACGGTGACGTCACGGGACATTGACCCGGGGTGTGGTCCTAGCGTCCATTGTTAATGTTACAGCTGCACTTGTAACACTTCCAACACAGCCGGACCGGTCAAATAAAGCGTTGATCATTAGAGGAGTTGTTCCTTTGTCGCCAGCTGGCAAGTGGGCGTTCCCAGCTTCCTATGAACTCAAAATCCGAGATCTGGCGGTGTAAGGAAAGACCCGTCACCCTCGCTGGCGTTTATTGGAAAGACCTCTGGCAGGAAAGCTGGTGGGCGGACTCTTTTCAAGACTGATGTCCTAAAATAAGACTGAAAATGAAGAAGGCGTCCCAAGGAGTTTAAATAGATTTTCAATGTGGGGTAGACTTATACCAGCTATCAGATGGACTTCCACAGAATTGTGTTGTGGTTGATTAAAAAAACTCCATGTGAAAGACAGTTTCGGCTACATGTGTATATTTTACGTAAAACTTGACAAAATAAAAAATATGGCTAATGCCCACTAAAAGGCAGTGCTGCAGTCCAGCCGGGGACATACCCACCTGACATTGACGATAATCCAGATTAAAGCTTGATATTACTGCGAATGAAAGGCGAGATCGGCATGGGTAACTCTTTCACATTCATACCTTTCTGTTCTATTAATGTCTGCCCGGGCCTATCCGTCTCGAAAAATGGACATATTGCACGCGCCTCTGCCTCACCTGATCCAGTTTTCTCTTAGATAGGTTTAGAAAATCCTCGAATTCCGTCTCGTTCCGGGTAAAACCATGGGAGATTAACTCCCATCTCATTTCTTTCTCGCCTCATACAGGCCTCTAAATGGACATCTGCGGATGCGAGCTGTGTCCCATTTTCGTTTCCAGGAGTCCAGACGGGGATCCAGAAACGACATTTGCCCCTCCAAACTCCTATATTTTCGCCATTTTTCTTTCAAGTTTTTGTTTATGACTCTAGGCCCTATTGCTCCCCCCTCGGAAAAAATCAACGTTCTAGATCTCCGGCACTGCACGAGCCGAGGTAGTCATATAATGCGAATCCCACTTTGCTTCGTGCATAGAGATAGGCAACTTTGCATATTAGTTTGTGTAGTTTGTTGGAGCACAAAACGAATGAAATCATTTCGCGGTTGTAATAGCTGCACAGGAAACTTGAAATGCAATTATCCGTTGTTCGGCAAGTGGACACATGCATTTTGCCACTCTCGTGGTCCATAGTTGCGTGCTGGCTTAGCTAAAGCTCAAGCGTGTTGTACATAAAGGCAATTGTCCACACCTCCACTTAAAAGAAATTACAAATGCTGAACTATTCACGTTCGAGAATAGTAGGTAAGGACATGTTTATAGCTTGACCTGTTATGATCTTGATATGATGTCATCAATCTAATAAATCAGGTCGATCGAATATTTACGAGGAGTGAAATAAGTAACATCTGAACACATTGTAATTGTTTCCGTTATCAACAGCACTTGTTAAGCTTTGACACTTAATAACCAGCCTCGTTACTGTAAAGCGTACCTTCCACCCAGGCATGCGGTCAAACTTTCCAAAAGTGGTTTAGTTTGTTCTCTATTTATACAGCCCAATCAGTTGATTTGTCGACTGACAGCCGGGTGGCCGACTGGAAGCTCAGTTTTGTGCCCCTCCCTCCCTTTCCAATGTTAGCTGGCGCCGACGAATTGTTGGCCTGTCGCTTCTCCCCTCTCTTCCGTCACCCTTCCCCCCCACCTTCCCCCTCCCTTCCCCTCCCTTCCCCCTCCCTTCCTCCACCCTGCCCCCCACCTTCCCACGCCAATATTGGCTTTCCACTGACCCACTCCCAATGGTTCTTAGCTGCTGGTAGCGGCGCCCTAATGCACTGCCTTCAGCGCAACTCATTATAGCTGCTGCAACTGTGTCGCTCCTGCCCAGTCGTACAATGTGACGCTTCTGAAGATTAAGGAGAAGGTTAATCGTGTCTTACGGTCCACCAGTGGCATCAGGTGCGTTGTTAAGTACAGAGTCGAAGGGCACGTGCAATGTATTCAGCGCAATAACCACCCAGGCTGTTTTGGCGACGGTGCATTTTTAAAGACATGTGCTGGTGGAAATGGCAGTCTCTGCCGCTAAATTGAATCACGGAATTTATGGATACGGGCATTACACGTGACTAGCATGGAAATCCTCAGAGCTTTTCTCTGCTTAAAGAGACTCTCGCATGGTATTTTGGTACGAACATCCACCTGGTGTGCACAGAAGTGTGTCCTCTTCTGACTCGTCACCTCTGACTGCCCGTGAGAGCCTTCCCGGTGGCAAAACGACACAGCGCGCCACCGCCAATCGTATGCATTTGATGACGCCTAGAAAATTTGGTTTAAAAAAAACGACTTGTATAGTGTGCATCCACGCCTGTTTGATTATGTCATTATGGAGCAAGCCCATCTGGTTGAATTGTTATCAGTCGTTTCATAAAACGACAATGAAGGTCGACAGTGCAGGATGCGGCAAAGTATCGATCGAGTTATAGAAACTGAAGGAATTAATATTATAAATTATTAATCATGCAGATAAGGGGTCATAGAACACTGGTGGGTCCAGGGGCTCCTCATTCGAGCCCTTGTTCAAATATTTCCTTATGTTTGAGGTATTAGAGCTTTTTTCACCGCATCATATGTATACGAGGCACTTCGATTTCCGTTGTTTCCTATGATCAGCCCCGATGCTTATTGCCGGTGAACTCCGCACAGATCGATCACAGGCCTGCGATGCGATCGTATGCATGAAAATATAGTAGCATTGTAATATTTTATCTAACAAGAGTCGAATCATGTGCATAATCCCGGAAAATTAGCACTTGACACGGAACTGGCCTAAGGGCAATTCAAGGTCATCGCGTAACATGAAACAGTGATATCATGAATTATTTGACTTGTGGAAGACAAGAAATGGACGCAAAAATTGAGCATCTATCATCATTCTGTCAGAAGTCGTAAAAAAACGCCCAACGTCAACATCTAACTTTTAGATGCCCTTTAACACGAGCAGTGCAAAGAGGGTTCTAAAGTACCCCCATCAACTATTTTTCGGAGGTGGTCAGAGAACCGCCCGCAGCCAGAAAACACTGTTTGGCTACTCTTGGGGAGTTAATGAGCGCATGTATTGGTGGAAGCATTTCAAAAGATCGGTCAGAATTTTAAAAGATCTGTCAATAATGTTGTTACTAACAGGGGTTCGATTTTTTTTATGACAGCGCAAATGAGAGGCACCGGGAATACCTAAAAATACCTGTACACCTAGGGTATTCCAAGGTAATCATGTGGCCTTCCATCTGGCATGCAATTCCCTTGACAGAGCATAACGCGTATAGATACCTTCCATTCTGACCTCTAAATCTATCAGCCAGGGTTATGTAGAAAATACAATGTTACATACTCAGACTATGCTTTAAATAATCGCTTACAGCCTGTATTGAAATCCGTAATGATCCCTAGTAAATTGTGAAAGACAGGCCGAAGCAATCAAGCAACCTTTATACTTTGCGACTATCGTAATGGTGCAGCTGTGCCAGTTCGCCTGCACTGTAGACTGAGTGGTAACGTAATAACGCCTTATAATCGGGATTGTATGTCAAGATCACCTCATATAAAGGTCAAAGGTCACAGATCAAAGTAAAACAAACAAATTCAAGGTCATTGGCCTCAATGTTTCGGTCAGATGGTACTACTTAGTATGGCGTATGGAATACTATGACTTTGCAGTTAAGGTTACTCAAAGTCAAGGTCAGAGGTCATCGTCAAATATCTTTTGTCAAGGAAAGACCCGCATTTCTCGCCCAAAGGCTGCCTATATTGTCAGTTATAGTCTAAATTATTGGGAATATGTCATATTGTTTGGTCATAGGTCGGTGACCCTGAATGACCCTGGCTACAAACTTTGGGAGGATATTTTTGAACCTTGCTCTATGACCTTTGTCTGCTTTTGATCTTATTCCGGGCCTTATTCGGCATAACAACGGCATTTCTAAACCGGTCTTCAGCATGGTCGAGATATTACCTTTACGACCTCGTTTGACCTTAAACATATTGGCCTAGGTTAATGAAAATTGAATTTAGTGTATATCACTATAGCCCCTATACAGCAGCGGATGCAAAAGAGGCTAGGAGGCAACCCCCCCCAGTCCGAACGCCTATAGTTACTGCATAGCCGGATGCTATTCTGAGTCAATGGCGGGGAAGGTTCAAACCCCCTAGCCCCCCCCTCCCCACCAAATGAGGTCCTGGATTCGTCACTGCCTCCTGAACGGGAGTTTTAATTATCCTGGCTTTCGAGATCTCAGGGGGTACTTCAGGACCCCCTTTCACTGCGTGTTGACACCAGACCACTCTCCACTGTGCATGTTAAAGCAACTCAGGTCACCTGAAGGTACAAGCGCGGCATGTGTTAATGCAGTTTGATTAGCTTGCTCGATTGGTTTTTGAATCATTCGATGCCCCCTGGTTTCCGATTTAGTTGGGGCTGGGTAAGAACGGCGCTACACCAGGGGGTCGCGAGTGCTGAAGTAGCCTGGGTGGTGGACCCGGCACGGTACTGCTTCCATCGCTTAATTTACTTCTTTGCAGTTCAGACCCGGAACAGGTGATCCTCTAATTTAGACGCGTCCTCGGTGACCTTGGACTTGTCTATTTCTCTGGAAATGGTGTCGCTCCTGCAAAGTAGCAAGACAGCCCGATTTATATTGCTCGAAAGTGACATTTCTGGTAAGGCGAATGCATTATTTGTCGAGAAGCTTGAATGGCTCACTGCGTGAACCCATTTCCAGTTGGCAAACTTGATTTGGCCGTCTTCATTTCAAGGTCATCATTACCCGTTGTGACAGTTCTCTCGTTTCGGGCCAATCAATTGACTTCCTTTTGCCTGGAGCCATCTTGAACGACCGCGGAACCTTGCCCAAATGGTAAAAACATGCACTCTAAACAAACAACCTTGCTTCAGGCTGTGTTGCAGTGTCACAAGCCCATCGGCATGCTCGTCGTCGGATCGGGGGCACGCCGAAGCTAACCTCATTTTTTGTCTTAAAGTAGCCTCTGGAGACAACAGCATCGCTGCAGAAGAGATGACTGCACTTAGTGGCGCTGCTAATAGGGACGGATGCTTCCGCTGGATCGTTAGTTGCTAGGCGCGTATTTGTGTTGAGAGTGTTAGCGCTGCTTCTTTCTGGACGTCTGGCTTGTTAGTGCCACTGCTGAAAGGGGGAATCAATCGTGTGCATTGTATTCTACTGGAGGGATGGAGACATTTGTTAATTGTTTCTTTTTGCAAGGATGTTATTGGTGTTAGAAATTCACTTGCCTGGATTATCTGTCTCATTCCGGGGAATGTTTGTTGCATTGTAGGGGAAAAGAAAAAGATCAAGAGGCAGCATAAGGCCCACTGGGATGCTTAGTTTTCCTTCAGTGTTTGTTTCGTTTCCTGTCTCCTTACGCCACCTCCGTAAAATTCAACACAAACAGGAAAGCCGCCGGATGACCCATTCCCTTAGGGTCTCGAAAAGCTGTTAATTTAATGGTGTAATTTGTTGTGAGGAAACTAAGCGAATTGAATAGATATCATTGCATCGGTTGACCAACATTAATTTCATACATGATTTTGGTTCGGTTTTGAAGAAATTAACTACGGAGAGAGTGTGTAAGGGCTTATTCAACAGTTGCCTTGCTAGAGGGAAGGGGAGGGAGTCATTCTCTTGATTGTTTCTAAGTAACGCAAAAAGGAACACATGCATAGTATTGTGATTTTTTTATAAATTTTGTCCAAGTTGCTGCAAGTTCGGTTATTGGAGCCGTCACCTCACTAAAGTCATCAATGGACCTATCACGGAGACCCCGACCCCACCACCCGAACGAGCAGCTCCGGTGATGAAGTGTCAACGACGTCCCACAAAGCACAGGGACGGCTGCCCCGCTTAGGTCACCCTCTCGCCAGTCAGCTGCCAGCCGACCTACGTCAGGTAAACATAGAGCGCCGGAGCGTCTCAGGGAAACCAATCCCAAGCCGGGACATGCACTGCCCCTGTCTGTTATAGAGCAGCGGGCTGGAGCCCAACGCTCTACCAACTGAGCTACCGGGGCGAAGAATGTACCTACAATATCTCATCCTGATCAATTTGAGGCATCTCATCAGTTGTTTAGTTCAAGTCATGACATTTCAAGAAGCTATTCAAGGTCATGTGACCCCACCTCAAAATTCAAAATATCAAGGGTAAATCAGCGCAAGAGTGAAGCATGCAAACCGATCATTATCAAACTGTCACCATAGGCACCATATTCGTATCTTAATCGGGTCTTCAAATCTGTCATTTCGGAGTTGTCATATTGCTGACTTAAAGGTGGGGTCTTTTTTGCCACCCCATTAGGATCGATTCACATATGACGCTAGCCAAAATTGAGGATGTTCAGACTCCCTCCTCCATTCATCGGAAATAGTCAGAAAATGGCTGATCCCCCTTCGTCAGTAATCTTCAGAAATTGCCAGGCCCCTCTCCCTCCCGACAGTAACAGCGGTCGACATGAGCTGTCACGCAGAGACGCCGCAGAATTGCCTTGCTCGGGCGGTACAGGCAGCTGGTAACGGAGGACACGGGATGGGACTCCGAAACGGTGGCTACGAAACATTCAAGTACCCACTCTTCAACTGCCCTGGGCCTGCGCATTTCTCGCTCGATAGAACAATTTCATGACAACTGATGCCCCCCTCGCCCGGTCAGAACTCATCAGAAAAAGCCAGACCCGCCTCCCCTTTCTTTAGAAAAAGTCCGCAAATATTAGACCTCCTCCCACCTTTGGTCGCTGACGTCATATTTGATCAGCCCCCTGTATCTATAGAGGAAATAAGAATAGCTCATTTTCTGTAAATATGTATTCGACAAGGCTGGAACTCCCCATATGTTTTCTCAGACGTTCAGGATGACCAAGTGGAATATTCTCGCATCTGACATTTCAAAGCGAGCTCATCTAGGTCCATTTGAGAACGATGGGATTATTTTGCCAATAACTTTGCACAGAATTGAGACAGAGCTTCTGGTTTGATGTAATTATGTTTTTATCACTGGAAATCGATTGCTATGCAAAATCACCTTACCGGGTTAACATATGACTCTGACCTGTCTTGATGTCAGACCATTTACATACACCATTGATCTGGAGTGATTATATACATAATAGGCTGGATTGAATCAATATTTTTGGCCTCAAAATTTAACGGTGTGTCTGCATTTTGGTGCTATTTCGGGTACTGATCACGAATGTCACGCTTAAGATATTATTCTAAAACAATTAATGGGGGAGAGATCCTCCAAAGTCTGGTTTCCAGGCTTCAATTTTAGGTTTCCCAAAAATTTCAAAGCATAATTAAGACTATTCTGATACACCCCAGCATATCGGCGATGGTATGACCAGGCATACTTTGATGCACTGAAGACGAAACCAGCTCTGGAAAAATGCCAAAAATTGCAAGAAGAACTGAGCCTTCCAAATGTTTGATCAGGATTAATATTCACGTCCTACCGATTGCCGTGGATATTAATCTCATTTAGATGGAGCCGGACATTCTAAATTACCTACCTGCTGACCAGAATTACCTGTTTGACATCGTAAGTGTGATCAAAGCACAGCATGTTCCACTAGACATAAGGCGCAGGAAGTTTGGGCCACACAATCATGCTCGTTGGCTCAATCTCGCGAACCGTCTGTGCCGGCTATGGTGTTTGGACTATAATCTGGGCGATGAACAAACAGAAACACTGAAGCTTCTCGTCCAGTATGTAGTCACAGTGTACGCTCCACAGTTGTTTTCGATAAAAAGAATAGTAAATGGACCGACACGGCCCAAAGCACGTCCTGTCCCAACTACGGCTCATCAGACAACTGGACCAAGAAGTGGTGGAGAGAGTCAGGCCCTGCATCAAGTCATCAGCATGGAACGCTCACCCCGAGGTCATACTGCCAGCCATGCTTGCCAGCGATGATGTCAAACTCCGTGATTTCGCTGTCCAACAAGTGATCCGGATTCGAGGAGTATCGACACATGGAGACACGTCTGTGCGGGTATCTCAAATGCTAGAGATAAGCATGGCTGCCACTGACCCACGTGATCTCATCGAGTGGTCCAAACCAGAGATCTGAGAACACAAACCGCAGCTCAGCTCACAAGCGAAGAACTTATGAGCATTGCGCAGAAGAAAATGACAGTGCCCGGCTTCCCCGTCCACGGACAAAGCACTGAGAGTTGCGTCCCGGCCGTTACCAGAGCCAGCCCAGCTGTGTACGGAGAGGACAGGAGGGATGGAGCCATCAAGGCTACTCTGATGCACAGAAAACTCACGTCCAACAATGATTCCAAACAAGACTTGAAGGGTCTGTTCGACTAGGTTCATGGTACTGGTGTGGTTGTTTGGGCAGATCGATTGTCACACAACGCATCGGCGTGGTGCATTTAGGTGTCGTTTCGTGTGCTGATCAGAACCAAAGGTTCACAGTTTTAGTTTGATTCCAATGTAGAACCTGTGTTCAGGTTTTGAGGGCAGAGGTTGACCTGATCACTTGAGGGTGACTAGGTTCAAGGGTGGACATTTACATTGTCAACTATCATGACATTTTGCCGCATATGTTTGTCTGCACACAAGTGTTCGAGTTGACTTCTTACAACTGCTTTGACAAGGCAGTTGTTGATGGCGACTCACTAATCACTAGTCAACTGGCCAATAAAACTTATCTATCAAACATTTCAAATGACTTTTATTTCGCGTTCTAGCCCGTAGAATCGACCCCGACTATGCCAATCATACACCCAGAGCGTGCTACTTATCATACCTGGGCCACAACGCGTAAGCATGTATGGCCTGTACAAACATTAGGCACACACAAAAACATTACACAACACTTTGTGTGATATTTCAATTCGTGGGCGTATTCAGTGCACCTACCAGCATCAACCAATATCCACGAGGACGTGCTTACCTCATTTTCTCATCTTTCATGGCCTCGAACATGTCCTAAATATTGCTAGAAATTTACTATTTGGCAAAAACATGATTTTTGGGGTTTCCCCATCTGAAGTTTTTCTGAGGCAGTTTTTTAATTCTATTGTCGTATTCCGTGCATCAAAATACGGGTAGAAACACCACCGCCGATATGATGGCGTGTAGTTGAATAGTCTTAAGCATGCACTGAAAATGTTGAAAAACTAAAATTTCAAACCTAGAAGCAAGAGTTTCGGGTCCCCTCTACTAGACATTTTTTATTATTTTTCACTGTGATATTAGTGATCAGCATGCAAGTCTGCACCAAAACTCACCCACGCGGATACGTTTTGTAAAAATTGGCTTATCCTAATACTTAATTCGATTTTTCATGGTAAAAAGGATCCAATGCTGTATGTTTTTAGCACCTCTCAGAAGGAGTCCTTGGGGAGAATGTACAGTTGTAATCCTATGAAACTCTCTTTGACCTATTGATGTGACCTCAGCTTTGATATGACCTAAAAATGATGCGCATTATTTATGTTGCTCTCGTCACGATCGTTTAAATTTCGCCCATGTTTTGATTTAGCTCTTCTTGAAAATGAGATAAGCACCCCTTCTCCAGAAGTGCAGCACACCAGGAGCTCCAGCGGGGCGCGTGTTAGGCACTTTCAGTCAACGGTTTCACCGGCGGGTGGCGTTTGAAGTGATGCCTTCGTTCAGCTCCTTTTCTGAGGTGGCCGGAAAGTGGCGGTGTACTGACCTACCATACTTGGCATATCATATTTCTGATATTTTCGCGGAGTTTACCAAAGTTGTAGCTGCGCCTCACACGGTCAGCGGGCCAAGTATCTTCTAAGAGGAATAATTACCACACCACTCCTCGTAGTATTTTCAACAAAATAATGTAAAATTTTGATCCTGTTATGGGGGAGTGCTTTTGTGACCTGCGGTAAGGCTGTTTCCCGGCTTGATCCGATCTGAGTCTGTTTGCAAATTGGGAAATGCTTCGGTTTCATTTAATACGATTAGGTTAAAGTGGGACGACTCAACACCGCATGTGTTTCTAAAATGTTCTCAAGTTACTACAATCCTTACTTTTCAGTTTCTGAGACGGCATCAGCAGCCACCTGGGCAGCTTGTAAGGATTAAGTGTTCGTAACCTTGCAAGCTGCACGGAAAGAAGTGAGTGTTTTCGCTTTAACATCGTGGCCTTTGCCTTGCCACTGAGGAGCATTGGGACATTCTGACTGACGCAGGAGGGGGCATTCTGGCCGTTGCCCCCTTCCCAAAGCGCTGGAAGGGGGCCAAACTATCTTTTGGCCCCCAAAAGGCCGGATAAATTTTTGAAAAAGGTGTTTTTTTACACTAGGTTTGTCGAGCAATTACATATTTACCCTTACACCACCCCCTCCAGGAGAGCGATCATGTACTTGGAGAGGTAGCTTATACTATGTCTGTCGAGCACCCAAATCGCACCTCCCACCAACCCCCTCCCCCCTGAGGAGAGGCAGACATGGGTTTGCCTCCCAAAAGTCGGGTCTGCGTCCGCCCCTGCTGAGAAGACTGGTTTGGTAATGACCGTCCTCAGTGGCCACTCAGCCAAACTCACACATATATATATATATATATATATATATTAGTATAAGACGGAAGCAAGTTATTATTAATACAGTGCTGGTTGAACGTCACCGCAGCTTTGGCTTTGTGTAGTTTTCTTTCTAGGGTTTCAATGTTCCTGATAAGTTTTCGGTTTTCTATGCTATGTTCGTGTAAAATTGTTCCGATATTCATGTCATATTAAAGAAAATTGAAGTAAAAACGCACCTAAAGTCGACCGGTTTCATTTATCTCACATAAACATTTTCAAGACTGAGGTACGTTGAATAGTAGTTGCAAAATTTAAGGTTTGAATTTTTGATGTCTCGCACAAGATCCCATGCATATGAGCACTAATCACTTCACATTGCGGCAAATAAACATGCCACACGATTAACACCACAGAGATTGATTAGATTGTCAAGATGAATAAATTGTCTAAAAGGAAAGCTTTACATTACGAGACAAGGACAAAATTCATAATACACTCTAAGCGTTACAATGAAAGTACACGTGAGGGGGAGGGGCTACTCTATGATAGCCGAGGCCCCTCAAAAAGTAGGAGAGTTCCCCTGGCGTTCTGCTGTTTATTAATCAGTGGGTCGCGCTCCCTGATGCACACGGCCTCTAGTGCCGCCAGGCGTCGGACGTCCCGAGCTCGACCAATGATGGTGGTGTTCTCTACCAATTGCTGCCTGGTCAGTCGCCTGTGATGTTCTTCCAGGGTGTGGGAGGATGGTGCTCCACTCTGCAGGTGCATTGTGAGTCTTCTTGATAGCGTTGTTGTCGTGTACCCAATATAATTACTGTTTGGGAGGAGTGCACAGTCTCCTATCTGACAATTATATTGGTACACGACGTTTGTTTGTTTCAGTGCCGATTTGTCCTCCGCCATGTTGTTCTTCATTACCAGGGATGAAGTTGACGGGCTCTGGTAATAAACTTGCAGCTTGATGTTTGCCTCGGGAGCGGTTGGCTTGCAGTTCTTTGTGATTATCCTTTTTAGCACCTTTTCTTCGGTCTCGTTGAAACCCTAGAAAGAAAACTACACAAAGCCAAAGCTGCGGTGACGTTCAACCAGCACTGTATTAATATATATATATATATATATATATATATATATATATATATATATATATATATATATATATATATATATGTATATATATATATATATATATATATATATATATATCAGTTATAGATACCAAACTCACAAAAATATCCTTAGCTAAAAACTTCGTGTAACTAGGAAATGTTATTTTCGTTTCCATACGCGTCGAAATAGGGAGCCTGGGGCCGATCCCTACTATTTATCTCAAAAATTTCCATATTTTAGCAAAACAGGAATTAAATAGAAAATTGTGTAACCATCCAGTGCCGAAGGTCAAATTCCATGAGCCCAAATCCGATGAGTTTTTGGTTCTAGAGGGGAAAGTTTCTTGGCATCAGCAGGTTGGAGATTGACTGGCCTCTCACAGCTCTAGTTTCACCGCTCATGCTTACTGTATCCCTCAGGCCCTTTTGGCATCTGATCACCTTAATATTGACATAAGTGAACGGACGATCGATGCACATCATTCTGGGCCACGGTGACTTAGTGGTTTCATTGCCCGCCTTCAGATCGGGACAGCATGGATTAACCTGGGTTCAATCCCCACAGTGGTAAACCGCCTTCCATGTCCGATCTGACCCGGTGGAGAGGGCCTTGTACACCCAAGCCAACACTCCCTGTAATTTGACAAGTGTGCTTGTTGGGAGCGTCCCTAATGACATAAATAAGGTAAAATAAATAGCATATATATATTATATTATTTATTTATTCACCCATTGCAAGCAATGACGCCCATTGAAAGCGTGAGTGCCCCACTGATAGGTGAAATTCCAGGTCATAATTGCTAAAATATTTGCATGAGGACGCCTAAGTAAGAACATGGCAGAAAAACATTACAAGTGTTAATTAAAATAGCACGGAGTAAGCTATACCATAACATAAGCTCTGTAAGGTGCATAAGTTTGTTTTCTGTAAGCTATTTAACGTGTTTTCCATTTTCTAAAAGCCTGCGTAGGAGCCCAGATGTATGGAACATGTCCTATCAGTCCCCGCAGACCACACAACTCTCATCTTCAGCAATATTTAGGTGAAGCATCAGCTTTGAAGAACATTGCCAAGCCTAGCAAAATTAGCTGCTACCTCGTAACTTAGATGTAAGAAAGTAATAAAAAATAAACTACGTGATGCTTTAAGCGGGATATATTTATTTTTATTATTGAAACCAGACGCCAGGTTTAACATCTATACATGCTCAGATTAATTGTTAAAGTAGAATAAACATCTGCCATTTAAAGCGAAAAGAAATTACACTTCACTTCTGGAAAGAAAATATTAACTATCTCGCGACTGGACCACAAATAATCTTACACATTTTGGTTTATTGTTCAAGTTAGCATTCTGGTCATTGTGGGGAGGTGTAACAGGAAGAGTCAGAGAAGTGACTACCTCCAAGTGATTTCATGCTACGATAAAGTCAGTTTGAGCCTGAAACACAATTGTCTGTCTTCATCAAAGGCCTATTTTCATGGTTATTTCCCAGTGTATTTTGTGGTATACTGGCTCTGAATCAGACGGCTTGCAACAAAGGATAGCTTCTCACGCTGCTGAATGTCCTTTGGAGAATAATCAATATAGCAAACCTAAATGCGCTCCAACTTGCAAGATAATCAAATGATACTCTGGTTTTGAACTATACTCTGCCACCAAATGGGCTGAAATGAGCTTTTCAAGTTTGATTGTCAAGCACAATGGCTGAGATCACCGATTGACTGGCTGTTCATCTCTGTGGTGCAGGTGGAGCCTCTTCTGGCCCAGGGGGCCTGCCGACGGAGGGCGGCTCCGAACGGTCGCCCCGAATGAAGGGCATCGACCACCTTGTCATGACAACGGATGTCACCACTAGCCCGGACGGTGTGACAGAGCCGACGGCCACTGTCGAGCCGGTGCCTCTCTCCTTCATACTCTACCTGCTGACGGGCCTGCTCCTCTCCATCATTATCTTCCTCACCAACCTGCTGTTGCTGACCAGCATCATCAAGTACTACCGCATGCAGACCGCCAGCAACTGTTTCCTTCTATCGCTCTCACTGGCGGACGGCCTCGTCGGCGTGGTCTTGCCAGTCACGCTGATGCTGCAGCTGTCGGGGGCGAACGTGACGCAGCCAGGCCTCTGCCTGCTGCCGCTCTGTCTGCTGGCGTCCCTGAGCGTGGTGTCTCTGCTGACGACGGCAGCCATCGCCGCCGACCGGTGCACGTCCCTGGCTCAGCCGCTGCGCTACAACAACATCGTCACCAGAAGGGGAGTCGCCAGGTACGCAGCGTTCTGCTGGACGTACGGCGGCCTGGTGGGAGTGGCGCCGCTGGCGCTACGTCACTGGCGACGGCTGACATCGTCGTGCGATGTGAACACGCAGACGTGTGAAGTCGTCACGGGGTGTGAGGTCTCGCCGTTGGACCGGACAGTGGCGGGCGGGTTAGTGGCGGGCATCTACGTGCCGGTGGCCATCAGTGTCGTCTCCTGCTACCTCTACGTCTACTGCGTGGCCAGGACTCACGCCAAGGCCATACACACGGTGGAGGTCTCCCTCAGCCGCGCCGCGGGCGGCAGCGTGGTGTCCGGCCCGGCACGGTACGGCGTCACACTGCTCTTCACTGTGGGAGCCTTCATTATCTGCTGGACCCCTCTCAGCACGGGGCTAATCACTCAGGCCGACTGGTTCTACAACAGCGAGGCCACGCGAGGCTGGCTCCTGCTGCTGGCGCTGAGCTCGGCGGCCGTCAATCCCTTCGTCTACGGCTTCCACAGCGCCGAGCTGCGCTACAGCTGCCACCGGCTGCTGGAGACAGTGCTGGCGCAGTGCGGCATTGTCTGGTGGGGCTCAGTCCGACACGGCACTGCTACTTTCAGGTAGGCGATCTCACTGGAGCGTTCTCAATGGTGTAACCGTGAGGTGTGGCTGCAGCCTAGGCTGTGTTTAACTAGTTTAATATATATCAGGTTGTTATACCTGGGTTGTTGGATGAAAGTGGCTGAATAACGGTTTGGAAATGTAACGAAAAATAATTTGTAGAAGCTCAGCAAATTGGTGACTTTGGATGAACTTGTAAACTATGAATGGTTAGGTTGTAACGAATTGTAAGCCTTACAGTTTTAGCTCAGTGTAGTTTTCCCAAAGACTGAGGTGCTGGAACGGCTGGAACTATGCACAATTAAACAAGTTAGTGTAACTAGTGTAACTAACTAATGCAATTAAACACGGTAGTGTCCGCCTCCACTGTTGGGTAGAATAAGAAAAGCAGTGACCTTGTCACGAGATATACCTCATTGTCTTTTCGCTTCCTTAGATCGCTTTTAAAATAATGATGATAATATGCACACAATTGCTCTCCTGCCGTTTCTCCCGTCTTCTGGCAGAGAGTGTTGCATTATATCACGAGTATATGGAGTCCTACTTCCATATACCCACTCCTGATTTGTGTACGCAGTAGTTTAGGGTGATAACCTGAAATGTGTTAGCTGAGATTACACAGGTATAATTTTATCGGGTTCCGGGTCTTCTGGGATTTAACGCTTATTTTGCCCTTTCCTCCTTCCGAACTGCTAGTGCTAATTCTCGCATGTCATATAACTGTTCTATTCAGAGATTCTAGCCCACACCAAACAGCGCGTTTACGCTTAGTAGGCTTTTGGTAATTTCCGGTTTGGTTATAAAACCCACATTAAGACTAATTTCAGACCCATCTTTTCTGAGATAGTCGCCGCTTGCCCTGGTATGATATTGGTTAAAGGAAGCTTCAGATCAGACAGAGAGAGAGAGAGAGAGAGAGAGGGGGAAGAGAAAAGATAGGGAGAGAGAGAGGGAGAGAGAGGGAGGGCGAGAAAGAGGGAGGGAGGGAGAGAGAGAGAGAGACGACTGGCAGGAACACGGCTAATTAGCCCGCCGGATTTCACGTCTCCGCCTTGTGCGTGAAAGCACAAAGCCAGCGGTTTATCTGAACTGGTCATGTTTCTGAGCACTGTCGGCTCTCTGAGCTGCTTTGTTTTTCTTTGCCGAAAAATATTTTCAAAACAAAAATGATGGCAGCTCAGCTTCCAAACAAGTTACCTCGTATTTCTGTGAAGTCACTCATCAGTCTGAGAAAGATTTGATCCGTATTCGGTTCCACGTCATGACTAAGTGAATCCGATCCGGCCCGTACCCGAAATTTCCTCCACCTATCCGGCTCAATCTGTTTGCATACCATGATCATCAGTCAGTCCAGATCCCATCTATATCACAAAGTACGACTCAAGTATGGAAATCCCGGTCCATATCTGGGTCCGAGACTACCCGAGATCCCCGGTCAATCCCATCCACTCCACTAGCAGTTTGCTGGTTCACTTACATATCATCCAATCCATCGTACAAATATTTGGGGAGGGTCAGTTCGGTATTAAGGACATCTTTGAATAATATTTGTTTTACGAGCAAGCATGATTAGAGAGCAAACGATTAAATCTGTGCTTAAAATTATCGATCATTCCAAATCTGTGACGATTACCAAATTCTCGAAATAATATGATAAGTGGATGTGAATGAATTACATAAATATAAAGGACTTCTCCACTAGTGAAAATGAAAAACGTTCGGAGCTTTCAGCTATATTTTATCAGCCTTCGTCAGTGATTGAATTTAAAATATCTCGCCGACGAAAGCTGATAAAATATAGCGGAAAGCTCCGAACGTTTCTTATTTTCACTAGTGGAGAAGTCCTTTATATTTGAGTACCAAATTCCTGTCGACCTTCTGGGTGTGGATGTCCTGAGACGGACTTCAGTACACAATTATCCACCATTCAAATATTTCCCATGTTGGAAGCTAAAGTTCTAATTGGATGAAAGTGTATGTCTTTAAAATCACATGAAATACTATATAAATGCATGCGATTATTTTGTGTTCCAAATCTTATGCCGGGTGATCTCTGTCCTCCGCCTCCAATCCTGGTTCCAGTCCTGCCAGCGCCAGACGACGCTCCGGCGCAAAGACCGCGGACAGAACTGTCTAAAGTCTCTTTTGTTAGGCTTTCGGGTGCCGAATTTCTTATCCGTCAGATGTTAAATTCTAGCGACACGGCCCCAAACCTGCTTGGCTAACTTCCACGGCTATCACTCAAGTAGGGCCCGAACTTGATGGTGATAAAGAGTAATCGAAGGTCAATTATTCGCGAGAATCCTGGTCTGTTTCCTTCTTACACCTAGATGCTGTTCTGTACCGAGGCGAAATTACGACACCCCTGACCTCTCCTTGCTTGGCTGAGAAATTTCGCTGCTCTGCTTTGCTCTGGGTACCGACTGTGCTGCCGTGCATCCCAGTATTGCGGCACAGTCCATACGTCCTGTAGAATGCTGTACCGCAATGCAGTTATTCAGGATGGGGTGCAGCACGGGTGCAAAAGGACAGAAGGTAGGGTAGAGTGGGGTAGACGCGTACGTTAAGGGAGAATTCGTCTGTACCGATCCTGCCAGGATGGAATTAATTTTTTTTTTCGTTAAGTTCTTTTGGTTTGTCTACACTCAGATAGAAATTTGTTATTCTGACACGTGCAAAGTGTGCGAAATTTATTTTTCTTGGACCATAAAAGGCGTTTTACCCCGATAGCGGGGTAAAAGCCCAAGCCCCGGATTAAAAGGCGTTAAACTCCCGCGCATATTGTACTTTTTGCTTACGTGAGCAAAAGGAATATCATTATACTACGTTTTAAGACAATTTAGTGACAAAGTTGGTAGGGTGAGTACATTCACATCGCATAGGTACAATCGCAACTTTAAGACAGCTTGTTTTAGGTCCGGAGATGCAAAAGCATCAAATGTTTGCTGAAAATAACGGGTTTACTGGGCGCGTCATCCGCCCGGACCGGATCGAAGGCCGCTACCGAAACAATATTAGATGGGGCTCGTTCCATCGCCTGGACATGTAGTGGCGTCTTCCCGGTGGGGGTCCCTCTACCCTACTACTGCGTACACTGAGCTAACGTATATAAAATTCAGGAAGTACCTACCAGGAACTTTTTTATGAATGTGGTTAAATTTTCCTGTGTAGATTCCCCATTTGTAATTCCTAAAAGCCTAACTTGGTGCCTATATTTGTAACCATCAGCTAGTCTACGAACAAGTTTTGACACCAGCAGTTCTCAAAATATCGAATAAAAACTGGCATGTCCGGTCTTTTTAACCAGTAACATCCTGGCCATAAAAAATGTGCAGCAGCTAGCTCTCTTTTATCGTAGTATCTGTAACTTGGGCAGAAAGTTGCGATAGCCTGGACACAATAGTCGATACATATACCCTGGCCATCCTGCTCTCTCCTGACAAAGTCCCAGTTTTCTATGAAGTGCAGTGGTGGCACAGACTTTTTGTGGAATATCTTTGGTCGAATATCGAAATAACACACCGCATTGCATTGCAGAAAAACTAACCATTTTTCATCGGCCTCCGACAACTCACTCAAACTCAGCTCGTAAAATTAGATAAGGAACCTGAATTTCAGGACACACCGCCAGGAGCCGCACATAGTGCGGTAGTCACGGCTATCCAAAACTGATATGCAATAGCACGTGTTATCATATGTTGCCGGTCCCTTCCCTCTCCTCCGCGCTTTGTTCCAACCCATGGTTTGGGACGGGCTGTTTTTCCCCGGGATCGCCAAGCCAGGTCACTTAAACTGGGTGACGAAATGGACAGGTACGGTCTTTAGCCCCGGTACCTGGCCCTGGCACTGGTCGATTACTGAGCAGAGTAGCTTGAACCATAATTAGTTTCTTCAAACAATTTGATACTTAGTTGTTTGGAAGAAAAATTCAGAACAGCACATCAAGGCTACTTTACGAAATGAGAAAACGCTCGTATTACTACGTAGAATTTAGAGGTTGCCTACGATACCTTTTCCTTCTGGCTGAAGCTGGGTTGAGTCCAAGTTACTGACTGAAAGTGGGATTTTTGTATTGCTTAGCGTACGGTGTCCAACCATTGCAGCCCCCTTAAAGTTAAGACCCAACCCAAAGGCCCAGGTAGGACTTTTAAAGTTTTTTGGGCATCAGCTGAAGCAGCGTGTGTACCGATGCGGAAATGGCGCATACTTAACACCCTCTCCGACAGCTTCAGGCCAACAATGCTTCATTGCGTGGCTTCTATCTTGGTGTTATTTTGATCACGCTTTCTTGTTGATGATGTATGACTTTACTATAACTGCTTGACTGGTGGTCTCGGAGTTCACAACAGTTTAATTTCATTTTCGGTTCCACTCCCATTTCTTAACCCCACATTAAACAGATAATTCACAGTACTGACCAGACCACGGTTTGCTCAGAAAAATGTCTTTGAGCTGGTTGAACGTGAGCCAAATCCCTTCAGGGGTGCCACAAAAAACTTCATTGTATTACTCGTTCTAGTATTTTTCTTAAATAGACTATTCTGACTCTGATTTCTCCATTCCACAGTACAGCCTCCAACATCCGTCTGTGCACCATGGCCACCAACCACACCTGCATCCTGCGCGAGGTGTGTGTGAAAGAAACAGTGCTGTGCGACGGACTGAGTCTCTGCCCTGAGGCAGCGCATGAGGGCACCGCCGCAGACAACCCAGTCACACCGGTGTAGTCAGTCGCACAGGCGTAGTCAGTCTCACAGGTGTAATCAGTCGCACAGGCAAAGTCAGTTACACGGGTGTAGTTGGTCACACAGGCGTAGTCGATTACACGGGTGTAGTCGGTCACACCGATGTAGTCAGTAACACGGGTGTAATCGGACACACCGGTGTAGTCATTTACACGGGTATAGTCTCGCACACACCGATGTAGTCAGTAACACGGGTGTAGTCTCGGACACACTGATGTAGTCAGGTACACGGGTGTAATCGGACACACCGGTGTAGTGTCAGTCACACTGGTGTGGTTACTCCCACGGTTGTGGTCAGTCACACGAACACGTGCGGGTCGGTGATGTGCTATGTTTGTTGCCTTTGCGTGTGCGTTTGTAACCATGATATAGTGGTATGTGCATTACATTGTGTAGCAATGTTGGCGGCGAGAGGTAGAGTGGATACTGATGGACACTTCACCAGGAGGCTGTGGGCTCTAATCTTGTGCTGGTCGCCCGTGACTCCTCTTCCAATATGCTGAGCGTTGGTGGCGCACGATCGCAACAATTGTCTGCGTGTTGTTTAAGACCAAAAGTTGTTTCGAGAATTATAGAAAAATATTCCTCTTCCATAAACGTTCCATAATGTTAAGGCTATGTGTTGTACGTTCCGACAGTTTTATTATCGTGCGAAGTGTAAAGTCTCGTTACGAGTGCGAGATGCACTTCGTTACGAGTGCGAGATGCACAATTATGTCGGGAATTAGTGTCAAGCTGAAGATTGAGTCAGAAGTATGAACTCGCCAGGGCGACATAAAATGCCTGAATCTCAGCAAGGGTATCGTGTGAATCTGTTTTTACGTTCTTAAATGTGTAGAGGGCTCCCATAACTCATAGTATTTCTCGCTGGATCAATGCATTCATATGTGCATGCTATCACAATGTGTTATTATGCTTTCATTTTGAGCAAACATCAGGTGACTTGTGTGTGCAGTCACGGTTCAGTACCTCATTTTGAGGATTATCTCCAAAAAGCATAAAGCTAGTCAAAATAACTCAGTGTTGGGTCATATATACAATTGTAGCATCTACTGTTCTTTATTTCCCGCAAACGTGTTCTCTAGCTCATGAAGTGTTGATGCAAACAGGAATGTGTTTTAGTTCCCAGACAATCCTAGAATGGAATGTTTTCGAAATAGAGTTCCTAAATGTCTCTGAGAAGGTGGTTTGATTTGTTGACGAAGGCTGAATAAGTCTACAGATACCTTTGGAAGACAGAGAGACTTTGAAACAAGAGTTAAAGATTGAACTCTCAATAGAGGCTGGGAAGGAGCATGACTAAACCATTGACCCTTGCCTCAAGTTTTCTCCTAAATTTGTAAGTTAAGTAGCTTTCTGGGTGCAGGGCTCCCCTGAGTGCAGTGGACGCTGCTTCTTTAAGTGCTTTTCACCTTGAACAAAGAAGCTTTGAACTGCAGGCAAAGTTGTAATGAACCTGGAAGAAAACCAGTTGGATTCAGCCGTGTTTGACCGGGTAGATCCGACAGAAACTTAACATAAACAGACAGCAGATGTGCTTGTGGCAGCAC